>CM053593.1:252125091-252148697 GCA_028646575.1 Pseudocheirus occidentalis | reverse complement strand
GCTTCTATGATCTCTTTGGGATAAAAATACCCAAAAGTGGTATTGCTGGGTCAAAAGGTATGCAATTATTTATAGCCCTTTGGGCATAGTTCCAGATTGCAAAGGGCATACTTATTGCAGTACTAGAGAAACCTTCCTCCACCTCAGCACCCCTCTCCCCTCCCTGGCAACAATTCCTTAAGTGGTATTCAGTAACTCTTGTATTATGTGATGAGCTCCTGTGTGGGGGTGGGGTGGGGGCTTAAACCAGAAGACTCAGGGACATCATAACACAGACAGACACGGAGAGCAAAAGATGGCATTACACTGCAGAGGATCATGGTTTAACTTCTTGGCTAGGAAGGATAAAAAGGCAAAATTAGCTTCAGCTTTTTCATTCTCTGTCTTTTTCTCTTCTCTCTCTGTCTTTTTCTCTGTTTCTGTCTTGCTCATTCTTTTAGGTACTGTCTTTGGGTAGCAGGTACTGACTTTGAAAATGATAGGAGGCCTCAAAATGCCCCTCTGAGGGTTGCAATGAGAAATGATCTTGGGCAAATCTAGGTGTCTTCTGTTGACTGGTTGTGTGATGCCCTGTAACTGAAGGAGCAAACTGGAGGTAGCAAAGTGGAGGCATGTCTTGTAGAGGAGAGAGGTTTTCCCTCGAGCAGCTGCTCAACCAGGGAATAGAGCATCTCTCTTTCAGTCTCAAATGTCTTGTCAGTTCTTCCATCTCCTAGCAGCAATGCAACTGGAGAATCAAAAGTACAAGAAACGGGAGTGAAATAGGAGAGAGAGGAAGCCGCATGATGGTGGTCGGGAACAAGAGAACAGGAACTTGCTTCAGAGATAAAATATGAATGTACCCAAGCCCTAATTTTATCAAAGCCAAAACAACTGATTTGACACAATATCCATATGACCTAGAGAAGTAAGGAAGCATTTAGTATAAAAAGCACTGGACTTTCAGTAAAAAAAAAAAATTAAAATGCTGGGATCAAGTTCCTGACTGTGTACCTTGGGCAATTCACTTCATGGCTTTGAGCTTCTGTTTTTTGATCTGTGAAATGGGCCTGGAATGGAATATCTCTAAACTCTCTTCCAACTGTAGATATATCTCCAAGGATGGGATCCTACAAAATCGTACTTGTGTATCAGTAGGTGAAAGAACCAGCAAAGTAATTTCTGCGTCCCAAGAGTGAATTGTTTGATCAATGTAGCTCTTAACTCAGGTCACAATGGCTGAAGAGAGAGAAGGAAGAAAAAGGGTCGTTTTCTTATTAGACCTCCAATAGTTCTCTCTCCCTCTCTCAGCTGAGAACCTTGCCTTATATTTTACAAAAAAAAAAATTTAAGCTACTTACCGAAAGCTCCTTCTTTCCCCACCCTCATCCCACATAATTCCGATGCCTTCTATCACTATGTCCTAGAGTCCTGTCTCACATGAAGAGGTGATTCATTCTCCTTACCAAGGAAAACTCTCTACATGCACAAGTGATTCCATTCCATCCCATCTTCTCCAGCAAACTGCCCCCTCTTAACTACTATCCTCACTCTCACTCCATTCTCCCAGTCTATTGGCTGCTTCCCTACTGCCTACAAACATGCCCAAGTGTCCCTCCATCCTCAAAAAAAGTCCTAAACTCCTCATTTGATCCATCCATCCACAATAGCTATGGTCCTGTATCTCTCCTCTCTTCTGCAGCTAAACTCCTTGAGAAACTTGCTTAGAATTGATGCTTCCACTTTCCTTCCTATCACTCTTCCTAACTCTCTACAGTCTGGCATCCAGCCTCATCATTAACTCAAACTCCTGTGTTCAAAGTTACCAATGATCTCATAAATGCCATATTTAATTGTCTTCCCCCCAATTCTCATTTTCCTGCACCTGTCTGCAGGCTTCGACACAGTTGTTCACCCTCCTTTCTTTGATACTCTCTAGGTTTTCATCCTAGGTTTCATGAAAACTCTAGGTTTTCACGATGCGACTCTGTCCTGGTTCTCCTTCTACCTCTCTGGCTACTCCTCCCTCACTTTACTGGGTCTTCTTCTGGGTCATGTCTCCTAACTCTAGGTGTCCCACAGAGCTCTGTGGTGATCTATCTTTGCGGATCTCATCAACTCCCATGGTCTTAGTTACTGTCTCTATGCTGATGATGCACAGATCTACTAGCCGTACCTAAGCCCTCTCCTAACTTCCAGACTGAAATCTCCAACTATTTGAAATAACCAGATTGACTCTTTTATTGATCCTATTTACAATTAATTTTGTCCTTTAACTGCCCGTGTCATGATTGCTTGTCTCTGAACTTAGTTCAGAAATTCAGCTGTCCTGTAATGACTTACATTTAGAAATCCAGTTCTCTTGTTAATCACTGTTCCATTCTTGTGTCAAGGAAATCTATTCTTCTTGAAGGATTTCTGGCTTGTTATCCAAAGAAGTCTGTCCACTATTTCTAACTTTTCAGGCCTAAACAATGAATATTTCTCAGTCACAGGAGGGGAGAAGAGGGTTATTGTTAGCCCCTCCTTCCCAATTTCCAATCAATCATATTGTCCCCCATTTATCAGCTCTGTAACACATCATACTGACTTTGTCATTCATGATGCAGAAGTCTTTTTTTTTAACCAGTTATAACTTGTATCCTGCCTACAAAGTCCTATTTTTTGTTCTATGCTCCTCCACATAATAAAAGAGAGCCATTCCCCTTATTCAGAGTCTTAGCTTAGCTGGGGAAACAGATCTTATTTATTGGTAAATTCAAGCTTAACTAATTGATAATGCTTAGAACCTTGTTCTAGCCTACCTTAATTTAAACTGTTATGTGACTTTTAGACATATTAAACTCAATGTTATATAGACATCTTAAGTTCCACATGCCCCAAACTGAATTCATTATCTCCCCCCCCCCATCCACAAACCTGCTTCTTCCTGATTTCCTATTACTGCTGGAGCAGACAGGGAGAGGGGCGAATGGGTACCACCATCATCCTTCCAATCACCGAGGCTTGAAACCTAGGCATCATTTTCAACTCCTCACACACTCTCTCACCTCCCATATCCAATCTCTTGCCAAGTTCTGTCCACTTTATCTTTACAGCATCTCTTCTCTAGGCCCTCTTTACCGTTCTGACCCTGTCACAACCTTGGTCTAGGTCTTCATCACCTCCCACCTGGACTACTGCAACAGTCTAATGGTTAGTCTCCCTGTTTGAAGTCTCTTCTGTTTCCAGTTCATTTTCCATTTAGTGATCTTCCTAAAGCACAGATATGAACACATCAACCCTCCACCTACCCCCTTTCAATAAACTCCAGTGGCTCCCTATTGCCTCCTGGATGAAATATGAAATCCTGTTTGGCATTCAAAATCTTCATAACGTCCTCCATTGACATCCAAGATATCATCCTGTAATATCTTTGGTTTTCTTGAAAATAAAGGACAAACAACAACCTCCTCTCCTTCCCCACCTGTTTTGCCAGTCTTCTTAGACATTACTTCTCCCCACATTCTCTGCCGCCCAGTAACACTGGCCTCTTTATTATTCCTCCTGCAAGACTATCTCTCAATTCCATATTATCACTGGCCATCTCCCCATACCTGGAATCTTCATATCTGATTCCTGGCTCCCTTCGAATCTCAGATAAAATTCCACCTTCTACTAGAAGCCTCAACCCCCTAATGCTAGGGCCTTCTCTTCTGTTGATTTTTTCCAGTTTATCCTGAATTTATCTTCTTTGCAGCTGTGTCCAAGTTGTCTCCTTAGGTTGTCCTTTGCCTTTTGTTGAATCCCTGACGCTCTGTCTACCTATCATATAAAAGGCACTTATTATATGTTTGTTGTCTGACTTATCTTCCTAGTCCTCCTACTCCACCCAGAGAAGGGATCCTAGGGGTAAAGCTGAGGAGGCAGGAGATAAACATATCTATGACATGCATCTATTAAACCACAGCCAGCTGTGCTGACATCTGGATAGACCCCATTCCACTCCACTCCTAGCTTCCCAACAGAGGCACTTTTACAGCTTCTGTGTTTACATGCTCCCCCAGAATGTGGATTAGGCAAATAACTCTTCTAGAGCTTTTCAAAATGCAGATTACTAACCTGGGAGCCCATAATAACTCCAATGCATTTTGTTCAGTGATGGCATATTTAGGGGAGTTTTTAAAATGCTGATTACTGACAATGTCATGAGAGATTGTAATGGTTCCTCTGGAGTGGTTATGACCCACTAAATAAATATGATTTTAGCGGGGTTTACTGGCACATTAATCTGGGTTATTAAACAGTCAGCTGAGCAGTTAGGGGTTTTTATTCAAAGCCGAGACTGTTGAGGCCACACTACACTAATCACATAAAGGCTTGCAATGTGGATTGTTGACAGAATGCCCAGGTGCCAGAATAGCTTATCGTGCTGCTACACCTGTTTGGAAACCACACTGATTTCAGGGCACCATATATACAGGTATGCCAGAATTAGGAATAAGGACCATGAGGAGGGACAGTCCTTGTATAAAGAATTACAGTCTGTAGCTGCACATTTACCTAACCCTTTAGAGCTCGTGATACACTCTTCTCACAACAACCCTACCAAGGTAAGTAGTGTACAAGTATTATCATTTGAAGAAATTATGATTCAAAGAGATTTTTCTGACTTGTTCACAGATAATCAGCTAGTTAAGTGAAAAGAGCTGTGTCTTGAACTAGTATCTTCTGACAAATTTAGTACACTTTCCACTATATTACATGACCTGTATAGATTTATACTGGTACCAAATATATGCTATGTACTTGAGTGATTTTGAATTTTCTTAAAATTTTGTTTTATGAAGGATGTTAGGCCTGCATGGTATCTTTTAGGATAGAAAATAAGCTTTTCTACTGATAGCTTTGCTTTGGTGAATCTATGGTATCATTTGGTACTCCGTCCTTCCCTCTAATGGTACAATCCACAATTCATCCTCCACTGATTATCTTGTTACTCTTGTACATGCCTTCCTATACTGTGCAGAGAAGGTCTACCTATCATGCTATGATTCTTTCTACAGATCTCTTGATATTACTTATGGATGACATACTTCTAGCACTGGATCCCCGTATTCATTTTCTGATCTGGCTCATTCACCCCAGTCTACTCTCACACGGACAGGGGTAGGTTCCCAGAGAAGCACTGACACCACACAGTTATACTCAAATTCTTTCAGACTTTAAGGGGGCAACCTTACTGTGGGGAGGTGTATTCTCCTTATTCTCCCACTATAGCACCCACTAGTGTGCTTCCATTTATCCAATACAACCACTCACAATGATAACACATTAGAGATTAAACATAACAATTCACTTAATAAGGTAAAAACAATAGTAATATCATACTCATATATGGCAAATGCTGAATTCATATGTAAGACTAGTTTATACCCTCCCACCAATGTACTCAATATCTGTGGTGGGTAGAAAGTCGGCCTACAGAAGCCTGACAGGGAGGCACATGGGTTAGGAGAAAACATGTACATGAGGTGATAATTTATTAAGGCCTAGAAAGTCTTGATATTATGGGTCCATTCAGGAACAAAAAGGTGTCCTATACAAAACTACTTTTCTACTAACTCCCCCTCTTCTGTCCTCACTGTTGTCCTCCTGTACCATACCTCTTCTCTTCTTTAAGCCAGAAAATTACAAGGTTCATCAGGCTGGCTCCCTCTGGGCAATACAAATAAGCCCAACCAGTTCTCTACTAACCAGTCAGTCAATAAACATTTATTAAGCACTTACAGTGTACTAGGTACTGTGCCAAGTGCTAGAAATACAAAGAAAAATTAATTTTTCTGAAGAAGACTACTGCTATTATCCTCCCTGCAAGAGGTGATAAGGTAAAGGATGTAAGAGTAATGCTGCTTTCATGGAAGAATAGCAAGTGGTAAAAAGGACCAGGAAAAGAATTTTGGTTTAATAAAAAAAATCTACTAAAATCTATGTATAAAGAAACAATTTTCAGAATGACTTGTTTGCCAAATGGGGTAGAAAATGAACTGTAGCATAAATAAAAAGGTTAATATCACCTTATAAAGAATGTAAAAGGCTCCCCACTTTGTGTATGAATATTTCTTACATTCCAATGACTTCCATTACTTCCACAACAAAATACAAACTCTTTTGCTTGGCATTTGAAACCCATCACAATCTGGTGGTCTCCCCTCACTATTACTCCAGTTTTGTCACACATTAATCTGGCTACACTGATCTACTTGCTATTCTTCACACAAGACGTTACTCGTCCTTTTTTGTGCTTTTTGCACTGGCTATCTTCCATAATTGGAATGACCTCCGTCCTCACACTGCCATCTCTAAGAATCCCTATCTTCCTTCAAGACAGTTCAAGTATCACCTTCTTCAGGAAGCCATTCTAGGTCTTCCCAGGTATGAGTACTTTCCCCTTTAAATTACCTTTCATGTACTTTGTATCTGTGTTTCCCTTTACATACATGTTGTCTTCCCTATTAGAATGTAAGGTACTTGAGGGAAGGAATTTTTTTTTTGTAAATTTGTATCCCCAGCATATAGTATTGTTCCTGAGTCATATTAAGAGTTTAATAAATGCTTATTAATTGATTGGTTGTGGAAAATCCTTCTATTCTTGGTCTTTTTAATGATTTTTACAAATATCATTTTTATAATGAATACATGTTTATTTTATCCAAGGGCTTTCTGCATGTACTAATTCATATAATCACACTGGAAATTTGAGTTTTTTGATAAAATGAAATATATATTTTATTATGCCAATGATCTTATTAGCTGTGGAACCATACCTTCATATACAGTATGAAACCTGCTTGGGAATCAATCAACAAACATATATTAAGTGCCCAATTATTTTTAATTTGTTGAATTAGTCTATTAGTTAATATTTGATTTAGTATTCTTTCATTTATACTCATTACTGCAATTGGCATATAATTTTCTTTTTGAGTGTTATCTTTGATAGTTTTAAAAATCAACACTTTACCTCATAAAAATTTGTAGTTTAAGATTCTCCAGTGTCTCATTGTTTATGAATAATGTATGTAGCAGAGATTATTTGTTATTGGGATGCTTAAAACAACGTACCTGTGACCCACCTGGGTCAAATTTGGATGTGTGTGGTAATTCTTTGATGACTTCTCCATGATTGGCCCATTTAGATTATTACTGTCTTGCGGTGTCCATCTGGGTTGCTTATATTTCTGTAGCTAATAATCTATTTTCTTTAAATTCTTATTTTGTTAGACTAAAGCTGCTAGTAATATTTCCTATTTTGAACTAGATTTATGATTTTACTGGCACAGGGAAATCTTGGTAAGAAAATATCTTCTGGGGCGGCTAGGTGGCACAGTGAACAATCAGGAGGACCCGAGTTCAAATTTGACCTCAGACACTTAACCCTAGCTGTGTGACCTTGGGCAAGCCACATAACCCCAATTTCCCTGCCTTCCCCCCCTCCAAAAAGTTAAAAAAAAACTTCTACAAAGGTGGACTTGATCCTACTCCTACAGTCTTAAGAGAATTGCCTGAAGTATTGAGAGGTTAAGTAATTTGCCCCTAGTCAAAGAGCCAGTACCTATTAGAGATGGGACTTGAATCGAGGTTTTCATGCCTCTGAGGCCAAACTCTTTAGCTATTAAACCATGTTGCTTCTCCCTAATAATATTCCTAATTTCTTGTGTGTTATGATCACTCCTTTTTTTTGTTTTGCAATTTTTATGATTTGCAGGCTGTTTCTCCTTTAAAAAAATTACATTTGCTAATGGTTTATTCATTTTCTTGGTGTTCTAAAAAAATAGCCACCTCCTGGTTTTACTTATCAATTCAACTGTTCTTGCATTTCCTATCCATTTATTCCTGCTGTTAACTTTGTAATAGTTCTTTTTTCCATTTTCCTTTGTACTACAGCTGTGTTACTTTTCTATTGCCTTTAGGTAAAGGCTTAATTCATTTATTTTCTCACTTTATCTCATTAGCATATCCATTCAGTTATATAATTTTGCCTCTAAGAAATTACTTTGGTTGTATGTCATTGATTTTGATATGTAGGATTGTTTGTCATTACCACTTAAATATTGTTATTTTTCTCATTTCTTCCTTAACCCAGTCATTGTTTAATATGCTGTTTTATAGTTTCTGTGCATTTTTAGCTTTTTGCTCATGTTATTTTTCATTAGTAAATTAAAAAAAACTGAATCATAGTCTGAAAATAAGGTAAATTTCTTCCTTCCTGAGAATATTATCACCTTGCCTAGGGACAAACATAATATCACTGGGAGGATAATGAAAAAGGAATGTATGGAGTACTTTGGAAGACAGGATTTACTGGAGAGTGGGGTCAAATCTCCAGTGAATTTATGTGTTTTCCACAAAAAGGAGGAAAGGAAGAGTCTACCTAACTTAGAAGGACTATATATGGGATCGCCAAAGAAGGAGGCTTGCTTGACCTTTCTAGCAACCCAAATATTTTACTCTTACAGAGAAACCTCAAATTTAGGTTTGGTCCTATAAGACAGTGTAACCAAGTATCCCATGAAATGCCAGTTACTATTCCCTTTGGTCATGCCACAAAGTCACTTCTACCAACTTATTTGTTCTCTCTCCAAGGAAAGTCTATGGGACCTTTTAGATCCCTGTAAAAGGTACTGCTCATATAAGGAATGTATAAATTAAACATTCATGGTCATGGCGGGTATAAGCAGGTTGCAGTATATAAACAATGCAAAGAAAAACAGGAATAGAACAGGTCATATCATGGATTAGATCAGTGGTTCTCCATCTATGGGTTATGTTCAATTTGTAACAATGAAAATACGTCCTGCATATCAGATGTTTACATTGTGATTAATAACAGTAGCAAAATTACAGTTATGAAGTAGCAACAGAAATAATTTTATGGTTGGGGGTCACCACAACCTGGGGCACCATCTTTAAATCCTGAGTAAACAAGGAAGGTCTCAAGTATTTGAGTTGGGTCCTGTGCGGCAAACATATAGGAGGACATGAATAAGAATCATTTATGATGGGAAAGTATTATAATTATAATTATATATTATGTATATAATATATATACACAATATATATATAACATTATAATCTATATCACTGGGATTTCCAAGTCAGTGAAGGCACAGATCTATTAATTATTTCAAATGAATCAATAAAAAAATTTATTAATGCAGTAAACAGTGCTAAGATTAGGAAATAAAAATATAAAATACAACAGTCTCTATCCTTAAGACAAGATTCTAATAGGGACAACATATATGGGTTTGTGGGGTCCAGAGAAGGGTTACTGTCTGGGTAGCCACAAACAAGGCAAGTGGAACAATAGGGCAATCCAATTATACGCCCTTTCAAGAGGCAATGCTCATATTCATTTGATGTCAGTTGTCAGTCTAAGAAGTGAAAGGGAGCACTGAGGCAGCAGAGTGGAAAATGGCCAAGGTAAAGATAAAGATGTACAGTCCCAGAAAGGGCAGAACCGAGTGACTTTGCTCTTTCTATTCATGGTCTTGGTTAATCAGTCACTCAAACACTTACTCTGTGCCAGTTACCATGCTAAGCTCTGAGGATACGAAGAAAAGAAAAAACAGGCCCTGCATTTAAGTAACAACATCATAATGGGGAGACGTGTAAATAAGTAGGTACAAAGAAAAACACAGAGAGTAGCACCTGGAGAGATTCACTTTGACAACACAGAATCAGAATTTAACTATGGAAGGAGGATGTCCAACCCTTTAGAAGCATAGTACTTTCCTCTTTTTCCAGGGAACTAGTTCTAGAGTGGTACTACATATTTAAAGGTGTATATAAGTCCCTGGGCATAGGGAAAACTCACTGAAGAAAAGAGAGTTGTCTTCCCTCTTCATAGGTTTGGATGTGTCCTTTCTATTTTGTGTTTCTGTTGGGTTAAAGAAGGCCTAGTGTAGAGGCGCTGTATTGTTAACCTAAGAGCTTGCAAGGAAACTGTGGACCTTTGCTCTTTACTGTTGAGATCTACATGAGAGCTACATTCTGATGTTCTCCAGGTATGGTCCTGAGACAGAGATATTTTTGAGAAAATAAATTCTGAATGCAGTCCATGCAACCCCAGAATTGTGATTCTAAGAAAAAAAAGAGAATAAGCCTTTACTAAGTGTTTACTATGTGCTAGGCACTGTACCAAGAGTTTTATAAATATTATCTCACTTGATCCTCAAAACAACCCTGGGAGGTTGGAGCTATTATTACTCATACTTTCCAGTGTAGGAAACTGAGGCAGGCAGAGTTTAAGTGATTCACCTAGCTCGTAAATATCTGAGATTGGAGTTAAACTCAGATTTTGCAAATGTGGTCTCAGCTCTATATGTACTGTACAACCCAACTGCTTATACGTTATACTTATTCTCATTTCAAGACAGGGTGCAAAAGTGTCACAATGAACACCGTATCTCGCTCCCTTCGGGCATGCAATAAAACCAACTTCTTTGTTAACTTCTTCAAGGATAGCCTAGGAGCTATCCCTTTACATGCACCCTTTAAAAAAGCTCTAGTATTATTTGTTATGAGAACTGTAACATTGACATGGCTCAATAATATGTTGGGGTTTTTTTTAACAGTATGTCATTTTGCTGGTAATTAGAGAACTTCATTCACTTGGCAAATACTTATGAAGCATCTACTATATACCACCACTGTACTAGGTCCTAGAGATACAAAGATGAAAAGAAATAAAAATTTCAATTAAAAACAAGTAGAAGGCTTGGCTTTGGTGAAAAAAAAAAATCATGCCTTCATGAAAGATTGGAGAAAAGGCAGGTAAGAATGAGGGATAATCTTAAGGATTTATTTCCAATGAAGAATAAGAATGAAGAGGGAGTTCATGTTTAGTGTACCTAGTTAATATTAATGGGCGGTCTAAAAATTATTCAATTCTTAGCATCCTAGCCTGTTTTTTTGACATTCTATCATAGTCATTAAGAAAATTAAAGGTGATTCCATGGAACTGAGGGCTATTATGTATTTTTCTTCATGTCAATAGTTGCCAGGACCAAAGAATTCATCACCTAGTGGCCAGTCTATAAAGATACCAAGAAGTCTGTTGCTAGGATCATACTTGAAAACTTTCCAACAGGGAGAACCTGTAGTATGCTCATATAGCCTTTGAGAACCCAGGGTCACCTCCACATCACAAGGTGGCACTAAGTAGGACATTTCTGGCACATCAATGCTACCAAACAGAAACTCCAGATCTCTAGAATCTCTAGAATGAATCAGGCAGCCAAGTCTCTCCAGCATTTCTGACCATAAGTGTGAAATTCTGAATTCAATCCAAGAACCTACTATGTACAGAGCACTATACTAGATACTAGAAGGAGATGCAAACTAAAAACAAACATAAAAACAAATAAAAAAACTAAAAACAAACATAAAAGCAAATTTTAAAAGTACATAGTTCCTTCCTTTCTTAGAGGCAGTGAGATGGTACAGTGGATAAATACTAGACATGAAGTCAGAAAGACTTTAGTTCTAACTGGGTCTCAGTGACTTACTAACTTTGTAACCCTGGACAAGTAACTTAACTTCTGCTTGCCTCAGCTTCCTCATCTGTAAAATGGGGATAATAACAGCACCTACCTGGAAGGTTTGCTGTGAGGAGACTCAAATGAGAGAATAATTGTAAGACTCTTAGCACAGTGCCTGGCACATAGCATATACTATACAAATGTGTATTCCTTTTTCTTTCTTGTGCTTATCTTATAGAAAGATAGAAGCTAGACAGACACAAATAGATCAAAATAAGTATATATACTTAACTAAAAGTACAAAGTTTCAAGCTGGTCCAAGGAAGAAAAAATGATACAGCTCCAAGTCTGGAAAACCCAAGTTCAAATCCAGTCTCAGAAATTTACTAGCTATGTGACACTGGGCAAGTCACTGCTGTCTGCCTTAGTTTCTTCATCTGTAAAATGGGAAGACACATAATAGCACCTGCTTCCCAAGGTTGTTATGAGGATCAAATGAATAATAAGTATTCCATGTGCCTAACTATATACTATAGTGCCTGGCCTATATAGCAAACTCTGTATAAATGATACTACTGGCTGTTGACTTTCTGATGCTCTGAGATGGTTCTGTTGAAGGTTTTCAAGCTGGTGGGAAGTTAAGGGTGGTCCTTGCCTGAGGACTACAACATCCAAGCCATAAGCACGTGATCAGAACAAGAGAGGACGACTCTCCTCATACTTTGCAACAAAGAAGAGGATTGGGTATAACTTTCCAGTATTTTTGTCTTCTTGAGCTCCAGGGTATAAGAAAATGGTTCTAAAAACACGATGCAACAAGTTTTTAACCTGTCCTTCCAGCAGTTAGTAAATTTAAGGTGAGTATGAGGATCAGTACCTAACTGGGTAATAGAAGTAGATAAGGGAGAGAGTATAAGCAGTGAGAAACCTATCTTGAACAGAGAAGTATGAGTACAGAAGGTGATCAGAATGTTGCTTTAAGAGGCATAACAGTTCCTCCTTACAATTACCACCAAGTTTCATAGCCCTGCCATGTCTATGGTTTGTAATATAACTTGTGCTGAATGTGGCTATAGGTTGGCTACTTAGCAAAAAATTAGAATATACATTAACTAGACAGACACCACAGTGACTTTATATTTCATGCAAAGAGGAATAGCCTTGAAGCTCTCTTATTGAACAGTGCAATTATAATCCTGCTCAAGCCTTAGAGAAAAACACACACTCCTTCCCTCCCCACAAACTCCCTAAGAATTGCCGCACTTGAGCAAACCTTTGGCTCACTGAGCTGAGTAGTGAGGCGACAAATTTTGTAAAGTTTACCATCCACTAAATACAGGAATACATTCTTCAATTTCCAAAATTAACTCTTTTAAGTTTCAGGGTATGCCCTTTTCTTTTGCTATCAGAGGATTTAATGAATAAAGACATGATCCCCCAATCTATGTGCTCCTCAGTTTTATAAAATTTCATCAGTTCACCTCTTAGCCTAACAACAAACATCTGTTAAGCATTCAGGCAGACCATAAAAAATCATTCAAGAATAACTTCTTGTTTACGATCTCCTCATTGGCCAAGAAAGGAAAGAAAATCTATTCACTGACTCAAAAAGCATTTATCTGCCCTACGCAGGTTATTGTGGTAGATACCTGTGGAGGTACAACATTTAGATAATATACAGTCTTGACTTTATTGGAACTCAGAGTCTAGTAGAAGGATAAGACCCAACTACAGATAATATAAAATGTAATATTGTACAATCTGTGCATTAGAGAGATACAAAACAAAGAGCTATGAGATGTTCAGAAGGGAAAATTGTAAACCGGTGGGGAAATCAGGGAAGGCTTCATGGAGATGACACTGAGATGGACTATACAGAATGAATTAATATTTCTTTCTTTTTTTTTTGTTTTTTTTTGCTTTTTTTTTTTTTTGGAGGGCAATTGGGGTTAAGTGACTTGCCCAAGGTCACACGGCTAGTTTTTTGTGTTAAGTGTCTGAGGCTGGATTTGAACTCAGGTACTCCTGACTCCAGGGCCGGTGCTCTATTCACTGCGCCACCTAGCCACCCCGTGAATTAATATTTCAATCAGTAAGGAGAAGGAAGGAGGACATTCCAGACATAGGCATTGTTGATGTGGCTATAGTTGCTGTTTTGTCCCTTCTTGAAGAAGACCAATGACATTGGGAAGGTGATGTCTTGACTTTTAAGTGAATTGGATTTAAGTGAGTCAGGGCTGTGTAAAGTCGCTAGACTCACTCTTTTCTCCAGAGCCATCTGGGTCCAGTGCCAAGATATAGATCAGTATGACTGGAGATGGCCCTGGATGCAGTAGAAGACTGTGGCGTTTTTAAGCTAAGGTCTTTTCCAGGTCTCAGTTAGTCTGAGGAAACACCTATTTAGTTAGTGATCAAGCCAAAAAGTGGCCTCCCTTACCTACTCAAAAAAAAAAAAAAATCAATCTGGGCAGGGAAGACCCTCAGGGTTTCTGGCCAGAATAGAAACAATTGCTATTTATACTCCCTGAGCCTCAAAACCCAAACAACAATCAAATGGGTTGGGGCCTATTGTTGGCCAGAGTCAGACTGATTAGAGTTTAAGGGATGTTCAGGTAGCCCTTATTTGAATCCCAATGGTTTTATCAAGACCTGGTTTTCCAGTGCCGTATTTCAAGAAATCATCACTGAAACTACATGGGGCAAAACAGTTCATTGTCCCAGTTTTGTTTTGCTTTGTTTTAATGATAGAATAAATAATTAGGGAAGAGAAAAAAAAATCCAGCCTGTAAAATTCCCAAGATATCTTGCAAGGATTCAATGTTCAAAATTTATGTTCTTTTGGGCAGAGCACCCATGGGTAGGGGTTTTATTCCCTCTGTGGACAGAGGGAGAGGAGGAACAATGTCAAAGGTAAGAAAATAGAGTTAAATTAAAGAACAGAGAATATTCCAATTTGACTGGAACTAAAGAGTACATGGGGAGGGGAGAGACAGTAATATGAAAATACTAGAACAGTAAGGCAAGACAAAATTGTGGAGGGCCTTGAATGTCAAACAAAGAACTTTTAACTTTATTTAGTCTACAATGGACTGACAGAACAAATGACAGTACATGACTATACTGGAATACTATGGCACTATAAGAAAATTGTGAAAGGGGAATGTTTCATAGAAACCTGGGAAGTCTTCCATGAAATGAGGCAAAGTGAAACGAATAGAAATAGAAAAATTATTTATACAAGAACTTTACTCAATGACTTAGAGACAATAGTCACTGTGGATTTCAGAGCAGAGGAATTGGCATAACCAAATCTTATATAAAAAAGGTTATTCTAGGGACAGCTAGGTGGCACAGTGAATAGAGCATCAGCCCTAGAGTAAGGGGGATCTGAGTTCAAATCCAACCTCAGACACTTGATACATTTACTAGCCATGTGACCTTGGGCAAGTTACTTAATCCCAATCACCTTGCCTTTCCCCCTCCAAAAAAAATTATTATTCTGCCAGTGGTAGGAAGGATTGATTAGAATGAAGAAAGAGAAGGAACTGAAATATGTTTGGGAAAGTATTGCTATAGCCCAGTTAGGTCCTGGAAATTATTTGGGACTTGTTTAGAAAATTATTACTCTATACTCCAGACAGGTATCAGGACTATTTCTAGAATGGTGGTGATAGGCATAGATAGGAAGGAATGGATGGCAGAGTCGGGGAGAAGAACATTGTGGGTATGGAATTAACAGAACTGATAATTAAATATGTGAAATAAGAGAGCAGAAGGTCAAAGATCTCCCCAGGGCTTCAAATACAGGAAAGACTAGGTTTTGACATTGGAAGAAACAGTGAAGGAGAACAGGTTATTTGGGGAGAAGACAACCTGAGTTTGAAGTGGCAGTGGGATATTCAGTTAGGGAGGTCATAGAGGCAACTACAGATGTGGGTTTCTAGGTCAGAAGAAAAGCAAGAGTTGGAGATAGAGATTTTGGAGTCATCTTCAAAAAAATTAATAGCTAAAGCCATAGAAGAAAATTAGACTGTCGATGAAGAGAGCATATATAGAGAAGTAGATCCCAGACAAAACCTGGGTAAGTAGCAGGCTATAATTATAATTCTCTGCAGTAGATTACAATTACCTTAAGAAACCAGGGACAGGAGAAAGAGCAAAAAAGGAATGGTCAGAGAGGTGGAAGGGCAACCAGGAGAATGTGGTTCCTCTGAAACTAACTGACTTTAAATAAAGCCTTCATGTCTCTCAAGCATGCTGATTTTTTCTTTTATCTACTCCCCTATGTAAGGAGACTTTCTCTCCTCTTAAATTCATTTATTTTCTAATCAGACTTCTCAGGGCCTTCTTCAGCTCCACATCTTTTTAAAAAGACAAAACAAACAGTGTTGACACACAGTGTTCCAGGTGGAAAGAAGAGTGGGTTCTATAAATTTTAATCAACAACTTTTTTTAAAAGGAGTTTGAAGTTAAAAAGCATCCCATCCTCCCAGTTACTCTGTGTGGAAGGGAGGGCTTTGTGCAACGAACCTTATTTTATAAATAAAAACCCAAGGGAAAGGAGACATTACAAGGGAATTGCTGGAGGAACCCTAATATAGCTACAAGGAGTCCTGGTTTCCCTGTTCCACCTATTAGGACCAAATGTTAGAATGTGGCGAGAACAACACTGAAGAGGAAGCCAGAAGACCTAGTTTTAGTTATGGATCCACAATTATTTTGAATAAACAAAAGGAAGAGCAAGAATTAAGCACTTGCTACATACAAGGCACTGTGCAAAGTGCTAAAGACATAGATATGAGAGGTGAGGACGTTCCGTACCTTCAAAGAGCTCCCTTCTAATGAGGAAGGCATGGTATATAAAGAACAGTGGTTCTGAGTGCTACTTAATCTCTGTAAGGTCTCAGTTTTATTCTCTGTAAAATGTGAACAGTTTAGGAAATGACAGCTCTTAAGGAAAATAGAACCAGGGTAGCTAAGCACTGGCCCTCAGGGCAGGAGGATCTGAGTTCAAATTCAGCCTCAGACATTTGACACATTTACTAGCTATGTGACCTAGGGCAACTCACTTAACCCCAACTGCCTTGCTTTCTCACTAAAAAATAACGAACACAGAACCCACTGAATATAGAGAGAAGCAAACTTTTAAAATTTTCTTTATTTTTCTTGGTTTTTTGGGGGGAGTGGGAGTCACTATGGTTTCTTTTACAACACAAACTAATATGAAAATATGTTTCACATCACTACACATATAGCCTATATTAAATTGCTTGCCTTCTCAATGGGGGGGGAGAATTCGGAACTCAAAATTTTAAAAACTAATGTTAAAAATAGTTTTTATATGTAATTGGGAAAAAATAAAATACCAAATTAAAAAAAAACTTTGAAAAGGAAAACAGGAACATATCAAGTACATACCAAGGAAATTTATACCATAGGCGACACATTCTTGAAAGTATTGAGGTATATTTATAAGCTTTCTCAGGCAAGGGAAAAATAACAACTAACAAATTATACCCAGATAACATGAACAAAACTTGTACAAAGAAAATATTAACATCTCCCAACAACCCATTTGCCTATTTTCTCAGAATGATCTATATGCAAGTCAAGGAAAATGTAAACAGGGAAAAGACAGGCCTTCCCAAATAATTCTCTGCAGTAGACCAAATTTTTTTACAGACACACATACATCTGAAAGATGCAAAGAATACTAAATCCCACTGTGATTGCAGCGTGTTGATTACAAAACAGCATTTGACTAACTAGACAAAAAGCCGTAAAGGTTCTCCTCCAACAAGAAGCTTCTCATGTAAATGTTAAGGTCAGACAAGATTGCTTGATTAATGCAAACATACCGACTTTGTTCCATGACCCCCTGATTATTCACAAGCTATGCATCAAACAGAGAGATAAATACTTGCCAAAAGTATTAACCACCGACACGGAGGATGTCTTGTGTAAGGTCCAACCAGACGGTCAGGTTCCCCAAATGCTCCTGCTGGAGGATAATACTGGGCCAATTGCATCAAGCCTCAGATCACAATAGGGCTTCCTCAACTAGACAATTATTTAAGGGAGAGCAACTTCACAATCCCTTCAGGAAAACCTACACAGATGAAAAAATGCTTAGTCCAGGATATAGCATAGAGTTGCATGACAAGTCAGTGTCTTTGGGGGTAGGTATTGCAGATGGGCAGTGAGGTAGGCCCAGAACTGAAACAGGAAGAGACTGCGCTGCATGTGGGAAATCACACAGTGCTTTAAATTATCTCAGGCTACTCTGTAAGGCGAAGAACCCACTTAAAAAAAATACAAAATGTTCTCAACGTGATGCTTTGGAAAATAAAAATCTCTTAAGTATTAAAATTGTGGTAACTCAAAGGGCAACAGAGAAAGAAGCATGCTCCGCATGGGCAAGTCATAGTGCATTTCCAGTAAGACAAACGCACAAGAAGTGGTTTGTTTAAGGCATAAGAAAGTAGAAGAAAGTTCAGAAGGTGACAGAAAAGTAGTACCCTGTGGTCACTGTTGTGTTAAATATGATATATACTTTTTTTTTGGAGGAGGGAAGGCAGGGCAATTGAGGTTAAGTTACTTGTCCAAGGTCACACAGCTAGTAAGTGTCTGAGGCTGAATTTGAACTCAGGTCCTCCTGACTCTAGGGCTGGTACTCTATTCACTGGGCCACCTAGTCACCCGTTAATATATACTTTCGAAAAAGCTATAAATCATATTCAAGTTTCTACATATTGTCTTTTTTCTGTTCTTTGTATACAGAGATATTTACTGATGTTTGTTAGATCATAATTTTTTTTCTTAGAAAAAGTAGTAGAAGAAATATTATCAAAGAAATGTAAAACAGAAACAGAGGTTAGGTAAAGGGATGAGTGAGATATTTGTGTTTCGCTCATGGCTGTGAAAAATAAAAAGACCCAAAGGAAGCCCTGCCCAGCATGTTAGACAAATGCTCCGTTGTCATTGTGGTTTGTCCTTCATTTTCAGAGAGGACCAATGACATCACATGGTAATGTCTTAACTCGTGTGTGAGCTGGATTTAAGGGAGGCGCAGTTGTACAAAGTCATCCCCTCACTCTCTCTTCCAGAGTCACTGAAAGCCAGCGGCAGGACAAAAGTCAGGACGACAGGCAATGGCCCAGGATGCACGGGATGACCTTGGAGTCTCCGATGTCTGACCAAGCTCAAGTGCTCCACGGCGTCTGCCTCGGCCACCTTCATGGCCATTGGAACAAACTGTTCTTATCTGCCCTTTCTGCCAGGGGAAATCTTCACATTTTTGGAGTAAGCATCCTCCTAACTAACTCACCCATGGGTTTGTGGCCTATTGTCACCTTCAGCCTGGTTTAGCCCATCTGCTGAAATGACTTACTGAGGTGGGGCCACTAGGCACATGACTTCTTGGAGTCACAGGGGAGAACTGTGTGGTAGGTGGACACCAAAGTTGGATGAGGATCCCTGAAAAGGGCTTAACAGGCTCTTACATTAGAGGTGCTAGTCCTCCACACACCCCTGTATCCTCTGTAGAGATCTACGGAAGAACACGGACAAGACCTGCACAGGATGAAAAGACACGGATGGTGCTGTGATCTGTACCAACAGGAAAGGACCCAGACAACAAGATCACAGACATGACAGGTCGTACAGTATAGAAGACAGAGCTCTGGCCTTGGAGTCTGTAAGATGTTTCTTCAAATCCCAGGTCTGACACTTACTAGCTGTGTGACTGACCACGGATAAATTACCAAACCTCTCTGGGCTTTGGAAAAAGAAGGACAAACCACAATGACAACAGAGGTTGCACCTAACATGCAGCACAGGCCTTCCTTTGGGTCTTTTTATTTCTCACAGCCACTGGTCAAACCTGTAAAATGGAGGGGGGAGTTGTACTAAATGTCCACCCCAGCTCAAAAACTATGATTCTATGATCCTATGATCCTACAGAATATAAGGGCTATGACTAAGTATATTCTCTTTGGCCTAAATTTTATTTAACAGTAACTCTGGTAGGCAAACCACAAAAGTATGTTAAATGTTAAATCTTCCCAGATAACTTGTAGTAATGGGAAAATACACAGGCTAATATATTCCCAGTTAACATTTGGTCTTCTCAAAATTCCAAAAGGAAGGGCTTTCATATTTATCAATAGGCACATCCTCTAGGAGTTTAAGGACACCTTCACTGTCCATCTCTATAAAGGCAAAGGAAATAGATTATCTTGTGAGAATCCCTGGGGGGTGGCTGGGGCGGGGGGGAGTCCTCTCTCTTGGTGAGAGATGGTGAGATTCTTGCCAAAATTCTTCTTAATAGGCTGATTCTTCACCTAAAAGATGTCACCTACCTGAGAGCCAGTGTAGCTTCAGAAAGGGCTGAGGAACAGTCAATATGGTGTTTGCTACCTGACAGCTCCAGGAAAAATGCCAGGAGCAGAACAGAGGTCTATACACAACATTTGTAGATCGGACCAAGGGCTTTGATACTGTCAATCACGAGGGATTATGGAATCCTTACTTGGGATGGGGAGGCAGAAAGAACAGAGAAGTTGAACAACAGTCCTTGGAAAGGAATAAGTCATTTACAACGTGGAAAGAAGTTGCGCAGAGGGAACACGTCTCATCTCTTTTCTACCCTTAAGTAAATTCAGTTTAGCCTATCTGGAAGTAATTTTTTTTAAATTAGCCAGAAAGGAAGAGAAGCATTTCTAAAGTGTCAAGAAAGGAATATCAATCCCCCCATTAGAAGGATTCCCACAAATCCAGGACAGCTTTCTCCACACAGCACAGGTGATGGTTTGCTTGGAATAGTTAAATAACGAGCTGCCAAAATTTGCTTTAAACAAAAGGAGGAAGCGTGATCTGATGGAGTGAGAAGATTTAGATTCGAGATCTGGCTCTGCCACTTTCTACCTGTGTGACCTCGGGAAAACTCTGCATTTCTCCAAGCCTCAGCTGGAAAGGAGGAAACTAGATCAGATGATTCCTAAGGCTCCTCCTTGTAGATAAAATATTTTGTGATACGGAAAGTAAGAAGAAATCGTCCGTAGGTTGGCGTATAGTCGGTATTTATCTGGAAGATATGTGTTTTGAATATTTGGTGACATAGCCAACCTGTGTTTGTGTCTTTGATTTCCTCAGTCAATCTTTCCAGCTTTCAGAGGTGGAAACTGAGGCCTGGAGGGTTTAAGTGGCTTGCTCATCTATGACCGTACAAACGGCAAAAGTACCCAAGCGAGGATCTGAACACCCACATCCACACTGCACTCTTCCCCTTTCTTCCAATGCCATCAAGTATTCCAAGGACTTTGCCATCATGACTCAGCTGCCCTCTCACCCTGGAATACGCCTCAGCATCTAAGATCTCTTCACACGGTAATAAATAGCCTTCTGTCACACTGGTCCGCTGCTCCCATCTGTGACCTTCCATTTGGGGGACGGGCCCAGATCTGCCGCGCCCCATTCCCCAGCTGGTTATCCTTCTTATTCTAAGGGTTTTGCTATCATGTCCCTGACTCGGTCTCCCATATCTTCCTCTTCCCCCTTTTTACATATTATCTTCTCTCATGAGATTAGAAAGAAGGGACCATCTTTCTGTTCTGTTTCTGTTGGTATCTCTAGCACTTGGTATAATGTCTCACATGTAGCAAGCACCTTAATAAATGCTTATTACCTATCTACTTATTTGCAATGGTGAAAGCTTTTTTTTTTTGAGGAGTGAAGGCAAAATGGGGTTAAGTGACTTGTCCAAGATCATACAGCTAGTAAGTGTTAAGTGTCTGAGGCCAAATTTGAACTCAAGTCCTCTTGACTCCAGGGCGGGTGCTCTATTCACTGCACCACCTAGCCACCCCTCAAACCTTTTTAATAAAAATCAAATGATGTCTTGTACTTCCTTAAAAAAACTTTTTTTAACCCTAATTGATTTGCTCAGACATTTTTGAACCTGCAACATATTTATTTCCTAGTAAGAAAAACCCAGGCAACCTCATCCTTTAAATGCCAGGTGGCTGTCACTTGTAGTCTCTTTCAGAGTAATAGGCAGAGCTCCCTGGACTGGTTTTTAATCTTAGCCACTCTGGCAATTTTCTCTGAAATACTTTTAGAAACTCTCTTGAATGTTCTTAATTTTGGTTTAGTCACCTTCAAAGAGAAAATGGGGGTTAATAAACATGGCCTATCTTAAACATAAGACATAAAGTGATCACCAAGTACTGAGCCAAATGCCACAGAAATGTACAATAATAATTAATTAAATGAGACAATCCTCTTCCAGGATCTCCTCTTTAATAAAGTAACCCAAGATGGAAGGATGCCATGTCCTACTGGAGTTTGCCTATCCTGAAATATAATCCTCCTTCTATAATCTCCTTCTGATACCTCCCAAGTAGGGAAGCTTTCCACACTTTAAACTGTGTTTTTGTATAAATTAAATTAGCTAAATACCACCCAATACATAAAACAGACTAAAATTAAAAGGAAATCTACAGGCAAATTTGAAGGGGGCAATTAGCCAAAAGTTCTAGAAAAATGCATGTTAAGCAATTTCCACCTGTATTCATATTAAGATCTTCAGCTGAAAGTATTATAATCACGGTATTACAATATGGGAATGCATCTGTTCATTAGAAATAAGAAAAATACTTTCGTTCTTCTCTGCTAGTTATAATAGCTAACATTCATATAGTGTATTCAAGTTTCCAAAGTACTTTACAAATATTATTTAATTTATCCTCACAACAATTCTGGAGATTCGGAGGTAGATGAGAGTATTATCCCTATTCTACAGATGAGAAAACTGAGGAAGACAGAGGCAAAGAAGCTTGGGCCAGGATCACACAGCTAGTCAGTGTATGAGGCTGGATTTAAATCCAGGTCTTCCAAACTCCAAGTTCAGCTCTCTTATCGACTGGATCACCTAACAATTTCTTTTGGATAATACTGTCAAATCCCATCTGAATTTTTTTTTAACCTAACACCCTATATTCAGCATCTTGCCTACATCCTATATCCCAGGGCTTCTTAAACTTTTTCTACTGAACACCCTTTTTGAGCTCTCCTTGGTGCTATATGGCCTGAGGGCACACCCAGTGCAAGGCGCTGCATGCTTTGTGTTCAGAACCACGGCTGCAGCGAGTCACATGATGCAACATTGGCAAGGGCTGCCACAAACACCTCAGATTCATTACATGTTTGATTTTTAATTAATTGTTGGTTGTTGTGTGTTCAGAAACCTTTTAGTATTGCCAAATATGGGTCAAGACCCACAGTTTAAGAAGTGCTGCATGTCCTCCCTATATCTAATACCAGAATCCTTCACTCTTTTTCAACTGATGACATACTTATGAATTTATATAATTGCCATGGAACACTGAAGAGGTTATATTCTCTGGTATGGCTGCCTCCTCCACTTATTTCCCAGATCAACTAATAATCATCACTTGCTTCTTGTAGGAAGGAAGGAAGGAGGAAGAAATAGTCACTAGCAACACAGTAGAAAAAGTATAGAATTTAGAGTGAAAGGTCCTGGGTTCGAATGTGAGCTCTATCATTTAAAATCTCTGTGACATTGACCAACCCACTAAAAACCAAACCAAAACAAACAAAAAACCCCCTCTCTGAGCCTCAGTTTTCCCACCTGTAAAATAAGGGGATTGGACTATATGACCTTTAAAGTTCTTCCAGCTCTATTTTCCAGTTATCCCCAACCATCTCTAGCCCTTCAATTGCAAAGATACTCACTTGGAAGAAAAGTTATCTTTCTCTATGCCAGGATATTTTGGTTTTTTGTTTTTGTTTTGGATTGCTTCTTTGGTCTATACCTCTAATTTTATTGGTGGGAACTTCTTCCATCAAGGCAATTCAGCAACTGTTCTGTAACTGTCAAAAAAAAGTTGTCTAGGCAATTAAGAGGTTTAAAGACTTGCCTAGGTCATACAAATAGTATGTATCTGTAATGCCAAGCAAAGGCAACTTCCAAGGTTCAGATTACCAGCATAGCAAACCCCATTTATTCAGCAAACATTCACAGAACAAAGAAAGTCAAAATACAGTATAACTCATTCATTTAGCAAGTAAGTTCTTAATTCA
>CM053593.1:252092693-252124591 GCA_028646575.1 Pseudocheirus occidentalis | reverse complement strand
CATAACAAGGTCAAGATAACATCTCAGCATTGAAAACCCAGGGAAAGGCCCTTATTTCATCTTTACTGGAGGAAAACCCTCAGCAATCTCAGTTTCTGGGGAGACAAGGCTCAACAAAGCCATAGCCAGTGTCCTCATCAAGTCACACTCTGCCTGTAGAACAGTCCCAGAACTCCTGAAAGTACCAGCAAGGCCCCCTTCCAGGATTTCTGTGAACAACAAGAAAATCCTTCTTCAGGGCTTCTGAACCAACAGCCAGGTTCTAGGACCTGTACAACAGCAGCACTGTCCACCATCAGGTGAATCTAGAAAAACAACGTCAAAACAGACAGACAAAATACCAGCATCACAGCCATGCCTCCTCAGTTCTTGGCAGCTCCAGGTGGCAGGCATCAAAAGTTGTGGGCAGCTCCAATGGGCTCTCAGTAGTCTCTCTCAGCAACTCAGGCTCCATGACACTGAATACTGCTCTTCCCAAAAGTCCTTCTTCTGGCCTTCTATGGGATTGAGCCTGTCTTTCAATTCATGGCTCCTCCCAGTTCAGCCCTCTCTCTTCCCCTCAACAAGTCCATCCCACAAGTGGGATTCACAAGCTCTGGGTCTTAACACTCAACCCAAAAGCCAAGTCAATTCAGGGGCATCTCCAAATTCCATTACCACTACAGTGTCAGGGGCATTCCATTCACTGGAGCAAAACACAGCTCTTCTCAAAACAAGAGTGTCCATACATATTTTAAGATTGTATAAGAAACTACGATAGGCAGTGTCAAAGAGACAGCTTTGACAATTGACTATCAGTATCATGAGACAGAGATTGGAACTATGGTTTCATTGATACAAATAGGTCCTGATTAGGAAGCCACCCGCAACCCCCCATGTAGTTTCCACATTTTCTTCAAATTATATTCTTAGAGAGTTACCCAAAACACTGAGAGGTGAAGTTATTTGAACACAGCCCAAATGTGTGAAAAGTAGGACTATGAACTTACGTCTTCCTGGTTCTGAGGTTAGCTCTCTACCCACTATACCATGCTGTCTCTCAATATAAACAAGGAATAAAAATGAGGAGACAGAGGCACTCCAAAGGTGCTCGCTAGTGTCACCATGTTCTACCAAGTATAAACAGGAAAGAAAGTGCTTATGGATAGTAGGTATTACAGATGCTCTGGTTCTGAAGGGCTTTGTCCTGACTCTAGTCCCAGAACATTACAGGGTTCCTCCACTACAAGGTAGAATATTGCCTATCACATTTCTCATCTAGTGTTCTCATTCATATCTTTTTATTAATTCTCTAGATTTAGTAAATGCATTGGAAGCTTTCCTCTGGTTCTCTTAATATTTTGTGGAAACCAGTATCTCAGTCTGTGCATTTGTTATCACTCATTCTTGTGACATGCCTGGATTCAGAGTAAATTTAACAGGTTAGGAATGCAAACTATGATTTATTCTGGGTTTGGGAAATGACTAGAATGACTGACAACCAGGGAGGTCAATATTTCATCAGAAGAAAGCAGAGTTAAGACAGAGGAATAAGAGTCAGCATTTTTACCCAGCTCGCCCAATAAATTTTTTAGGTTGTTGTAGAAAATGGAATACTGGGGAAGAGGAATGTAGTGGGAGAAGTATAAACATACACTCACAGCTAGGTACAGAAATTTACTTTACCAAATCAGGAAGTAGGAGGGAAAGAAGTTAAGGAAAGTAGTGATCAGAAGTCAAACAGATTCTTGAGGAGGGGACAGGATGAAAAAAAAAAAAGAGGAAAAGTATAAGAGAATAAAATGAAAAGAAATACACAGTAATCATAACTGTAAATGTGAATGAGAAGAATTCACTCATAAAACAGAAAAGGATAGCAGAATCCAACTCTTCATACACACACACACACACATACATATTTTACAAGAAATATGCTTGAAAAAGAAAGATGCACATAGAGTTAAAATAAGGGATTAGAGCAGAATCTACTATACTTCAACCAAAATAAAAAAGGCAAGGTTGGCAATAATGATCTCAAAGCAAAAGCAAAAGGAGACCTAATTAAAAACTATATTTTGCCAAAACATATCATAGACAATGAATTAATATCAATACTCAATATATATGTACAAAATGGCATAGCATCCAAATTCTTGAAAGAAAAGATTAATTACAGGAGAAAATAGTAAAAATATGTTAGTGGAGTATGTATATGTGTGTATACATATATATGTATGTATGTATGTATGTGTATATATGTGTGTATGTGTGTGTATATGTGTACAGCAGAAAATAAAAGAAAACTTACAATGAAGCAAAGAAAAGATGGACACAATGCATAGTATTTATTATATAGGTTTTCTTTAAATGGAAATTATAGCTATATATTTTAAATCCTCTCATGTTTTGCTGTGCACATGACATGCTTTTTAAATTTTGTATTGAGGGTTCAATATTTAAGTTTATAATGTTTCTTTTCTCTATTGTGTATTAAAGTTTTAGTATTTAAGTCTAAAATTTTTTTTTGGTCTTTTGGGGGGGGGAGGCAGGACCTTTGGGGTTAAATGACTTGCCCAAGGTCACACAGCTAGTAAGTGTTAAGTGTCTGAGGCTGGATTTGAACTCAGGTCCTCCTGACTCCAGGGCCAGTGTTCTATTCACTGCACCATCAAGCTGTCCAGTCTAAAATTTTAAAAAAGAAAAACATATTATTAGGGAACCTCCATTTGAACCCTCAATCTGAATTCTCAAACCTAGAAAAATCTAACTACAAATAAACAAGAAAGAAGTAAAGAAGATGAATAAAATTTTAGAAAAGTGGGAGAGAATACTGAATGGGAATAGAAAAGAGTATGCCTATTTCTTGGCTTTTATGGCATCTTCACAAAAATTGGCCATGTATCAAAGCATAAAAACCTCACAAATAAATGCAGAAAAGCAGAAATATTAAATTCATTCCTCTTCTGACTATAATGCAATAAAAATACATTCAATAAAGAGTTTTTGAAGCATAGATTAAAAATTAATCTTAAAAATAACCAAATCCTAATGAATGAGTGGGTCAAAGGAAAAGAAATCAGAGAAACAATCAATAGTTTCATTAAAGATAATGACATCAGTGAGACAACAATCAAAATTTGTGGGATGCAACCAAGGCAGTACTTAAGGGAAAATTCATATCTCTAAATGCTCACATAAATAAAAGAAAGAATGCATCGATGAATTGGGCAAGCAACTAAAAAGAAAAATATCAAATTAAAAACCCCTAATTAGACACCAAAATAGAAAACCTGAAAATCAAAGGAGATTTATGAAATTGAACAAATAAATAGAACAAGCTACTTTTAAAAAGCCCCAATAAAATGGATGTCATCCGCTAATTTGATTTAAAAAAGAAAACCAAATTATCAGTGTCAAAATTGAAAAAAGTGAATTCATAGCCAATGAAGAGGAGATAAAAGCAATTATTAGATGCTATTTTGCCAAAACATATGCCTATGAAAGTAATAATCTGAATGAAACGGAAGTGTATATGTGTGTGTGTGTATATACACATACATACATACATATATACACACGTGTGTGTGCGCGTGTATAAATTGCCAAGACTAACAGAATAGGAAGTAGAATACTTAAATTACCTTATCTTAGAAAAAGAAATGGAATAAATTATAAATATGCTTCCTAAGGGGGAAAAAAACTGAGGACCAGATGGATTTCTATGCAAATGCTACTAGACATTTAAAAAACAATTAATTTGAATACTACATAAACTCTTTGCAAAGACAAAGAAGGTACTCTGCCAAATTCCTTCTATGACATAAATATGGTTTTAATACCTAAACCAGAGAGATTCAAAACAGAAAACAGTAAAGTATAGCACAATTTTCCCTAATGAATTGATGTAAATTCAACAAAATACTAGCAAGGAGATTACAGCAATTTTTTACAAAAACCATATACTAGGACTCTGTTGACTTTATATCAGGAATATAGATAGGGGTTGTTCAATTCTGGGAAAACTATAAGCATAATTGACCATATCAATAAAAAACCAAACATTATAATTATTCCAATAGAAAATTCCAAAAGAAAAAAACTTTTAACAAAATACAACACCCTTTTCTGTTAAAAATGGTGGAAAGCACAGAAACAATTGGAACTTTCTTTAAAACAGTAAGCAGCATATCCTTAAAACCAAAAGTAAATACCATTAGTAATGGGGATAAGCTAGAAGTCTTTCCAATAAGATCAGGGTGAAATAAGGATTTCCATTATCATCATTACTATTCAATATTGTAAGCATTTATATAGTACTTACTATGCACCAAGAACTGTGCTAAATGCTTTGCAATTACGCGATTTGATTCTTACAACAACCCTAGGAGGTAGGTACTATTACTCTCCCTATTTCACAGATCAGGAAACTGAGGTAGGCAGTGGTTAAGTGATTTGCCTAGAACCACATATGTAGTAAGTGTGTTGAGGTCTGATTTGAACTCAGGTCTTATTAACTGCAGGCCCGGCACTCTATCTACTATACTTTCTAGATGCTATACTGCTAGCTATAATGAAAATATAAGGAAAAAAATGGAAGGAATAAGCATAGGCAATGAGGAAACAAAACTATCATTCTTTGCAGATGATATGATGGTTTACCTAAAGAACTCTAAAAAGTCAATTAAAACACTAAGTGAAACAATGAACAACTTGAGCAAAGTTGCAGGATATAAAATAAACTCACACAAATCACCAGCATTTCTTTATATTACCAACAAAATCCAGCAGAAATAGATGGAGAAATTCCACCTAAAATAATTATAGATAGTATATAATACTTGTAAGTCTACCCACCAAGATACATGAAGGAACTACATGAAGACAAGTTACAAAACATCCTTCACACAAATAAAGACAGATCTACATAACTGAAGAAATATTAACAGTCCGTATGAATGCTCAGCCAATATAATAAAATGACAATATTACCTAACTTAATTTACTTATTCAATGCATACCAAGCCACCAAAGATTTTCTTTATAAAGCTAGAAAAAATATGATAAAATTCATCTGGAGGAACAAAAGGTCAAGAACATTCAGGGGAGCAATGAAAAATAAATGGGATGGAATGGGTCTAGTACTACCAGATCCCAAACTACCTAAATTATAAAAGCTGTGGTCACCAAATCAATTTGGTATTGGATAAGAAATAGAGTAATCTGTGGAAAAATTAGGTACACAATATACAAAGCAAATGAATATAGTAACCTAGTGAGTGATAAATCCAACAATACTACCTTTGGAGTAAGAAATCACTATTTGACAAAAACTGCTGCAAAAATTGGCAGAAATTAGGAGCAAATTAAGCAAAGATCAGTCTCTCACTCAGTATACCAAAATAAATACAAAAAAGATTTAGACACACAGGGTGACATCATAATCAAATTAGTGGAATAGGGAAGAAATTATCTGGCAGGTCTATGGAGAGAAAAAAGTTCATGACTAGGAAAGAGAGGCTCATAAGAGGTCAAATGGATAGTTTTGAATATATAAAATTAAAGATACTTTGCACAGAAAAAAACCAATGCAGCTAAAATTAAAAGAAAAGCAAGAAACTGGGAAAATATCTTTGTAGTAAGTTTCCCTGATGAAGGTCTCATTTCTAAACTATATAGGGAAGTGAGTCAAATTTATAAAACTAAGAGCCATTCCACAAATGATAAATGGTCAAAACATATCGATAGATATTTTTAGAGGAATAAGTCAAAGCTATCAATAGTCATATGAAAATAGACTTTAAATAACTAATAATTAGAGAAATGCAAATTAAAACAACTCTGAGTTTCTACCACATATTCATTAGATTGGATAAGATTGCAAAAAGTGAAAATGATAAAGCTGGAAGGATTGTGGGAAAGTGGGTATACCAATGCCCTGTTGGTAGAGCTGTTTACTAGTCCAATCATTCTGGAAATCAAGTTGGAACTGAAATGATATTAAGCTATAACATGATCCATACCCTCTGACCTAGCAATACCACTACTAGGGCTATACCCCAAAGAGAATGACAAGCACCCATACGTACAAAAATAGTTTTAGCAGCTCATATTGTGGAAGCAAGATTTTGCAAAGTAAAAGCATGCCCATCATCCAAGGAATGGTTGAACAAGTTATGATATATGAATGTCATGGAATATTATTGTGCTATAAGAAATTATAAAGGGGAGAGCTTCAGAAAAATCGAAAAAACTTGTATGAACTGATACATAGTGAAATGAGCAGAACCAGGAAAACAAGCTACATAGTAACAGTAATATTATAATCAACCTAGAAAGATTTAGTAATAACTTTGATCAGTATAATGACCTACAATTTACAAAGGACTCATCATGAAACATACTGTCTACCTACAGATAGAGAACTGATGGACTCCAAGTGCAGACTGAAGCATATTCAATTCAAAGAACCTTTTTTTTTTCTTCTTCCCCCCCCCCCACCTTTTCTCAGAAGAGGGCTACGGCTACTGTGAAAATCTATTTTGTATAACTATACATATTTGTAATAGGTTTTGTTTTTCTTGCCTTCTCATTGGGTGAGAGAGGAAGTAAGGGAGGCTGAGAATTTGGAAGTGAAAAAAAGAATAAAATGGTATCTATGCTATAAACAACAAATGAATTAAATACATTATCAGTTACCTTCTTAACATTTGGATATACAGGCAACATTTTTGGTCAGTGAAAGATCTCACTGTAGCCTTATTTCCAAAACAAACTAAACCATTACAGAAACATGAAAGGCTCAAATATAAACTTATTTTTATATAAAGGTATATCTCAGTGTCTCCACCACCTTTGTAAATAAAATGCCCGTTTTATTTCAGTAAATGTAGAGGTGGGAAATGGTTTTTATATTTATGGTATTATTAGGTTCAAGGCTCTAATCCAAAGGTTGTAGAGGCAACCAGTCTCTCTTGCCCATTCCTTAATATTTAGCAGCAAAATTCTCTAAATGTAATAAATGTTAGTTTAATATGTCACTAAACATGAAAATAAAACCCAATGCGTAATTCATGGATATTCCACCGTGGCTTACTAAGGGATTTATTCATTAATAGTAGCTAAGCTTATGCCTACCACAATGCATTCCATAGTGTCTGTCTTATAACCCTACCCATAATAATTTAAATGTACATATATAAAGATATATACATACATATATAAATGGATATATCTGTTATTTAGGACTTTCAAACTTACAAATGCTATCTCCTTCCTTTTCATAGTAAATTGACATTACTTATTAGAAAAGCATCATGGAAAAGTTCTAAATCCTTATTAGAAAAATCTCTGCCATCCTTTCAACAAGAGGACATGCCTCGAGGCCATTCCCCTGACAGTGATAATGATCAGGTTATTTGGAGATTAAAAGAACTTTGTCAGAACTTCAGCTTCTACTGATGTTGGTGGCTCATTCTACCTAAGCTATACAATCCATTGTCAGTCCCTATTCTGTCTTAACACCCCTAAACTGCTGTAGGACTTTGAGTAATTTTTCATCACCTTTTGGGTTACCTGAAATTTTGATTCTGTAAGAATGTACAGAAGATCTCTTTTTGTTTCCAAAATTACAATGTTCATTGCGGTTCCCTTAAAGTAGGTTTTGTTTTGTTTTGTTTTGTTTTTCTAGTAGCAACAGATTTCTGCATCCTGAGAGCATTCTGGTCCTATCCTCACTATCCATAATTTAGCCAGCCACTTGCCCTAGATTTCCCGAGAACTAGAAAACTGAAACATCTTTGCCATCCTTCAAAGATGGGACGTTTCTGTAAATGGCAGAAAAACTGCTAAGTTATCTTTGATGCTGTCACCCCATCTCTGATGTTGCAACTCCCAATAACCATCTGGGGAGTTACCATTTTTCCCCATACTAGCTCATCTAAGATCATAGCTCTTTTTCTTTAGGTTAAGGGAGCTGGCAGAAATTCAGGTTGAGACAGAGACCTGAGGAACATCCTGTTTCACTTCGAGTCCTCTTAAGACCTCTGATGGTTTTAAATAACATCCTTCAATAAGCCTTATTAAGAATACATAATTTCTGAATCAAAGGTCTTTTACTTTACTCTCTGCGTAGGCAAGTATATCACAAAACCATACATTTCAGAGGGAAATTAATAGTAATAATAGTATTTATTAATCTTAATGATAGCATTTCTGTGGGGCTTTAAGGCTTGCAGAGCACCTCAAATAGTTTATCTCGATAGTTCCTATTATTATTACCCCATTTTACAGATGAAGAAAATGAGGATGAAAAAGATTAAGCATCATGCCCAGGGTCACACAGCTCATATTTATTTTAATTCCTACATTTAGAAGGAATTTAATTCATACTTTAGGATTTGAATTCAAGTTTTCCTGATTCCAGGAACAGCACCATATCTGCTATAGCACTTAGTTGCCAATTATCTCTAAATGTAGGATGTAAAATGGATAAGAGAACCGGATCAATTCTCCCTTTTCAGTTATTACCAACAGACCTATTAAAATAACCTCAATTCATTTGATGAGAGTAGGATGGCAATAAAATAACACATTACAACTGGCTTGTCGGATGAATGATGAGTGTAAGGAACATGGAATCTGACAGAATTCCCTGAGGTGCTGATCCCTGGGGGCACAATTTGTTGGGCCTGTAGAGTTCCTGGTTCTTCCATAGCCACTGACATGCCAATAAGAAGCACCAGCATTCATATCATGGTTGCAAGACAAATCTTTGGCAACAATGGATTTTGAAACTAGATTGCTTTTGTTTACATGGAGTAAAACTTCTGAAGTTTATCAATAAAAGTGTCATGTCATTATGGACCAGAGAGATTTATTAAAAAAAGGTATATGTGGCAAAGCTCATTGACAATCTCTTCTTAATTCATGATAAATGTTTTGAGTGACTCAGTCTTAGAATATATTAAAAACATTCAGCAGCCTCAAAAACAGGAGTCCTTACCTGGTGGGAGAGGCCAATAATTGGATAGTTTCTCATAGTTGATTTAAGAATGACACATTTTAAGTGACCTTGGGAAGTGGCAATCATCTGAGGGAGTGAAGCATGCCCAGCTTGGGTCTGAATGATGACTCTGAGAATGACCTTGTAAAGAAGCTGCAGGAACTATCACCATTATCTAATGGGAAGAAGTCCTTTTCGCTTCTTGAAAAAGTTAGTAAGGGGGGAAAAATACCTGCAATTTTTAGCATGCAAATTATGTGGTTACCAGTGGACAGACTTCAAAGAAAATTATTAAGTTAACATGAAATTTAAAAGTGGATTACAATTAACTGTAATACACATGTTTCTTCAACTTAGGAAATGCATCTCCCTAAAAAGTTGAGTTGCCCTCACAAGAAGCAATAAATGCAAAAGCTTGGTCAGTCTGGTTATAAGCTCTCAGAGAAGGAATTTTGATTTGGTTTGGTTTGGTTTGGTTTTTTGGTGGGTTTTATTTAATATTTTTTTGGTTTGTCTGATTTTTTTCCCTTTTTTGCATCCCCAGAATTTAGTGCAACGCCTGGAACACAACAAGTAATAAATAACTTTAACTTGACTGACTGACAATAGTTAGTCTCATTTCTACAGGTGCTACCTCACTAGGACCAAGTCACAGCAGTCAAAATAAAGCATTGAATAATGAAACGCTCACCCAGGACAAATAGCCACCTGATTCAGCTTCATTTAATCAATCAGCAAGCATTTATAAAGTGTCTATAATACACCAAGCACTGTGTTAGATACTGCAATGAAGAGACATTTATTCTAAAGACTTAAAAAAAACCCACACTTAGCTGCTTCCCCTGTGTCTTTCCAGCCCACTGTTTTTGATTCCTAATTTGAACATGAATATGGAATGCAAAATAATTGAATAAAAAGACAATCCAGAATCAGATAGACTTAGTCCATCTGCTCTTCCCTATGAATCTCACACTCTTAAATTCAAGTCAAATCAATCAGGAGGCAGTTCTCTCATTCATTTCTCATCTTCTTGGCAATGTTCTTGACTTCTTGCCTTGAAAAGCACCAGAAGTAGTTAATTCTACCTCATATTGGTCAATGAGACATCAGAATACAGACCAGTAGATGTGAAATAAAAATCTCTGGTCAAAAAAGGGAAATGTCCCTTACAACAGGCATCCAGAGCAGTGATTAAACACTTGATTTAGCTTCTGATTCTTGAGACTTCACTATTCCTAGTTCACCCCTGACCCATCATGATCCTACTTCCTGATCACCATCATGACATTAAACATCCCAGTGCATGCAGCATTTTCAACAGCACTTTGCACCTCTACCTCTAGAAACGGTATTCAAATTGATGCTACCATTTTGGGAAATGACACGCTGAATCAATTGATCCATTCACTATGACTTCCCTGACCCCTATTAAAATATAAGTTCTTTGAGGTCTGGAATTATAGTGCTTTTGGCATTTGTATACTCTGCAGACTCTGGAGTGATGGAGACCAGAGTACAAATTTGACCTCAGACATTTACTAGCCATGTAAGCAGGCAAACAAGCTGCCCTCTCTCACTCTCTGTTTCTTTATCAGTAATATGGGCATAATAATAATGTCTACCTTTCAGGGTTCTTTTGAGGATCAGACGGGATAACATACATAAAGCACTTTGCAAACTTCAAAATTTACCGTGTAAATTCTAGGTGTCATTATTATTGTTGTTATTGTTGAGTTAGAAGTTAGTAAAGTATTTACAGGATACCCAGTATTATAAGGAAAAATATAGTATCCCTGTTCTCCATAAATCTGTGATTCAATTGCAAAGACAAAGCATACATACATACATACATACACACACATATATCTCAAAGAGTTAAATAATAATGTGAGGGAATATGCTTTGAGTAACAGTATGAGTGGCAGGAAAAACAGAAGGGACATCAATGAAGGCTGGGCTATCAGGAAAGTCTCATGGAATACCAAAGCTAGGTCCTGAAAAACTTTGACAGACTGGGAATATGTGAAAGGGAATTCCAGAAAGAAAGTACAATATGGCACAAGTTTAGATTTGGATTGAGCATGGACTGTTTTGGAGACAATGAAAAGACTAATCAGTCTAAATGGTACAAAGAACTCACTGGAGAATAATAAGAAATAAAGGTGAATAAATAGAATTTTGGAGGGGGAGCATTTTGAAGGAGGGAAGGTAGGGTAGTTGGGGTTAAGTGACTTGCCCAAGGTCACACGGCTAGTTTTTTGTGTTAAGTGTCTGAGGTCGGATTTGAATTCAGGTCCTCCTGACTCCAGGGCCAGTGATCTATTCACTGTACCACCTAGTCAACACAAATAAATAGAATTTTTGCTAGACTTTGAAGTCCCCTTGAATGCTGGCCAGAATAAGAGGGTTAGGATATCATCCAGTAGAGTAATGGTGTCAAACTCAAATAGAAAGGGATGTCTACAAGAATCATATTAACTTAGAAAGCCACAAATTAACATTATCTGTGGCTAGGTGGCGCAGTGAATAGAGAGCACCAGCCCTGGAGTCAGGAGGACCTGAGTTCAAGTCCAACCTCAGACACTTGACACACGTACTAGCTGTGTGACTTTGGGCAAGTCACTTAACCCCAACTGCCCTCCAAAAAGCAAAAACAAACAAAAAGCCCCCTCATTATCTGTGTTGCACTCTATCTTTGTTTATTTTGTTAAGCAGTTCTCAATGACATTTTCATCCAGTTAGGCATTCAAAACTTGGGAGTTTTGCAGCAGCATGTGAGTTTGACACCTCTACTGCAGAGCACTGGGAACTCCTGGAAGTTTCTCAGCAAAATGTTCTAAGATGAATCTAGACAGCCCCCCAGAATTACTGGAATGGAGGCCTGGACTAAAAGTCAAGACTCTATCAGAGGAGCCGTTTCAGCATTCTAAGAATAGTGTTGACAATATGAACCGGGGTGCTGGCAGTGAGCAGGAATATATAGAGAGAGGGTGAGAAATTTTGAAAGAAGAAAAAACAACCTAGTGATTGACCAGACCCTGGTTAAGGCCAACCCAGAGGCTGTAGCTGTAACGTCCCATTTGTGTTGTCTCTCTCTCTTAGAACAGGAGATCCTTGAGGACAGAAATTATCTTTATTTTCTGTTTGTATCCCCAGGGCTTAGCACAGTGCTTTGCAAACAGTAAACACTAAATAAATGCTTCAATTCAGTAGAGAAATCAAATAGGACCCAGAAGTGGTGGGCCTAAGCGATGCAAAGAAAAGCGGTGACATTAATAGACAGAGCAAACTGAAAAGGGGAGCTGAGTTTGACTTTGAAAATACTGAATCTAAGTTGATGGTAGGATATCTATACAGAAAAGCTCTGTGAGCAGCACCAGCAAAGGTCTCTTGTGAGGCTTTCCTATGTAATTAGCTAGCAAGATGGATCCACAGCTTTCATATGTAGCTACAGAGGCATCTAACACAAGTAAATAGCTATACTACATGTATACACACACACGATACACATGTAGAGTATGGGTGTAGGTAAGCAGACAGATAGATAGAGATATATATGCAATCAGGCCTACAGTGGATGCTGTAGACCAAGAGCAAAAGAACCTCAGAAAAGGGAATGATGAAGACTTATCTTTGTGAAAATTATAGGGTTTCCCCCTACCCTCACCTCTCTTTTTTTTCCTTTGCTTTTTGGAGGGGGGAAGGCAGGGCATCTGGAGTTAATTGACTTACCCAAGGTCACCTAGTAAGTGTTAAGTGTCTGAGACAACATTTGAATTCAGGTCTTCCTAAGACCTAACTCCAGGGCCGGTGCTCTATTTGCTGCGCCACCTAGCCGCCCCTACCCCTACCGTCTCTCAAAGTCCTAATAGTTCAGCCAGGAGATAGTTAGTTAAATATTTAACCAGTCTCCTAACTTTATTACGTGATTTCCCCTGTATTGCTTTTTAACAAATTACCCTTTAGATGAGTGGTTCTCAACTTTCTTAATGCCACAACCCTTTAATACTCGTATGTGGGCGTATCTGTATGTGGCGGACACACCTGGAGATGGTTAGAGGATCTGTGTCCCACATCCTAAGACCATTGGAAATATGTATTTTCTGATGGTCTTTGGCGACCCCTGTGAAAGGGTTGTTTGACCCCGAAAGGGGTTGCAACCCACAAGTTGAGAACTGCTGCTTTAGATACAGGGGTTCTTAACCTGGCATCTGTGAACTTTAAAAAATATATATTTTAATGACTGTATTTTAATAGAATTGATTTCATTTGTAATTCTATTTATTTTCTTTTATGAATTTAAAAACATGACTCTGAGAAGGAGTTTACAAGCTTCAAAAGACTGCCAAAGGGGTCCATCCACACAGACACACTCACACACACACACACACACACAGACACACAGACACCCCCACACCCCCCCACACCCTTAATTTAGAATAAACTTTAATACAACCAGATCACTGCAAACCTTCCACAACTACTATTTTATCCATTCTTAGGGGGTAGGCAAAGCCCTTAAAAGCTGATAAACATTTTAAAGTTGGTTATCACGTGAGTTTTATACTATATACTTTTATGCTCAATTTTCTCTTGGCAGATAACTGTTGTCTTATAAAATTAACAGAGGGGGAAATCCATAATGATTTTAAAAATCCATGTGATTTTTAATGCCTGCCAAATGTTAATTATAAGTTACTTAATATGAAAAGACAGAAAATAAAAGCACTTTAAACACCCTTTTTTCCTCCCTTCCCCCACAACGAAAAAAAAGAAAGAAGAAGCTTTTTAAAGCTGTGAACCAAAAAGAACAGTCTTGCAGACAATGGTAAGAGGTAGGCTAGTTCCCAGGGAATTTCTAAAGAGTTTTTCCTCTTGTTACCTTGGTAACGGCTACCTTGGCACCCTTGTTGATAAGCTGCACCACATTATCCGCTTGGCCTTTGTACGCAGCTATGAGAAGGCGTTCTGAAAGCACAGCGACCACATCCTGCTGGCTCATGAATTAGGAGAGAAAGGTTTTCGGGCAAGTGGTGGACAAGTTCCCGTCAGTTCCAAACAAAGCCTGCGACCCAGGCTGCCCCCACAGACAGAAGTGTCTCTGACCTCATTGGAAGGTGAGTTTTATGACTATGCCATCTTCAGGACCTGTGGGTTACAAAACAAAACGGCCCTCAGTGTCATTCACCCTGTAGCCCGGTTCCTAGCACTTTATTTCTTAGGAGAGGATCCTTCCCCACTGCCATTTGGTGGGGGCTGTGTGTTATTAGGAAAGTAATAAAGGATTAGGGTAGACCATGTAAACTGGGTGGCTATGGACATGATGGAATTTCCAGGATGGGTGTCCTGAAAATGAACAATCTCCTTTCTTTTCTTTCCCCTTTCAGAAACATTTTCCAACAGCATACATCATTCACTGTATGGTATAAAAGGCATTGCATGTAGGATCAGAGGACAACTTTGGATTCAATCCCAGTTCTACTATTCATTCCCTGTGCAATCCTGGGCCAGTCACTTATCCATTCTGGGCCTGAATTTCATCATCTGTAAAATAAGAGGATTGGTTCAGACGACTTCTGAGGTTGCTTCCAGTTCCAAGTCTCTGATGCTACAATCCAGGTCCGCATCAACTCTCATATGGACAATTTCAATAGCCTCACATCATCGGTCTTCCTGTATTTAGTCTTTTCCCATTTCAATTTGTCTTCCAAATAGCTGCCAAACTGACGTTCCTAAATCCAAGGTCTAACAATGTCACTCCTCTGCTCAAAAAGCTTCAGTGGCTCCTCAGTACTTTTATGTTAAATTATAAACTCCTCTGGCACTTACAACCGTCTAAAATCTGGCTATAGTTTATCTTTTCAGGCTGAGTCCACACTATTCTCTGGCATTCACTACAATGGTATTATTGTTCAGTCCTTTCAGTCTTGTCTGACTCTTCATGACCCCATTTGGGGTTTTCTTGGCAAAGATACTAGAGTGGTTTGTCATTTCCTTCTCTAGTTTATTTTACAGATGAGGAAACTGAGGCAAATAGGGTTAAGTGACTTGCTAAGGGTCACACAGCTAACGTGTGTGAGACTAAATTTGAACTCAGGACAATGAGTTTTGCTGACTTCAGGCCTGACACTGAATCTACTGTGCCACCTAGCGGCCATTCATTCACTTACATATATGAGCCTAACTAGAGTGCTTGCTCTTCTCTATACACAGCATTTTATTTTCCTGCTTCCTTACCTTTTAAGAGAATGATTCCCCATGCCTGGAATGCTCTTTCCTCACCTTTGTCTCTTGGAACCCTATTTAACTTCAAGGTTCATTTCAAATGCCACCTCTTTCACAAAGTTTACTCCTGATTTCCCTAGTTGTTAGTGTCTGCCTTAGCTTGCCCACACATTTTGAGGGCTTATTTACTTGCATTAACTTCTCTGTGAACATCTGGTATTCTTCGAAGAACATAAGCTCTTTGAGGGCAGGTACTGTCTCACTTTTGGATTTGAATCCCCAGTACTTAGCATAGTGACTGGCACAGAGTATGTATGGAAATGCTCGGCTGATCGGCTGAGCCCGTGACTAGGATGTACCTGACATTTCTGCTTTTGACTGCCCAGAACCCAGACATGGATCCATGATGCTGCATGGCTTAGATGCCATCTTTCTCTTGCCAGAAATATCTTCCAGCTTATTATACATGGCAGAATTGTCAGGGTTTTGCTGATGTATTACCACCGAGCTCATTACACTCTCTCTTCTGTATGTCATATGCTTATCAGACTCTACACCACATTAACCTAAAAACACCATGAGTTACAGATTCTCTCTTGGGGGTTTTCTCTGAGGGGAATAGTCATTTTTATCCTTTCACCTTTATTCTCCATCACTGTGTAAAGTGCAAATAGAGTACTGCACAGTTAGCTCTTGCAACAATGTACCAGAAAGAAGCCCAGAGCTAGAATTTTTTTTAATAAGTTTTATAACAAGTTCATACTGAAAAGAATATGAAGACCACCTTACTGCCAAAATGGAATTTCTATTTAGGCAAATGAAATGTGCATGGTAATGTGACTTCACCAATTAACAAGGAGGAGGAAAAAAATCTTACTATAAACTACCTGCTGGGTATTGAGAAAGACAACCTATCTCTCGGCAGCTAGAACCAGCAAGACTTAACTCCTCGTTCCACCAACCTGCCAAAATAAACAGGATTTTGCCACTAAGAACCAAATCAGTTTTGTTTTGTTTTTGTATTTTAACTTGTCTCTCTCAAGATCAGTACTATAAGCAGTAAAGCAAACTCATAGGCTCATGTTTAGATGCCTCATTTCCCACATCACCAACCTTGCACATCTCATAGGATGCTAGATGGAAATTGATGCAAACTGCAGAGTCCAATCTAGCATTTGCTACCCTGTTGTCTAAAAGCAGCCCTGAGCCATAATTATAATAAAGCATCTAAAAATTAATTGTTTCATCAGGTCGCTTAAGTGGATTAATTTTCTCCTTTAGGAAAGGAGTGGCAGTTTAGGAGAAAAGAATACCCAGTGGACCAATCCATCATTGCTAGGCTTGTAGAGCAGTTAGAGTTCCTTTGTCTTTCAAAATAAACTTAAGAAACAGATCAGTGAAAGAATAATGGCAAGTGTCTCAAAACACTTAATCCTTCATCACTAAGGCAGTCAGCAAATGCTTACTCTGTACCAAGTACTGTGCTAAGCACTGGAGATACCAAGAAAGACCAAAAAATCCCTAATCAAACAACAAAAAAAGCCCACCCACACCCAAACAAACAAAAAACCCCAATCTCTGCTCTCAAGCACATTCCAATGGGGGAGTCTTGACCGCACATTTTCATTTAGAGAGATGCCTGCACATCTTTTGCTGTTTGGTTATTGTCAATTTAACAACCATGCAATTCAATCACTATGTAGTCAATTCCAAAGTATAACTGAGTCTTCAGTTGTTAAATGATCCAGTCCTCTCACTCATTTGCTTCATCTGCAGCCCAAAATATGGCTAGAGGTTTTCAAGCAAAGAGAAACGGGGGAATCTCAATAAATTCACCTGACTAAAACAAGGTTTTGAGAGTCTGTGGAGGTGATAGTTATTTATTCCCATTTGGGGCAGTAGGAGGGCAAACTAACTAGAGATGGTCTAATGAATGACTTAGATTTTTTTCCTACCCCATTTTTCTACAATCCCAAGAATGAAGTTCTCTCAATATCAGGCTGAAATGCAAAGTGCATAAGAACAATTCATTTGGAAATTGTATCTAGAAATCTCTTTCCCTTCCATTAAACTACATAGTTTTGCTTAAGGGATTGTTGAACCATCTGACAACATTTTTCCTTTTCCAAATATATCATTCAACCTCTCTTACATTCCATCAATTTGAAGCACATCCAAGCTAAATACATTGCACCTCCCTTTAAGCTATATGATTACATCAGGGATTAAGAAAACCTATACTGGGCTCCAATGGCTAGAAATAATTTAAGAGTGGATAGCCACAGTACCATAGGTGAGCCCTATGCTCCCCAAATATTTATCTTTCATTTGCATTCTTGGTATCCATGTCTACTTACTAAGGCCTGAATGCATTAAGAGTTAGAATTAGAATAGGGAAGACCTGAGTTCAAATGCTGACTTAGGCACTCACTGTATAACTTACTTAAAACTAAATCTTTACCTGCCTCAGTTTCCACATCTGAAAAACGGAGATAATAATAGTACTATATAACTAGCAGGGTTGTTGTGATGAGATATTATCTCAAATGAGATGTGAATTGTTTTATACCCCTTAAAGTACTAAATAAATGCTGGCTATTATTACTGAGATAAATATACATAGCTATCATTAGTCTCTTTTTTGAAATGTACACTTGTTACATAAATATAACAAACCAGTTTGTACAAATACTGTGACCAGGGTTGAGAAACCAAACTGGCCTATTTAGTTCTTAAGAGGAACAATATTCACCCGGTTTCTGGGATCTCACTAATACGTTCGCTTTGGTTTCTAGAGTCCATCCAAGCAGTTAAGCAACCACACCTAGCAACAGAGTGGTACCCAGCCATCATCTGCAAGAGATGAAATGGATGAACAAAGAAAAAGAAAGACACTGGATTCAGCCCAGCAGAAGCTAAAGAGCTCTGCCAGGTACTATGATTAAGACGTACCTACACTTACAGGCATGACCCCCAAATTCCCCATATAGTCTCACTTTTTTCCTAACACAGAAGCTTTCCATATAAAAAGATGAATAACCACTCAACACCACCCCTTGCTGGAACAAGTCACATCACTATTATTTTTGTAAGTGACAAGAGGAACAATTGCCAGACATGCTAAAAGCAAAAATGTTAGTGCTATTTATTGTCTTGTGCTTTAAAACCACTTTAAAACTCCCTAATTGCCAAGCCATCTTACTGAGTCAAAGACCATGCGACCCGGGTAACAGGCTGAGTCACAGTGCCAACAGAATTCTGCACCCTTTCCAAAGCTGGTGGCAAATTCAGGACTTGAATTCTAGATGCCTGGATCCTCATTCAGTCCTAATGGCAAGAGCCCGGGTTTGCAAGAGCCAAGGTTTGAATCCTGGCTTAGCTATTTAACACCTGTGTGACCTTGAGTCAGAAGCAACAGGGACGTGGTCGATAGAGAGCTGGCCTCAGGCAGGAAAAATGACTTTTAGTTCTCCATAAGGCTTGGAATGACTGGGTAACGCTTCAAAACTTTTCATTTGTAAGGCAGATGCTGATCTTTTTTCTAGCCTAAGCTCCTTAGGAGGTGCTTCCTATACAGTTGAAATCATAACTCCATTAAAAAAATACAACCTTCACAGCACTGGGTCTTAAGTATCTTTATTTATAAAACAAGGGGAATGACCTAAATGAGAGGGGTCAAACCCAAGGCACACAACAAGCTTCCCAATAGTGGGCCAGAAGCACATGAAAATGGAATTGGGAAATGTTTAACAAAATAAATAAAAATACAATGGAACATAGATAATATTAATTTGTGGTTTTCTAAGTCAACATGTAGCCTGGAAAGATTTTTTTTTTTTGGAGAGGAGAGAGCAGGGCAATTGGGGTTAAGTGACTTGCCCAAGGTCACATGGCTAGTGTGTCAAGTGTCTGAGGTCAAATTTGAACTCAGGTCCTCCTGACTCTAAGGTCGGTGCTCTATTCACTGTGCCACCTAGCTGCCCCCAAAGATCTATTTCTTTTTGAGTTTGACACCACTTTTCTAAATAATATATGGCTACTCGCCTCTCCCCATGCCTGAAAAGCTCTCCTTGGCCTCTCTCCTTCTTTCAAGACTGGGTTCAAATCCCATGTTCTGCAAGAAGCCTTTCCCAGTACCTCCCCTTCCCCACTCTATTGCCAGGGCATTCCCTGTGAGATTACTTTCCATTTATACAGCACATATCTTATATATACATAGTTCTTTTCATATCATCTTGCACATTAGAATGTAGCTTGGCAAGATCTATGTTTTAACCTTTCTTTAGATTCCCCCAGGGATTAACATAGTGTGTGCTGAATAGTAAGAACCATGTACTGATAGTACTAATAAATTATGATAATAAATGTGATCATCATAAATTATGATTATCAAACCCCTACTACCTTCATGTTAAGAGATAGAAGGACTGCATATGTTCATATTCAATCACTTCATTCTAAGGACAACCATAATTCATCAAATGAGGTTATAAGTAGGTAGATAGAAAGGAAGGAAAAGCTCTTTTTAATTCTACTACATTTGACCTGATTTCTATGCCCAGTCTCATGTGGGACTGAAACAGTAGCACCACTGAGTTAGTGCTATGAGTTTCTATCTTCAGGAATTCTAAAATATTTCCCTGACTAACCTGAAAAACAGTAGTCCTCAACTTTTCATCATAATATTCTTGGCTCCTAACTTCAAACTTCCAAATTAGGAAGGAATGGGGAAAAAGGGTAAGAATTATTATAACAATTTGTGAATTCAGGGAAGGATGAATTGGTCTCAATGTCTAAACCTTCCCACACATCACTGGCAATGTTAGGGGCAAAGGATGAAGAAAATACTATATAGCTGGAAGCTGCTGTCACAACTTTCCCCCAAACTCTTCCCCCTTTTGAAATAATAGTGAATAAAGCAGGGAGAAGAAGAAATAGAAAAGGAAGAAGAAATAGGAAGGGAGGAAGTGGCAATGTGACAACCTGGATGGAATTTAGCTATTTCTCCCTGATAGTGGGGCATTCCCTTCCCCCTCTTCTGATCTACTATAGCTAATTCCTTCTTAAAATTTTAGTCATTTATTGGTTGCCTACTATGTGCGCAGCATGCCTTTGTGAAAGTAGAATTATCAGCAAAGATTTTTTTCAAAAATAAATCCTTACTTGCCAGTAATTTCTTTTGTCAAAGTCACTTTTCAACATGTTGCTCATTTCACAGTGTCTGGGAGTGAAACCTTAAATGTGAACATGCTCTCAGCTCATTAGGCAATAACATGAGTACATGTGCATCAGTTCCCCAGGGTGTATAAGAAGGAGTCAGGGGAAATCAGGCAGGAGACTTGGAAGATTTTGCTTCCTTCTTCCATTATAATATATTGTCCTCTCTTCCTCCCCCCCCCCACTTTTCATTAACATTCCTGCTCAATCTGTGCCCATTCTTGTGTCCCCCTCCCTAGTTCCGTTACTTATATGCGCAAAGGAGAGTCACCTAGTTCTAAGCAGCAGCTGTATGATTTATTTTCTCTTTAAATGAACAGCCAGCCATAGAGGTCTGTGGAGACTGTCTTTGTCTCCTTCTAAGAGTTTTACAGCCTAGTCTCTGAGGACCCAATATCCAGAAGCAGCTATATGTAATCTCCTGAAAAATGTTTCAGAAGACACATGCAAACAAAGAAATCCTTCTCGGGCATTATGCATGCTACAATAACAACCATTCATTTATTATCCAGTAAAAGGTGGCTACATCCCACCACCAGTTAATGAAAACTACGACTTTCCACCTGCTGCTGCAAGCTCTTTGTAAGGATGGATTATACTTACTTTCTGGGGGTCCTTGTCCCCCTCTCTACATCTTGCTCTGTCTTCCCTGATTACTGCAGTAAATTCTTTCCTGGAGAGATCATTACCCTCCTCAGACTGTTATGCTCGGTGGGTCCAGGGTGATTTATTTTGGAGAACTTGCTGCTTGTTCCCCACCCCACATTTAGCCTCTTTTGCTAGTTGGTTAACACATCTAAAGGCACATTAAGATCTCCATTAGCCTTGAGATGTTTTGTGGCTTCCTAGTGCTCTCTCCACATCTTCTGAAGTCTGGGGTCTCTTGACATTTGTTGAGCTGCATCCTCTCTCCGGCACCAGCCGCACAAGACCTGTAACATTTTTTTCACTGGCTGGATTAATTCACAATTCAGCATGATGCACTTGAACAAAGCCCAGCTGACTGAGAAACCAAGTTTTCATTCCTCCGGTGGTAATACATGGGGGTGGAGAGACATATGTATGTGTGTATGTCTGTGTGTGTGGCTGTGTGAAGGAGAGTCAATAAGGGGGTCAAAAAACTGTAGTGAATCATCCTCTTGAAAACACTTTGAGGGAAAAAACCTACGAATGCTCATCCACATTAACAGATACACAGAAACTCCACCCCCCACAGCTGGGAGTTAACAGCAAAGTGACTGCACCAACGCAGGCAGACAACACTGGCCATGCAGCACTTCTCAGACATTGGTAATCCACAGTTTGCCTCTAGAAAATCTTCTCTAGATGATTTCCATTTTGGAGGTGGGCTGAAGGGGAATATAAAGGGACTGGGGCTGGAAATATCATTACTGCCATTCAGTATTTTTAAATGTTAAATAAGGACAATTTCACTGACACTAACACCCAAGGACTGCACTGAAGCATCAGAAGACTAATTTTTCAGACAAAAACATCATAGGAAGTGACAGGATAGCCAGCTCAGCTCAAACAGATTTCTGTCACTTTTTATTTTAATTAAATTCAAATCAGTTCAATCCCCCAGATGTTTAATAGATGCCTACCAAGTAACAGCCATTGTGCTCAGCACTGGAGATACCAAACACAAATCAATGTTAATCAATAATAATCAATCAACAACAGTCCCTAACTCAAAGAGTGTCGATTATATCGGGTTGGAAACAACATGCAAAAAGAAATTTTAACATATAGAACAGCTAATTTCCAGGTGGAGGGTACTACTTTGGGGGGGTAGGGAAGGGAGGGAACAGAAGAGACTGCACATAGGAGGAAGAGGTAATTAAACTGAACTTTTCCCCTCAATTTTTAAACATTTTTTATTTAAAGTTTTGAGTTGCAAATTCTATCCCTCCCTGTTCCACCCCATCCCCATAGTAAGCAATCAGCTAAAGGTTATATACATGTGCAATTATGTAAAACATTTCCATATTAGTAATTTTATACAAGAAAACTAGAATAAAAGAAAAAATGAAAGAAAGTGAAAGAGCTTGCTTCAATGTGCATTCATCAATATCATTTCTTTCTTTGGAGGCAGAAAGTATCTTGGATCATTATACTGTTGAGAATAGTTAAGTCATTCACAGTGCTTCATCAAGCAATATTACTGCTACTATACACAACATTCTCCTGGTTCTGTTCACTTCATTATTCATTAGTTCATGTAAATCCAAGTTTTTCTGAAATAATCCTGCTTGTCATTTCTTATTGCACAATAATATTCCATTATAATCACATGTCACATATCATATATCATGTTTAGCCATTCCCTAATTGATGAGTATCCCTTTGATTTCCAATTTTTAGTCACCTCAAAAAAGAGCTGCTATAAATATTTTTGTACTATTTTTGTTCCTCTTTTAAAATGTCCTTGTCATATAAACCTAGCAGGGGTATTGCTAGATCAAAGTTGTATGCACAGTTTTACAGCCCTTTGGGCATAGTTTCAAATTGCTCTCCTGAATGGTTGGATCAGCTGACAACTCTACCTACGATGCATTAGTGTCCCAGTTTCCCCACATCCCCTCCAACGCACATTTCCCTCTGATAGGTGTGAGGTGGTACCTCAGAGTTGTCTTGATATGCATTTCTCTAATCAATAGTGATTTAAATAATTTTTTCATATGACTAAAGATAGCTTTAATTTCTTCAGCTGAAAACTGCCTGTTCATATCCTTTGGTCATTTATCAACTGGGGAATGACTTATATTTTTATAAATTTGATTCAGTTCTTTATATATTTGAGAAATTAGGCCTTTATTAGAGATACTTACTGTAAAAATTTTCCCCAATTTTCTGTTTTCCTTATATTTTGGTTGCTTTGGTTTTGTTTATGCAAAAAACTTCTAAATTATATACAATCAAAACTATCTATTTTACATTTTGTAATGCTCTCTGTATCTTTTTTTCTTTTTTTTTCTTTTTGGAGGAGGGAGGGCAGGGCAATTGGGGTTAAGTGACTTGCCCAAGGTCACATGGCTAGTAAGTATTAAATGTCTGAGGCTGGATTTGAACCCAGGTCCTCCTGACTCCAGGGTCGGTGCTGTATTCATGGCATCACCTAGCCACCCTGTCTCCATATCTTCCTGAGTTAAGCTTTGAAGGAAGAAATTCTATGAAGTGAAGGTGAAGAGGAAGTACATTCCAGGTATGGGGCACAACCTGTACCAAAGGTACAGAGATGGGAGAGTGAATGGTGTACATGAAAAAGAGCAAACAAGCCAACACTAGATTAGCAGCTATGATATGATCAGAAGATAAGCTGACAAACCTGATAAGTTAAGTAAAACCTGCTGAGGACCTACTATGTTCCCCCTATTTTCCTTAGCCCAGCAACTAACTCACTTTAGTTTTCCTGAATGTAAAATATGGCTAAGGCACCAAGTTCAGAATTGTATTCATTCCATCACCTTGTTTGCTACCAACCAAAAAGCAAGTTGGAATATCCAGTCTAGAGAGTATTAGGGATTCTGCCCTCCATTGATGAAATAAGTTCTCTAATGAAAATATAACCATAAGCCTAAGTGGGTTTTGAGTTTGTTTTTTCTTATCAGGTCACCTTGCTCTCCCTTTCACAAATCTTAACTGGATATTCCTTCCTTTTGAGAAAACTTGTCTCCATATCCAAGGAGTATAATCATACTTGGTTGCTGTCCAGTTGTTTTCAGTCTTTTTGACTCTTCATGACCCCATTTGGGGTTTTCTTGGCAAAGACACTAGAATGGTTTGCCATTTCCTTCTCCAGTTAAATTTATAGATGAGGAAATGGAGGCAAAGAGAGTTAAGTGACTTTCTCAAGGTCACAAAGCTAGTAAGTATCTAAGACTAGATTTGAACTCTGGTCTGACTCCAGGGCCAGTTCTCTATTATGCCACCTAGAAATCATACTACTCTCAGTGTAAAGTCTTGGAATGGAAATCAGACAACCTGAATTCTAGTCCTAGTTCTGCCACTGGGACTATATGAACTTATACAATTCATTTAACCTGTGAGGACTTTAGCTTTCTTATCTGAAAAATGGGAAGAAAGGCCAGACAAGACAATCTCTAAGATACCATCTATCTTTGAAATAGAAACCCACATGGATGAAATCACAAATTTTTTGAAGCCCTAAAGTAAGAAACAAGACATTCATTTGATCTTTGACAAAATTAATCTCCTTTCCAGATGACTGTCAGGAGACTGTTTCATCTGAAGATAACAATAACAATAATGATCACTAGCATTTATATAGCATTCTAAGGTTTGCAAAGTGCTTTATAAATATTATCTCATTTTACCTTCACAATAGCACAAAAGGGTGGGTACATTTTACAGATAAGAAAATTAAAGCACACATAGCTAGTATGTGTCTAAGGCAGGAATTAAACCTGGACTCCCATGAGTCCAGGTCCAGTGTTCTTATCCACTGTTCCACCTAGCTGCTTCTCCTGTCATTTCTTTGAACAGATAGTTCTGGCCAGTCCTTACAAACCACAGAAACATGAGCAACCAAAAAGTGGTCTCTAAATTTCAGATCCCTAAAAATCTGCCAGCAGTACAATGCTCTTTGATGACATTCTTCTTTGTTTTAAACAAAAGCTGAGTAACACAGCTAGGGGAAAAGTTACTTGAAAATTCTAATCCCTTTGGTTTGCTGCAAATGAACAAGAACTAAATTAATTCAAAAACATTTATTAAGTATCTACTCTATTCAAAGTTCTGAATAAAACCCAAATATTGTCAATGACAGTCTTATCTTCATGAAACTTACATTCTACTAGGAAGGAAATGGAAATAGAGAATCTATCTAGAGAATATATACATATAAGTATAGTGCAAAGTAGAATGTGGTGGTGGTAAAAGAGAAATCCATAAAAAGTTCTCTAAGACAATGAGAGTATGGAGACAATACTTTTAGCCACAGTGATCTCAAGGAAGACTTCACATCTGAGTGTAGCCTTGGAGGAAGAAAAAAGATTCTAAATAGTGAGATGAGGAGGCAGCACAGCCCAAGGATGAGGCATGGTGAAGTTGGGGTACAATTAGTACCAGTCTAGTATAACTAGAACATAAAGTGGCTAAGTAGGAAAGAAGGTTATAAAGGTAAGCTGAAAACAGATTATGGGCTTTAAGCACTAGCTGTTATAATAGTCTTGGCAACAAAGAGCTGAATTGGGTGGTAGGATCTTGAATGGTAATGTTTTCCAAAAAGGATGCTCTCCAAAGATGTTGCAGAGGCACAACTGAAAGGATTTAGGATTATGGATTTGGAATTTAAGAAGTCCATAGGGAAGACCTCATCCAGCTCCCACATTTTACCGTTGAAGAAACTGAGATAGGCATTGTGATAATGTCACTAACCTAAGGTTAAGCATGAAATGGCTAAACTCAGATTTATGCCCAGGTCTTCCAATTTCAAATTCAGTACTGCTTCCATTCCTTTACACTTGCAATGATTGGACATACATGTGAGTGTTTGCTTTAAAGTCAGCGTTTAAAAGAATAGCATGTCTAATGGTTTTGAGGTAGATAACACAAAGTTTTGTGTGAGGGATTGGTGAATTTTGTTTAGCTGGAATAGAAGCTGATAAGCCAGAGTTACAGAACAGTTAGATCAGTTAGTTCAATAGGGACTAGTTAACAGATGGCTTTAAGGTCTGAAATCAGGACTTTTATTTCTATCTTCAAGGCAATTGGCTAGGAGTCGATACAAGCTTCTGAGTGGGGATCAAAACAACAGTCTAGGAGGATGATTCCTGCTTTTTCACAGGGGCCAGAAACAGGGAACCCAGCAAGGACACTGTCATCATATCACATTTACTGTTAGATTCATTGTTTGTAACTTTTTTGGCTTCATACCTCTCTCAGCCCTTGGCTGCCAAGGATTGTTTCACTGGCTGGTTTAGGCCAAAGCTGCATACACCAATGTCAAGTTGATATACAGCACAATATTTTTAAAAATAAGTCTACTCTCTCCCCCAGAATACATCATCTGCCTTCACACTCTGAACTTTTGCTTACAACTCTTTCCTCTATATATTTAGATTCTACTCACACTTCAAGACTCATTTCAAATTCCTCTCTCACCATAAAGTCTTTCCACACAACTCTAACCCATGGTAGCTTAATAATTAATCACAAACTGACTTGTGTCATTTGTGTTGAACTGATATTTATCACATGAATAACAATTTATCTTAGTGAAGAAGTTGTGTTCTAATTTCATACACATAACAGATACACACACACACAACCAGAAGTAAAGAAAAACCAAACCTCCTAAATGAGATCCATAATTATTCAAATGAGTCTGGCCCAACAATTCACACAGTAATAGCCAAGTGGATTAAGAATACCTATTGTTCAGACTATGACATGCATCTGGATTGCTTATCAGTACTTACATTTTAGACAAACATACCACAAGTACAATTGCTGTGGGCAGCTAGATGGTGCAGCAGATAGAACACTGGGTTCAGAATCAGGAAGACTCATCTTTTTGAGTTCAAATCCAGCCTTAGACACTTATTAGCTTTGTGACCTTGGGCAAGTCATTCATCCCTGCTGGCCTCAGTTCCTTATCTATAAAATGAGCTGGAGAAGAAAATGGCAGACCACTTCAGTATTCTTACCAAGAAAACCCCAAATGGAACCATGAAGAGTTGGGCACAATTGAACAACAATAACAACTCTTGTAGGTATAGTTCTAAAGCCAGTACTCTCTTAGTGTAAGCTGGATGTTGGAATAAAATGAGACACTCACAAGTCACTAGATGTTCAACAAAGAAGGAGGTTTACTTTGCCCTAACAAAGCAAAAATATACTACAAGGATACAGTGGACATGGATCCTCTTGTCTCTATCTGGAAATGTCATCAAGGTATAGTAAACAAATCCTGTGGTCTCAGGCACCCATCAAGTCTGAGAGGTGTGGAGTCCTCATGGTTGGGCTTTTTACTGGCCCTAGGCCAGGAAGCTGTTTCAGAGAAGCTGGATTCAATCAGGTTTCAGGCTGGGGGTGGGGCCTAGGTAGGCCTTCACCAAGGAAGCAGCTAGAAAAGTTGGGTCTCAAGAAAGTTGCAAGTGGAGCTGTGTGTATAGAAAATGTGTCAGGGTAAGGGAAGCTACATCAGGAAACTGCAGTCCCACCACAACAATATACTGGGACCAGAAACAAATGGGAGAAAAGAGAGTAGATTGCATTTGGGAGACTGTATAGTGCTTTTAATGAGCCCAAACTTCTTCCTGAAATAAAGGTCGTTGTTAAACATGAATATTCTTTCAGTACTATAATATGTCTACAAAGCAAGGAATGTTGCAATCTTCTAAGAACTGCAGTTCTAAGTTACACAAAGACAACAGAGAGACTTGTGGTGGGTATGAGAAGGTTGCAGCATTATGGAAAAACTACGTAAGAGAAGTATCATAATCATCACCAGAAAGATGAATGGTAAGAAGAGGAGGTGGGCTGGTCATTCAGAGAGCCCAAAGGATACTGGTTGGCTAGCCTGTGTACTCCATTAGTATCCATGTAATGTTAAGAAATCTAAAAGAAGACTCCACAGAGATGGACCCCTGTTGGTGGAATTACACAGGATGAAAAGGTATTAGAAGGGTTATGAACTTGATCACTGGAAAGAATACTCTCACAAATGAGATCACAGGTTATTATTGTAAGAAATAATATAGGAGTCTTAGGGCTATGATGCCAACTCAATACAGATGTGACTGGTAAAGAGCCACCAACAGTAATACCACCATTTTGTCCCCTTTTACAATGAATGAATAACCACTTGTTGACCAACTACTACTGCTATAACACATCACTGATTCTCCAATTAAGCTGAGGTTCTTCCAATTTCCAGCTTTAGAATGTTTTAAAAAGGGGAAAAACTTTCAATATACCAAAGGACAGTTGTACAAACCCTGGACTAGTCATCAAAAACCTATGGACCAAGCTGAGTATGGTGGTGCATGCATGTAGTCCCTCTTTCTAGGCAGAAAGAGGCTGATGGATCTTTTGAATTTAGGAGTTGTAAACTGCAGTGGGTCTAATGACAACCAAATATCTACACTAAGCCTGGCACCAATATTATGGGCCCCAGTGTCATGGGGCCACCAAATGTCTAAAGGGGTAAATTGGCTCATGTCAGAAAGATAAATAAGGTCAAAATTTCCAGTGGAAGGAGGGGAAGGAAGGAGGGAAGGAAAGAAAGAAGGGAGGGACAAAATAAAATATGTTCTGTGGACTCTATAATGAAGAAATTGTATTAGTGGAAATGAAGAGATCAGGACCAATATGTGTGTCCACTTCTGTATCTTCCCTCTTTCTTTCTAGGTGACTCAAACTATAGGTCTCTACTCTTCATGTCAGAAAAGAGAAAACAAAGGGAAGAGGAGAGGAAAAGAAAAAGGGAAAGAGAAAGGGGGAGATTACTTTTTTCCCTTACTCCCCTCCAAATTAAATATGCTATACTATAGTTCCTCAATTCTCCTAGCCTCAAAAAGGCCAATCCGAACTTTCTAAAGGATATCTCCCAATCAATGACCTGATGCCTGTCAGCACCAATACAGTGGACAGCACCACAGTTAGCATAAGAATTTCCTGGCCTCCATGTGCCATCTGGTCTCCACAAATTATCCATTCAGTTCAATTTGGCAAATATGCATCAAGTGCCTACTATGAGCCAGATGCTAAGAATGAAATGGCAAAATGAAAACCAGTAACTGACAAAAATAAAATAATGCCTACCTTCATATGACACTTGCATAGTTTACTTTGTTATAAAGGACTCTAGTTTTCTGAGAATTCATTAGCTGAAGCATGTATTTGCTATTTGTTTGGTTATGTGCTTATTTATAATTTACTATTTAACTAATGTAGATGCTTAATAATTGTGTATAGAATGATGAAAATCCTAGCCCCTATCGTGGACTGAATTTCTTTTCTTTATTTTTAATTGTTAGTAACAATTCTCATTTCTTCAGAGTTTTGTAAATATCCATGACACAGTCACCTCAAGTTTCAGAGTTCTACTGTACTCCTTGCACACTTTTCAATGATATTGGAACAAATAAGTTTCTGAGCTTCTGTTTGAGGTAAAGACAGATCCTAGGGAACCAGATATTTCTAAAGGTTAGTTAATGCAATATAAATCTGCTTATAAAAATGTCTCTCACAATTAGTCTCTTGCTTATTTTTCTAGATACTGTAAATTTTTTATCTCCTTAATTTTTTTTATTCCCAGAGCCTTGTATAATACCTGACACATAGTAGGGACTTATAATTAATGATGATAGTTCAAGGACAGAGTTCTTTTCAAACTAAACTGTTTTGACCTCTATTTTAAGGGATCTGTTTTATACAATGACTTTGCTGCAGCAGCACATTAACTAACCATTTTCCTTTGTTGTGGACAAATTTCTCACATGTACTTGTCCTTTACTTTGCTTTCCCTAAACCACATTACTCCCTCCAATAATCTACATTTTTTCCCCCAAAGCATGACTATCAGTGAGTGTGTCCTACTTAGATAGCATTTCTATAAAACAAAATCTATCATATCAGAGTACATTGCAGAACTTTCTGGAAACCCAGACTCACTCACTCCTGAAGTTCTTTAGGGCGAGTTTCTTCTCTACAACAACAGTTAGACTATTATCCTCTCTCTTTGCCCTTTATTCTGCCGGCTAGGGGCAGAAGGGAAATCTTTATGTATATTCATGTGCATATACATTCTTAGAGTGTGTGCTTCCTATCTAACTGGACGAAAAGATCAGCATTTATGGTAGTGGATTAAATATCTCAGCTCAGGATTTCATGCCTCAGAATCAGCTGGTAAAAGTTAGGTTTCTCAAATCCTTGCCAATATAAAATTCTCCTTGTGACTTGCACCTCCCTCTTTTCTTAGTCACAAGGGATTTTCTATCCCTTATTCAGAGCATCAAATGAGCCAGCACTTTACTACAGGATAAAGCTCCATTGGGATCAAAGGTACCTGGGGAGAGAAGGGAGGCTGCCAAAAGTCTATTAGGCTAAAAGGAGTTGTAAAACAGCTTTAGAATTCTGTGAGATTATAGTCAAAGGCTATTAGACATATACATACATTCAGCTGAGATATATATGACTCTACGTGTACAACACTGACCTCCATTGTGTCTGCTCTTAATCTCATGCTGATTCCAATCCCCTACTGGACCATATATGGGTAAAGAAAATGTGGACGTATATATATCAATAGCTATAGAGCAACATATCTAAAATGTATTGTGGCCTTCTTGGGGGGGGTGTTTGGGGGAAGGGAAAAAATAAAGCATAAAAGTGCACAGTAGAGAACAAAAGAAAACTCACAAGGAAGCAAAGATGGACAATCCTCAACACAATGAGTCTTATTTATTATATAGGCTTTCTTGAAATGAAAATTTATTGTTACATATTTGAATCCTCTCTTATGTTCTGCTATGCACGTGACATGCTTTATTTTCTTTGACTTTGTATTTCAGTTCCAATATTTAAGTGTATGATATGTTTTTGTTTCTTTTCTCTATTCTGTATTTGTGTTCTGGTGTTTGAGCCTAAAATAAGATTTTTTAAAAAAAAAGAACAAAAAAAGAAAAATAAATTTGAAATAAATTTAAAAAAAATAAAAAATAAAAATAAAAAAGATTACAACCTCCCCAAACAAGCAAAATGTTGAGAAGATTCCAAATGCTTCACTTGTTATCAAGAGCTGATTGTCTTTTTACCCAATGAACTTTAGTACCAATCTTCCTAAACTCAGTTATGATCAGTTTCTGCTCTTTCCTATTTTTTTGAAGAAAAAAAGAGAAAGATTTGTTGTTGCCATTCCCATTGGAAACAAAATGGGTGCCTATAGATTGGGGACTGGTCAAACAAACTGTGGTTTATGCATGTAATGGAATGTTGCTGTACCCTAAGAAATGATGAATATTGTTTCTTTTTTACAATACCCATTTCTGAGCCATTTTTCTCATCTGAAACAAAGACTAATATGAAAACCAACAAAGCAATCATGTCTGACAGCATTTGCAACATTCTGCCTCTCTCCAGTGCAGGAGGGGGAACCATACTGGAAAAGGATCTATTTTAGCCTCTGTTCTTCAGAACCAAGATTGCTCATTACAATGAATCTGAGTTCAGCTATCTCTTAGTGTTGTTTTCATGAACAATACTGACCTTCTGTTTAACTACTTCAAATTTTTTGTGCTTATTTTCTTTTCTTTTTTTTTTTAAATTTTAATTTATTTTCTTGGTTACATCATTCATTTCCACAAGGTTTTGAGTTACAAATTTTCTCCCCTTTTTGTCCCTACCCCCCAGCCCAGAACATTGATCCCACTGTAAGACCCCTCCCACAATCTGTTCCCTTTTATGCCCTCCTCCAACACCTCTCTAGCTTTCTAGCAGGGTAGGGAGC
>CM053593.1:252064168-252092193 GCA_028646575.1 Pseudocheirus occidentalis | reverse complement strand
AAAAAAAAAAAAAGAGTGTATGGTGGGCACATTTTTCCTCCACAGAAAGTCAACTGTTAAGCATTTATCAGCACATCTTTAGAGGTCACCTAATCCAGTTCCTACTTGAAGCATGAATCCTCTCTACAATATCCCCAATAAATGATCATCTAGCCTCCATTTTTATCTCCAGTGACATGGAACTTAACTATTAAGGCAGCTATCTCTATTTTATAACAACTTTCTGTCTGGGGCCTCATGTAGGTACCTTCCAATGGAAAGGGGAAAGACATAAGTTATAGGATGTGTCAGGAATACAGTTGAGGCTTGAAGCAACTGATTTCATTTCTGGTCATTTGCCAACTGATTTGATTGCCCTGGTTTCCACTTATGACTACTTGAATAGCCCTAGGGATAGACTAATCATATTGCCAAAGCTCACTTTCCTACTGGTACACAGAAATGAAATAAGACATATTCTATGTAGCCACAGATATTCATATATATCTGGGAACCCTGGGCTCCTCAATACTGCCATGGTCACATTGCAATACTGAGTCATTCTGCTCTCCCAGTTTCTCTTGCATATAGCCTTCCCTGTTCTACATTCTGCCTAAGTCTTATGATGATGGTTTAGCTTCAAAATTAACAGCAACCTTATGTTACTGGGTACCAGGTTAAATAACAATAACAGCAACAACAATAATATAACCAATATTGAGTGACAACAGATGAACTGGCCGAGTTCTATTAACATCCCTGAGATATTAAAAGAACTAAGGAAAGGCTTCCAGTGTATTGAGTTGATTTTCTATGAAGGATTTACAGAATGAAACAAAAGAATCACATAGAATTAGAAGATATGGATAAGTCATTTTGACTGTTATAAATACTCAAATTAACTACAAAGGACATATAAAGATGCTATCTGCATCCAGAGAAAGAATTGATAAAGAGAAGCATATGTAGAATAATTTTACATATATGTACCTATTTGCATCTAATGGTAGCCATCACTAGGGCTGGGTGGGGAAGAAAAAAAATTTACATGATAACTTTATTATATATTTGAAAGGAAGTCACAAATTGTACATAATCAATTTATAGTTTCATGTGCAGTCATCTTTTTGTTATACTGTGTTATGAAAATGCTTGTTTTATTCCACAAAAAAGAAGACATGGTATTTACAATCTATACTGGTAGAGTGACTAACTACACCAGTTAAACAAGATAATAGATCCATCTTCATAGCTCATTTATACAGTACTTTAAGGTTTACATATAACTTTGCCACAACTGTATGTGGCAGGTAGTACAGATATTGTCATATCCATCTTATTGATGTTGAAACAGATATTCAGCATGATTGAAAGAGTTGTACAGGGTCCCATGGCTAGTAGGTGGTAGAGCGGATTTTTGAACCTGGATCTTTGCAATCCAAATCTGTTTTACTTAGTAAAAAAACCAGGTCTTTTTCATAGGATATGCTTTCTAGTTGGGTTTTCCCATCCCTTGCTTATCCAGTTGGAGGTTTTGACCCACATTTTTGGAACCTTCTCTGTTAAATTTCATCTTTTTATATTTGACCTATGGTTCTTTCATCAACTTAGTTGGTCAGAATCAGATTCCAAAAAACGTATTTCCCTCACTTTCTCACCTACTCTCTAGAAAAGATAATCCATAAGCTTTTAAAAAAAATAGTGGAAGGAAAAAAATCATCTTTCCTTCCATAGAGAAATTTTTTAAAAATTATTACTGTTTGGGATTATCCTCAGTATTGATTCCTAAATGTGGCTAATTGGCCAGCCATGATCTGGTGAGAGTTAGCATGGGTAAAAGGAAGCTGGTTTCTCTTCTGAGTATCCTTAAAGCCCTATAGGTGACATCTTTATTGCTTAGCTTACTCTTTAATCAGATTTATAAACCTACCCTAGAGTATGAATAGGACATATCTGAGGTTGCACATTTGGTTGCCTTCTAACAAACAGCAAAGGCTTAAGAAGAATTCACTAGTAATTATGAAACCTACCCAATAAAAGAGAAGATACATGAAGCCTGAGGTCTTGTCAAAAGAGAATTATGCTGCCTGTGAGTAAGCTGCTATTTGGACCTCTCTTATCTTGAGCTCTTATTATTTCATGCTAGCTCAGGCTACTAGGTTTTAAGGATTATGATGAAGTGTGCAAAAAAAATACCTTGCAGAACCAGAACAGTAATGTGCAATGACTATGGGATTGTTAATGAAGAGAATATTAAAAAGAAAATGAACTCTGAGCAATTCCAATAATTGAGAGTAGTTCTAGTAACAGATAATGGAATATGCTTTGCTTCTTTTAGAAGTGTTGTATGTACTATCAGACATGGCATTTTTTTTTCCATTGCTTCTCTTTATCAGTTTTTCTTTGCTGAAAGATATTTTTTCAAATCGTGGGTTGGAAAATGATAGAATATTCCTGTGCTATAAAAAATGATGAATAAAAAGAATTCTGAAAAGCATGGGAAGACATATGAATGGATACAAAGTGAAATGTAAAGAACTGAGAAAACTATACACAATGGATGCAGCAATATAAACAGCAAGAAAAATATTCAGCAACAAAAACCAAGATTCAGTGCCTTGTAGTTACGGCATCCGAGTTTGTTCCGGGAGAGGAGATGAGAAAATGTTCCCCCTGTCCTCCTTGAAGAGGTGGGAAACTTCTAGGATGGAACATTGCTTATACCCTCAGATTTTGTTGGTGTATTGGTTAGTAGTATTGAATAGCTTTTTCCCCTTTTTTTAAATTGTTTTAATTAGGGATGACTTGCTAGGGCAAGAGGAGGAGTAAATGATTCACAGAGGAAGGTGATATAAGAACAAAAGATAATACTTTTTTTAAAGTTAAGATTTCATGTTGTTGGAGAGGTGGTACATCCAGAAATAATAATGATATAAAACTTAATGTCATCGATATGACATTTTAAGGGATCATATTATACTTTGCTGCAGAATGGAATAGTCAATAAACCCAGACATCTTGCTTATTAATTTGCTCTTGTCCTCTGTGCATACACTAGATAGAAGTGGTGTGATATGAGTATGATAGAGATCTAGGCTAGGAGTCTGGTAGAACTGAGGTCAAGGGCTAGGCTCTTCCACTTTGTAGTTGTGTGACCATGGACAATTTCATGACTGATCTATGCATTAGGCAACTTTGTAAGACTTACCTACTAAGTTGAAGCTCATTTGCAAGCTGCCTGGGTGAACTCAGTGGACAGTGCTGACCTAGGAGTCAAAAAGGCCTTAGTTTAAATCTGACCATGGATACTTATTAGCACTGTGTGACTCTGGGCAAAACATTTGTCTTCCTTCATTTACTCAGCTGTAAAATGGGTATGATAATGGCACCTACTTCCCTGGGTTGTTGTGAGGCTCAAATGAGATAATAGTTGTAAAGGACTTCATACAACGCTCAGCACATAGTAGGAGCTTAATAAATGTTTGCTCCCTTCCTCCTCAATGGTAGAGATATTTCCCATTCTAGGAGTTCCTTAGACCAAGGAAATCACAAACCCTTCCTATATCTGGTACTGCAATAATGAGTTTCAGCAGAGGTCTAAGATCAAAGACCTCCACTCTGATAAGAGGAGACATAGTCACTTGATTTTTCTTTCTTGACTCACTTCTTGAAGAGGCCTAATTAATTATTAAGTGGGTGTCGCCTCACTCAAAGTGAGAACTTGGAAAAATCTTAGCTTAAAAAGGCTGAGGTCTCCCCTTGCATCCTGGACCATCTCCAGTTGTCCTCCTTTATCTCTGGCCACTGGGCCTAGATGGCTCCAGAGGAGAACATGAGGCTGGTGACTTTGCATAGCCCTCCCTCTCTTAAATCCAGTTCAATTGCCAGTCATCTTACTCTTTGAGAACTAATGACAAATCACAACTACAACCTATGTTGGAGAAATCAGTGTTGTGTGTGTGTGTGTGTGTGTGTAAATTGGAATGGTATAAATATATGATCTTCCACACTCCCTTCTTTATAGATATTTACTTTAGTACAGGCTTTCCCCATAGAAGGCTACCTCAGTTAGCATTATTTCATGATCATGTTATTAATACATTTTAACTAAATTCCTTATAAAGTCACAAAACTCCACAATTACCCATTTATGATTGCCTCCTGTAGAATTAACTACTTTTATGTCATCATTTCATCTAATGTGTTTTTATAAACTAATTGAAAGTGTCAGAGTATACCTGTGTTATTAATTGAAGAAAGTATGCTAGACCTCTTTGTAATCAGATAATTATCTAATATTGCTTTAATGGTAAAAACTTGAACTGGTTTTAAATAGGCACATAGATTTAAAGTTAAAAGATCCTCTAAGGCAGCGGTTCTCAACCTGTGGGTTATGTTCAGTTTGTAACAATGAAAATACATCCTGCATATCAGATATTTACATTACAGTTCATAACAGTAGCAAAATTACAGTTATGAAGTAACAACGAAAATAATCTTGTGGTTGGGGATCATCACAACATGAAGAACTGTATTAAAGGGTCGTGGCATTAGGAAGGTTGAGAACAACTGCGTCTAAGGCCATGTAGTGCAGAACTCTCATTTTACATGAGGAAACTTAGGTCCAGAGGGCTTAAGTGATTTGACCAAGGTCACACAGGGAATAGAAGCTGGGATATGAGCCCAAATCCTGTGACCCAGAGTCCATTACATTATACCATATATACCATTAATATACATGCTAATAAGTGAGTGTCATATACAGGCATCATTTTGCTAACACTATTTATAATGTTTTTTCTTCTGAAGACCTTGGAATAAAGGTTTTGGCTGTTATTTTAGAGTTTTGTGTGCTCTTTGGCCAGAAAGCCAGATACATTTGCATGTTTTCCTCTTTACTTCCCCCTTTCCACTACCATCAGAATGAATAGATCCATTTAGTGTCTGTGACGAGCGGACTGCCCCCTGACTTCATCCAAGAATCAGGAATGGGATGTGTCAGATGGGAATTCTACACACAGTTGTGAATCAGATTGATTTGTGATCTAAACTACAGCATTACAGAAAAGAACAGTGACAGGGACATGTTGGCAATTAGTCCATGAGAGAAGAGTCACTGAGAGAATGGGAGCAGCAAGCCAGAATATTTTCTCAGCAACAAAAGGAGGAAGCTTTCTGTTGAAACATGCAAGTCATGTCTGAGTTATTATCCTAGACTTTTGGAGGGTGTTACTTGGAATCTGATGATACTTGTACATTTATGTTTCATCCCCGAAATAAATAAGCAAAATATCTTTTTAAAAAATAACTTTAGATAGTGAACCAGCATGGGGTGGTAGGAAAAACATCAGCTTGGTTTCAGAAGGCTTAAGTTTGAGCCCTAACTGTAGTTTTGTTATTCTAGACAAGCCACTTAACCTCTTTGAGAATCAGTTTCCTCATCTGTAAAAACAGGTTAATTATGCTTTTACTACCCCCCTTCAGAGGTTGTTGAGGAATGCATTTTGCACATTCTAAGGAACTCTAGAGATGTGCTCTCTCAAAGAATGGATAAAGTGAAGAACCCTCCTTAAAGATATTTGCCTATTTAGTAATGAAAGGCAGCTGGACTCTATTGGAGGCAGCTGATCTCCAAGTCAAGAAGACTTGGTTGAGTTCACTTTCTGTCTAAATCACACACTAACCATGGAAACCTTGAGCAAGCTATAGAACTCCTTAGGCAGTTCTCTAAGACTTTTATGTTGCAGAGCAGATGTAGATCTACATTAGTAGAGGGAGCACAGAAAGTTCCATATAACAATGAAATCACAGTGCCAGTTTTTTTAAAAATCAAGAAATAAAATATTATTTTTTAAGAAATACTGTGAATGACTCTTCTTTGTTTTGCACCTGTAATATGTAGGCACCTCTTTAAAAGCTTCATAACCTTCTCCCTGGTTTGGTTCAGCTGTTTCATTTTGAGTATTATGGCTTTGTTCATGATTTGCAGAGTAGTATAAAAGACGCCTCTGCTAACCTCTGAAATATGTGAAGTAGGTGAAGCCATTGGTCTCTTTCCTAAGGTTACTTAGCCCAAAGGCCTAGATACTGGATAAACTTTGGTACAATAACATCCCATGATGAGATGTGTCTCTTGACCTCTTCATGTCTAGGCAGAGGTCTGAAGTAGCAAGCTGTATGCTGTGGCCCTTGTCAGCCTGCTCTCTTTCCTTCCTACTGAAGTTTGACCAGACCCTCCCTACCTTCCATCTCTCACAGCAGTGGTTCTCAACCTGTGGGTCGCGACCACTTTGGGGGTCGAACGAACCTTTCACAGGGGTTACCTAAGACCATCTTTCTGGTGGTCTTAGCAACCAAGACACTACTCCTCTATCCATCTCCAGGTGGATCCACCCACATGCAGATATGCCCACATACGAGTATTAAAGGGTCATGGTGTTAGGAAGGTTGAGAACAAGTGTCCCACAGTATTGTGGGATGTATTGATGATGTTAGAGGGGGGCAGGATAAGAAGAATCTAGAAAGCTCTGCTTAATTTGCCTCCTCCTATTCTCAGCCTGTGTTGACTCATTAGTCAGTACCGAAAAAGGCAAGATTGAGAAGAATATGCATAAAGAGGTCCCCGTGTATGATTTCAGGCATTATATATAACTTGATAACTCTTCAGCACCTAGCACAATACTTGGCACATAATAAGTGCTTTAAAAAGGCTATTGAGTGATTGGGGTTGTGAGTAGAGAGGGAAAGACAGTGAGCATTGTTTGAATAGACTTTATTTTCAGTTAGGAAAACAATTGTAAATGTGGTGTATGTGCCAAATTATGCTTGACTGTAGGATTCAAAAAGGAGCTCTCATGCATGAATTTTCAGGAAGTCACAATTTGCAAGGTCCCTTTTCTCATTTTTTTTAAAACACATTAACTGTGTTGGTTGGTCAGGTGGAGAGGTGCATCCATGACAGGTCAGAAGATGGCTGGATTTTGGTATTTAAATGAAAAGAGAGTCCTACTATATTCTGTCTTGCACAGTAATCTAGTACAGTGGTTCTCAACCTGTGGGTCACAACGCCTTTGGGGGTCAAACGACCCTTTCACAGGCGTTGCCTAAGACCACTGGAAAACACATATTTCCAATGATTTTAGGAACTCAGACACCACTCCTCTATCCAGCTCTGGGCAGGTCCACCCACAGGTAGATATACCCACATGCAGATACACCCACATATGAGTATTAAAACATCATGGCATTAGGAAGGTTGAGAACCACTGATCCAGTATGATGTAGGAACGGTTCAGTGAATGACAACAGTTCTTTTTGATTCTCTTTATGTATTTATACATTCATAAGGAACAGTACATGAGTTGAAAGAGAATTTTTCTCATTGAAAACACAGGTAGGGGGGCAGCTAGGTGGCTCAGTGAATAGAGCACCAGCCCTAGAGTCAGGAGTACCTGAGTTCAAATCCGGCCTCAGACACTTAACACAAAAAACTAACCGTGTGACCTTGGGCAAGTTACTTAACCCCAACTGCCCTCCAAAAAGCAAAAAAAAAAAAAGAAAAGAAAACACAGGTAGGATACTTTAAAAAAAAATTGTAATTTGGTCAAGGTAAAGAAAAAGTAAATGATTTTGATTTTTGTTCTAATGCATAATCTAGGTCTCTTCCAGTTTTATGATGTTATGCTTTTACCTTGAGGGCTGATGTTTCTTTGTTTCTCATTCTGAGGCCTCTCCAGATGTTCTAGTTTGGGATCAGTGGTGGGGAAAAAGGGAATATCCTTGAAAATCAGGGCTGTTGAGTCTCCAGTGCTGTTGAAGAAGCATTTGCATAGATAGGGCTCAGACTGAGTATTTTAACAGACCTTCCATCTTTGTAGATGACTATATTTTCTCTCTCAATGATCAGAAGAAAAAATGTTACTGGTTTTTATTGTTTATTACTGAAGCACAAGTGGATTTTGTAACTGTTGTGATGGAATTTTTAAAAGCAGGATACAGAACATTAGAACTGAAAAGGACCTTAGAGATAATTTAGTCCTAGCTTCTCATCTGTAAAAATGGGTTAATAATGCTTTTACTACCCTCCTCCAGATTTGGTTGAGGAAAGCACTTTGTACATTCTAAGGTACTCTTGAAATGTATTCTCTCAAAGAATGAATAAAGTGAAGAAACCTCCTTATAGACATTTGCTTTTTAAGCAATGAAAAAGCATCTGGTCTCTAGTGGATAAAGAGCTGATCTCAAAGTCAGGAAGATTTGGTTGCTTTCACTTTCTGTCTTAGTCACATACTAGCTATGGAAACCTTGAGCAAGGTATTTTTTTTTGGTTGGTTTTTTTTTCTTTTTGGAGGGCAGGGCAGTTGGGGTTAAGTGACGTGCCCAAGGTCACACAGCTAGTAAGTGTTAAGTGTCTGAGGCCAGATTTGAACTCCAAGGCCTCTGCTCAATTCACTGTGCCATGTAGCTGCCCTGAGGAAGCTACTTTTAAAAAATTATCATCATATTTCAATAGAATTTATTTTCTTTGTAATTATTTAAAAACATTATTCTAAGAGGAGGTTCCATAGGCTTTTCCAGACTGTTTATAGAGGTCCATGTTACAAAAAAGGTTAATAAGTCATAATATAATCTAATACTCTCATTTTACAGATGAGAATCTGAAATTCAGAGAGGTTAGTGGCTTGCTTGTAGTGGCACAGCTAATAATCATTAGAGCTGGGATTTGTGTCCATCTCTCCTCACTTCCACTTCTATGTGAGGCTTTTATTTTTGCTACCTTTGGTACGTGTTTTATAGATAGACAAAGCTTTTATGAAATTATTACTATGTGTCTGGGCAGCTAGGTAGCATAGTGGATAAAGCTCTGGGCTTAGAGTCAGGAAGACTCATTCTTTTAAATTCACTTACTAGCTGTGTGACTAATTGAATAAGTGACTTAACCCTGTTTGCCTCAGTTTCCTCATATGTAAAATGATATGAAGAAAGAAATGGCAAAACACTCTAGTATATTTGCTAAGAAAACCGCAAATGGGGTCACAAAGAGTTAGACACAAGTGAAAATGACCAAACCACAGCAAATATGTCTGGCACAGTGCTACATTTTATCTTTTCATTCAGTATTTTATTCTTATTTTGCTTCTTGGATCAAGATTTTTCCCAAAATAGACATTTTAGCATTTTCTTTGGAGGGAATGTAGTTTACACTAGGACATTGTTTGCCACACCACATTACTTCTCTCCAGGGATAGGTTTACTGCAACGTCAGGAAAGAGTTAACTAACTTCTCCTTGACTCACAATAACCTTTAGGGACACCAGCCTTTACCATCTCCTTTCCCACCAGTCAAGCAGGCCTGCCAGTTCACAGTTTTTCCTAGCACTGAGAAGAATGGCTGCTGGTGGGAAGGATCCAAATTTTTAGTAACACGTAAACATTATGTGCAGCTGTGAAGGCTTAGCTTGAAAAATGATGTCAAAGGAGCAAATAGTTTTCTTTTGTGAGTCTTAGGGGTTGTTTTTGGTTTTCTTGCCTATGATACATTGCTTGTCTCCACAGACAGCTGTTTATTGAGCTGTTAACAAGTCAACAGACAAATGTGGGATAGAGTGCTTTGTTATTTTACCACAAAAAAATCAATTCAATTCAATATTTTTTAAGTGTGTCTGCTAGGTGCCAAGGTTTTGTGCTACGTGTCATTGGAAAACAAAGATGACATAGTTGCTGCCCAGGATGAGCCTATTTGTGAGTTTTGTCGCTGAGATATGGATGCCAATGAGAGGAATACAAAATAGAATGTATTGCAGACATAGGAAAGATTTAAGCAAAATGTTCTCAGAGCTGTGAAGAAGGAGTGATCTCTTTCAAAGAATCAGGAATATCGGAGAGAAATGTCTTTTTCCTTTATTTTAGGAAATTTGAACTATCAATTTTGATTCTATTCCCCAAGGCAGCTAGGTACTTATGATAGTATTCTTGGTAGTAAATATATATGTATGTATATGCATAATTAAATTTAAATCAAAAGCATAATTATTTATATGTGTATACATACATATATGTGTGCATATATATATATACATATGTATATACACATATATTTTTAATAGGAAGGTACCCATTAATGAGGGGATGCTTTTTAGCTGAACTTAATTGTAAGTCATATAATCATAGAAATAGACTACAGAGATTAACTTTTCAATCCAGGGCTTAGCATGGGGCTTGACACATAGTATTATAGATTATTTGTTCCAAACGTGTAGTAGGTAGTCCCCTCTGAGTGATCGATTCTCAAGCCACATGCAAGAGGAGAAAATCATAAAGGTGTGTGTATGGGAGTCTCAAACCATTTTATTATCCAAATAAGTCAGCTGAGAGACTAGCAATAACTATTGACCTGTATGCCTATTTCCCCATCTATTCAAAATGCTTGTAATTTTGTGTGTGTGTGTATGTGTGTGTGTGTGTGTGTGTGTGTGTGTGTCTCCTTGATAAGTATAGGAGAAGAATATTTGGCAGGCTTTCACAAGTAGTAGTTAATTGTAGGCGATAACTTTACTTTCAAATAATTAACTGAGAAGTATAGAGAATACAAGATACAACTGCCCTTGTCTATTATTGACAAAAGTGTTTCATTCAATAGACCATAGACCTTTGAGGTCCTTCTTCCAATAAAAATTTCAAACCTTTAAAAAAATTACAAAAAACTTGTGATAACAGAAAAAACTTTGATGCTCTGATTACAAATGAAATATATGTCTGCCAAAGATACCACCATCATGATGGATTGTCCACACAAAGTCCAAAAGAAAGAATTACCTATAAGATAATGATGTTTTTCAGATGTTTCTATTTGCTAATGACTGCCAGAGGTAGCCAGGTGATGTAGTGGATAGAGCTGGGAAAATATGAGTTCATATTTGACCTCCATTCCTTCCTAGCTGTTGTGACCTTGGGCAAATCACTTGACCTCTGTTTTTCTCAGTTTACTAATCTGTAAAATGGGAATAAAGTAGCACTTAACTTCCCTGGGTCTTTGTGAGGATCAGATGATATTTGTAAAGTGCTCAGCATGGTACCTGGCATGTAGAAAGTATTATATGAATGCTAGCTATTATTAACAGTGCATTGATCTTAATCTGGCCTCGCAGAACATTGCATTTCCAGGTTGTGATCTGCTCCACAAAATTGTACCTGCTTTACATTGGCATAAAAGTTGGAAAGATGGGAATGAAAAAAACAAGTAAAGTAGGGTATGTTTCCAAGGGGGCAAGACTGAAGCAATAGCTGTGTGAAAGCATAAAGACAAGTTCTGAGTTATTCCCCTGGAGTCCCTTTAAGTACCTCTGCACATAGACATACAGGGTACAGGACTTCTCTAAGATTCCCTGGCTTTCAGTTCTTTCTGTGCCTCAGTCCAGGTTTTCTGACCCTGGCAAGAGGGAAGTTCATACTGAAAGCAGTTTCTATAAAGTATTTGCCACATCAAGTTCACTCTCAGATTTGTCATAGCCAATGTATGAGGTCCCTCCTCTTCCTTGTGCAATGTAGCTTCTTTGCTGCAGGCTCAATCCACTGCCGTGCTGGGTCTCAATCACTTCTTAGGGCTTGCCCATCATGAACTCTAGCCTAGACCTCTGGTGATTTGCTTTCCCAAACTTTCAAAGCCTACAAGGTCACAAACTAATCCAGTTTTCCACCACCTAAGGCAAAAAAAGAAGAGACATAACAGAGATGGGCAGCATCTTGGTCCTGTGCTCACAGGTCCCATAGTAGTGCTCAGTAGTACCCTGTAAGGCCATCAGACTCAGGGGTTCCCACTATCAAGTGAGTTAAGGAGCCATGCAGCATATTTGTGCTTTTAGCTTACTGTGTCCATGCTATATTTAGCATGGTTTGCTTATGAAATAAGTAATTGTCTTTAAGATGTCCTGGTACATCATGAAATGGAGCTTTTTTCTTTTATTTAAAATGCCCTGGATGATCATATCAGTACAGATGACCAAAAAACAAAAAGGAAAATGACAAGTGTAGCATAGGCTACCACCCCCATCAGTGCACCGTTGGGGGAGCTGTGAATTGTCCCAGTTCTAGAAAGCAATTTGAAACTATCTCCCAAAGTTCACTGAGCTGTGAATGCCTTTTGATTCAGCAATTTCATTACTAGATCTACGCCCACAAAGAGAAAAAATAAAGAGAGCGAAAAGACCCATATGTAAAGTAACATTTATAGCAACACTATTTGTAGCAAAGAATTGGAAACTATCAGGGTGTCTATCAGTTGAAGAATGATTTAACAAATAATTTATATAAATGTAATGGAATCTACCTTAAAAATGATTAAAGAAACTATTTCAGGTAAACCTAGGAATACTTAAATATACAATGATGCAGAGGAAAGTGAAGAGACACTAACAATAACATTACAAAGAAAAACTACTTTCAAAGCTAAGAAATATGATCAGTGAAATAAATTATTAACTCTAAAGATAAGAGTGATGAAGCCTGCTATTTATCTCCTAACAGAGAAGACATTTTTGTGATTTCAAAATTTTTACTTTTTTAAACTTTTCTAAATATTTTTCCAAATCCATATGAAAACAATAGCATTCATTAAAAATTTTTTTGAGTTCCAATTCTCTCCTTGTGTTCCACCCCTCCCCTTCATTGAGAAGGTATGCAATTTGGTATAGGTTATACATGTGCAGTCACACAAAACATATTTCTACATTAGTCATGTTGTAAAAACAACACAGGCTTAAAAAGAAGCAACCAAGAAAGATAAAGTTTTAAAAAGTATGCTTCAATCTGCATTCATATTCCATCAGTTCTTTTTCTGGAAATACATATTGTTTTTCATCATAAGTCCTTTGTAATTGTCTTAGATCATTGTCTTGCTGAGAATACTTAAGTCATTCACAGTTGATCATCATACAGTATCTTTACTATCTGGTTCTGCTCACTTCCCTTTACATCAGTTCATGTAAGTCTTTACAGGTTTTTCTGAAAGTATCCAATCTGTCATTTCTTATAGCACAGCAGTATTCCATCACAATCATATACCACAACTTGTCTAACCATTCAGCAAATGATAAGACATCTCTTCAATTTCCAGTTCTTTACCACCACAAAAAGAGCTGCTGTAAATATTTTTGTGCATATAGATCCTTTCCTTTTTAAAAAAATTTCTTTGGGATTCAGACCTAATAGTGGTATTGCAACTGTTTTATAGCCCTTTGGACATATTGCTCTCCAGAATAGTTGGATCAGTTCATGTTTCCACCAACAGTGCATAAGTATCCCAATTTTTCCATATCCCATCCAACATTTGTCATTTTCCTTTTCTGTTATTTTTTAGTCAATCTGATAGATATGAGGTGGTACCTCAGAGTTGTTTTAATTTGTATTTCTCTAATCAGTACTGACTTAGAGAATTTTTTCATATGACTATAGAGAGCTTTGCTTTCTTTATCTGAAAATTCCCTGTTCATATTATTTGACCATTTTATCAATTGGGGAAAGACTTGTATTCTTATTAAATTTGACTCAGTTCTCTATATGTTTGAGAAATTCAGTCTTCATATTTTTGCACATTTTTATCCTTTTCACTTAGATTGCTAGATTTATTGGCATATAATTGGGCAAAATAGCTCCTAATAATTGCTTTAAGTTCCTTTTCATTGTTGGTAAATTAGCCCTTTTTCATTTTTTTATTCTGGTACTTTGGTTTTCATCTTTCTTTTTAAAAATCAAATTAATCAATGGTTTATATACTTTATTGTTTTTTTCATAAACCACCTCCTACTTTTATTTATTAGCTAAATGGTTTTCTTGCTTTAAATTTTATTAATCTCTCCTTTGATTTTTAGGATTTCCAATTTGGTGTTTAATTGGGAATTAAAAAAAATTTTTTAAGTTGCATGTCCAATTCATTGGTCTGCCAAAGAAATCTTAAGATACTGACTGAAACATGTTTTTTGGGCATGGCCATCGTATGAATTTGTGTTGTGTTGTGTTGACTGTTTACTTGTTAAAAGAATTGTGTTTATCCCTTTTTTTTATTGTGGGGAGAGAATTTGGTGGAGAGTGGGAACCTGGCAGTGGTATTATTTTTAAAAAGAAAGAAAAGAAGGTAATTGAAATATTTTTAGATGCACAGGAGCAAACAGAGGAAATTCTGATGCAAACAGATGAGCAGGACATCCTGCTTTCAAAGTAACAGATGGTACATTCAAAAGGTCAAGTAAATTGTATGTAGTAGGGATTTGTGTTTTAATGTGCAGTCCTCATCTGCCTTTCTTTGTAAATGGAAATACTCATTTTAGTTGATGTTCATTAAGTTCAGAAAAAAAATTAATGCTCTGGACAATTCAGCTCTCCACGATTCTTAGCTGTATAGCACTTTCATGGTTGGGAACAGTAAAACCTTGTTCAGAAGATGGCATATCCACAGAGATGTCTAAATGTAATCACTCAAAAGAACTCTAGCCATACTAGAAAAAAAACCCAAATGGATAAAAATACCTATTGGATAAATTGGGATGTGTAGTTGGATAGACACTGCCAATCCATAAGCATATAAATTTTGAACAAACAACAAATAGATAATGAGTTATACCTAGAACTGACGAGAGGTAGAGAGGAGAGCAGTTTGGATTGCCTTTTCAAAAATGAATGACATCCCCCCTCCCCCAACCTAGCTTCTTTCTGAAACTAGAGCCTATTGGGTGGGGGGCTTTTTTCTTGGAGGGGGAAGGCAGGGCAATTGAGGTTAAGTGACTTGCCCAAGGTCACATGGCTATTAAGTGTTAAGTGTCTGAGGCTGGATTTGAACTCAGGTCCTCCTGATTCCAGGGCTGGTGCTCTATTCACTGTGCCACCTAGTTGCCCCAAAAGCCTATCTTTTTAACATTAATATTCTTCCCATGATGTTATATAGCCATGTGTCATGAACTTCTATAGTTTCCAAAGAACTGAAAGTGAGGATCATCCCAGAAGCACTGGGGAGACATAGTAAGTGTGAACAGGAAGCTCTAATGTACCACATGCAAGCATATTTGCATGAAGAACCTTTGTAAAGGATGTCATCAAAGAAATTTTGACTGGGAAAAATCTCTGCCTAGAATCTTTCCCCACTCTAAACTCTCCTCCATACAGCTGCCAAAGTGTTTTTCCTAAAATGTAGAACTGACAATGTAACCCTCCCTATTCAAACTCCAGTGGTTCCCTATTACTTACAAAATTAATGTCAAGTTTTTTGTTATTTCAAGTTGGTTATAACTTAGCCCCTTCTTACTTTTCCATTCTTTTATACCTTGCTCCCCTACATGTATTGTTCATTATACATAATACTACTTCCCATCTCTGTTTCTTTGCAATTACTCTTCCCTATGCCTAGAAGACTCTGTTTCTACAACTCTGCCTCTTAAAATTCCCTGGCTTCCTTCAAGCCTCAGCTCCAATGCCACCTTCTGCAGGAGACTTTTTCCAGTCACTCCTACTGCTAGTGCCTTCCCCTCTATGATTACTGTTTATTTACTCACTCTTTATATCCTTTATGTACCTAATTTATTATGTCTTGGCTACCTTATTAGAATGCAGGTGATTGGGGTGGCTAGGTGGCGCAGTGAATAGAGCACTGGACCTGGAGTCAGGAGTACCTGAGTTCAAATCCGGCCTCAGACACTTAACAAGAAAAACTAGCCGTGTGACCTTGGGCAAGTTGTTTAACCCCAACTGCCCTCCAAAAAAAGCAAAAAAAAAAAAAAAGAACGCAGGTGATTGGTTTTGTGTTGTTTCCTTTTTTTCATTCCCAACACTTAGCATAGTACCTGACTAACAATAAGTACTTAAAAATTCTTATTGACTAGCTGTTCATGTAATCAGAGTGAGGAGTAATTGATGAACTGTTCCATTGGTATGATCAATATGTCAGGAGAATGCAAGGGAGGGCCCTGGGACTGTAGCAGTTTTATAGGAAGTAAGGAGTTGCACAGAATGGGCAATGGATGAGTTACTGTTGTCATTATTGGAGGGATTATTAGAGTATATCAGCAGTAAAGTCATATCTTGCTTTAGATCCGAGAGGGACCTTTGAGATTATTTTATCCAATCCCTATATTGGTAGATAAGAAAACTAAAACCCCAAAGGTTCGAGTGGTTTGTCCAAGTTCAAACTGGTAGTAAATGATAGAGCTGGGATTTGAGGTCCGGTTCACTGGTTCCTGTAGACTGGCCACCAAAAGAAGTTATGATCTTCCTACCAGTCTATGTATTTATCAAATTCAGATTATGTGTGGGGTAGAAACAATGTGGTAGAGTGGATGGAGAACCATTCTGAAGACTGCAAGACCTTGGGGTAACTCATTTTACCTCTCACATTCCCAGGCAAATCTCTTAAGACCATAAGTTAGAGAAGAATTGCAATTCCGTATTGTTAATAGAAGATGTTTCTTCACTAGGGATTCCCTACACCAATGAAGTCCAAAGTTTGAACCAAACCAAACCACACCCTGTGCAAGAGTTTTAGACTGTGCTATTTGAAGATACTAGGACAAGACAAATTTCAGATCAAAGGACACCTTAGTTAAGTGGAAAGGGCAGCATGGGTTATAGACAAAAGGGGGGAGGGGGAGATAGGCTTTTAAAAAGATGATGACCTTTAACCAGATTCACTATGTAATGTAAAATGCTATAGAGCAGGAGTCTACAAACTTTAGCCTGATGACAAAATCTGGTCCACTGTCTATTTTTGTATGGCACATATATTAAAAAATGGTTTTAGTTGAGCAAAAAGTGATCACTAAAAAATATAAAAACCATTTTTGGCTCATGGGCTATACAAAAAAACAAGTGGTAGGCTGGATTTGACCATGGGCTAAAGTTTTTCAACCCTGCTATAGAGACTTAGCTGGAGGAATGGGAGTGGTGAAAACAAATTTCAAAGAGAGCTTTAGCAGCAAGCATCAATCTCTTCTACCCAAAGCACATCACAGTGATATTGGAGACCAGTAAGGTAGAGTTTGTTGTAGTAGAGTGAGGAATGATAGGCAAGACTAGAGCAGTATCAGTAAGAAAAGAGTGATGGACACTAAAGATGTGTATTTTGGCAACCAGAAGCATTGGGTAAATGACAGAAGTGAGTGAATTTTCTGACGTTCTTTTTTGGAGATGTCTTTTGAAGAACATGGTCACCACTCCATGCCTATCACCTTGTGCTCCAGTAATTAATGAAGAATACTATACTGCTATATTGAACAATCATCAGAATTCTGTTACAAAGTGAAACATTTGGAAGACCTTACCAGTTGCAGGGATTCCTTTTTCCAATTGTACCCTTGTCAGGACATCCTCCATGACAATGCTCTTTGGTTTAAAAAAAGAAAAGATCACAAAGTCATAGATCTAGAGCTGGAAGGCACCTCAGAGGCCATCTAGTTCAACTCCTTCATTTTATAGATGGGTAAACTGAGCTCAAGGAAGTTAAGTGACTTGCCTGATTTTGTAATAAATAGAAGTGGTATTTGAACCCTTATCCTCTAACTCCAGAATCAGCATTATTTCCACTGTACCAGGCTTCCTTTTTTTCTGCTTTGGTTGCTATGGTAAAGAGAGGAACATTGAACCAATTTATCTCTCATTCCATCATTATTTGTTTTTCAAACTGGACCTGTGATTTCATTAGCCTAGGGAGTTTTCTCATAAGCAATGAGCAGTTGTTCTTCAATGTATAACAGCAGCAAGTTGCCCAGAACACTATTATTAGTCAAGTGATTTCCCCAGGATCATATCACCAGTATGCGTCAGGGTCTGACTTAAAGCAAAGTCTTCTTGACCTGGAGGCCAGCTGTCTATACAGTGCTTTGTCCTACTGCTTGTCACTATATCTCTCGATGAATTTTGTTGTTTTGACTTACACCTCAGAGGCTGTTGGAGGGAAGAACCTTAAGAGTTCGTTATATTTTGCTGCTGCAATCAAGAGCCTGGAGCTTTTGTTTTTGAGATGAACAAGAAACATGGTAGCATTGTGTACTTTTTAACCTCTTACTCAATTATGACATTGTGTCACGTATGGATACTACTACCTGTTGTTTGGAAGGAAGGAAACAAAGATTTGCCAAGTGCTTACTGTGGGCCAGGCACTGTGCTAATAAGCACTTACAAACACCTTATTTGATCTTCACAACAACTTGGGGAGGTAGGTGCTCTTATTACACCTATTTTACAGATGAGGAAACTGAAGGAAACACACAGATGTTAAGTGACTTGGATCACAGCACTAGGAAGTTTCTGGGGTTGAATTTGAACTCCTGACTCTGGGTCCATCATAATGTTCACTGAATCCCCTGCTGTGTGTTATTTTGGTATCTTCTCCTATTGAAGATAGCTTAAAATCAGCTCATCAATACCTTCAAAACTGTGTTCCCTCCAGCATGTATTTCTTCTTTGTGTACTTGGCCAGTTCCAGTCACTTTTGCAAATTCATCTTCTTTTAAATCCTCATTCCACATCCTCATTTAGAGCTTTTGGTACTAAGGTGCTGGAGGTCAGATGTGGTAGCTTTGTCTTCACTGATCGTGAGAATAGATAACAATAAAATGCTAGCAGATCTGTCTTATTTTGGGTCTATTTATTGACTCCCTTTCTGTTTCATTTATCAGTGTCCTTGTGATGGGTTGGCTTAGTTGGTCCCTGATAGAGGATTTGTGGGAGGACATGAACAGTTATGATGGCATCAAGACTCATAATATTATAGAACTTTCTCCGTGAGATCTACAGTCTCTGAGAAGAGATTAGCCCAGTAAGCTTCATAGGAAAAACCAAGTGAATGAAGGACGCATGTCATCCATTTGATAAACAGGTGGGTGAGTGGCCTATAGATGGACAGTGAACGTGGTCTAGAATTGAATAGTGGAAGAAAATGAGCTGGTTTCTATTTGGGAAGTTGTATGGCGCTTTCAACAATCTTAAGCTTCTTTCCAAACATGGAAAACTATTCTTTTAAATACACAATTCTCTTGGTGATGCTGTTTGGTTGTCAGTCTTTCAACACTACAGATTGTAAACAACCAGAATTGTGGATGGCCCAAATGACAATTGGGAGATACATGGTGGATATATATTGACTGTGGCTTATTTCTACTAATAATCTGCTAACAAGAGGTGGTATAAATGATATCAATGTGATTGGAAAAGAAAATGAATCTGTCTTGTAAGGAATAACAGTTGTCCATAGACAGCAGTCATACCCATAAAACATTAAAATATATAGATTAAGGAATCTAGGGCATGATGCAGGGGGAAAGCTCTTGGTTCTGAGTCAAAGGACATTGGGTTCAAATCCTGCCTCTTCCACTTATTACTTGTGTAATCTTGAGCAAGTCTTGGTCTCTTTTGGTCTCAATTATTTCTCTGTAAAATAGGAGACTGACCTAGATGACCCCTAGGATTCCTTCTAGCTTTAAATCTATGATACATTGATCTCCATGAGAATAAGAATTATACAGGATCCAGAAGTGCAAATAGGTTACCGTGTGATCAGCGGAATGAATATCTATATCTATGAATTTATAGTTACATCAAATCATCACTCAGTTTCATGAGTAAATATATTTCTTGTTCAAAAAAGTCAGTGCAGAAATTGAAGTAACACAATAAATCACTTAGGAATAATTGTTCCCTTTGCAAAAAAATCATCGATATAAATACTGAATCAGAGAGGGCAATAATTCATGTGGAAAAAAACAACCTATGGATCCAACCTTTTATTATTTAGACCTAGTAAAGGAACCTCCCAAAGTGGAAACTTCTTTCACCAGTTTAAGTCCTCAATTCATCTGTAATTTATAATCTTAGAGAATTTTCTGGGGACACTGACAGGTTAATTGACTTACCTCAGAGATGAACTTCAAGCTCAGGATCTCCCAACTCTGAAACCATTGTTCTGTCCATTGCATTATGTGCCACTCTTCCCCCGCCCCCTTGGTGACAGCTGTCATCAAGTATTAGAAGGGTAGACAAATGGAAGAGAATTCATACTTCTCATCTGTATATTTCAGTTCGTTGTAAGGAAAAACTTTTTCCTTTTTTATTCAGGTCTACTTAGGAATGAGGAAATAATTTCCACTAGTGCAGATAGTCAGTCTTTTTGTAATTTATAGTCTCATACAGTGGGAAGACACTGAGAAGTTAATTCTTCATTATGCAGTAAGATTCTCCCTACATTTCTCTTTTGGTGAGTCTCCCTAATGCATTTACAAAATAATTTGATTTCAAGAAACTCATTTTACAAGAATTTATCCTTCTAGAATATGTGATTTTTGTCAAAACAGGGCACACTTTCATTCATTCCACTTTAACTCTGGCAGTAAACTGCTAAGTCATATAACATAGACTCTTTTTAAGTGATTCAGAATAATGCATGTGCTTCTTTAACACTGCCAAGATATTTGGGGGATCTATTAGTCAGGTACTTATTCCACTGCACTAAATGGGATCCTGATTGTTCCTTTTTGAGGGTGGTATGTAGTTCTGAACCTGTGACTTAATCAATGCATGAGACTCATGGTGTAGAAACTCCTTCCACCAATGTAGATAGTAACATCCATATTGTAATTTGACAAGCCAGACAACTTTCTAAATTAATTGACTTTCCTACTATCACCCAACTAGTATGTATCAGGAGTGGGACTTGAACCAGTCTTTCTAATTCCAATACTGGCCTTCTAGCCACTGTGCACTGCTGCGGGGATGCCTTAGAAAAAATTAAATTTATGCCTGAGCTATTTATTTCTCTAAAGCAGTTTTTTCATTCTAGACCCAATCATAATAATAATAGTGCAGCTGAATGTGTATCTTACTCTATGAGAGTTTAATTTTCAAAGACAATTAGAAAATTATATGGTTGACTGGAAGCATTTGTTTCTAAGCACAAGTTGATGTCATGTTGTCTCCCTAAGGAATGCCTGTTGACAGTTAGCTGAAATGAGGCTGTAGATAGTAGAAAGCTTTTAAATTAATTTATGATCTTGTTAGTTATATAAAGCCCATAATTACCAAGCAGTTGTTATTTTTGCTAAAATTTTTCTTTAAAATTGTTTTATTGGAGTTTTTTGTTTTGTTTTGTTTTCCCCACAGTGATTTAGTGATTTAAAGGCAATAAGTTTAAGGGGATCTTCCCTGGCACAGAGAACTTTCCTTCTCTCCTCTATTATTCTTCATTCAGCTTGACTTAAATTCAGGTGATTCAGTAAACATCTATTTACTCCTAGCAGCTGTGCCTTGATTATACAGTTAGTATCTGGGGGAGGATTGTTTTAAAGTGATAATTGAAAGATACACAAGTATTAATGTTACTGCTCATGAATAGCCCCCAGATCTTTTAACATCCTATGGAAGAGATGGGGAACTTGCAGGTCTTGAGGCCACAGATGGCCCTCTAGGTCCTCAGTTGTGGCCCTTTGACTGAATCCAAACTTCACAGAACAAATCCCCTTAATAAAAGAATTTGTTCTATAAAACTTGGACTCAGTGAAAAGGCCACACCCAAGGACCTAGAAGGTCACATGTGGCCTTGAGGCTGCATGTTCTCCTCCCCCCCATCCTCCAACCTATGGTATCTACCTGTCTCAAGTTTCTACAACCAAATCCAAAAGTGTTTCTGTGTATGATATGCATTGGCTTGGTTATGGGGAGGAAAAAGGATTGCTATTCCATGTGTACATGCATTAGTTCTGTGATTCTTAAACTTTTGGTCCCAGGACCCCTTTACACTCATAAAAGTTATAGGGGATCTGAAAGAGCTTTATGTTTATGTGGATTATAGCTATTAATATTTACCCATAAGATATTAAAACATTTTAGTATAGGGTGTCCTGTAGTGCAGTTTTAAGCTATTAAAGTTTATTATAAGCTTTTAATAATTTATAATAATATAATAAGCTTATAAGCTATTATAGAATATATCATTATTAATATTTATAACATATTACTCATGATACATTTATAACAACTGTGTAATTTTATACTACCTATTATAGCAGTTATTCAAACTTAATTTATCATACTATTATAATAATATAATAGCTATTATAATAGCTATTCAAGCATAAAACTACACTAAAACTTTTGGGACACTATTACGAAAATAGTTTCTATCTCATGAACCCCCAGAAAGGGTTTCAGGGACCCCAAGGGTTCCTACACATCACTTTAAGAACCATAACATTAGATTATCAATTGATTTAGAACAGTAAGCTTCTTCTCCGCAGACCCTCCCCCCAATTGCCTAATGAGTCTTGTGCTCAGCTAAAGATTGATTAGAATCTCAGTACATTTGGGAAATACTAGTTTAATAATAATATCTCACTTTAATATTGTGTTTTAAGGTTTGTTTTTGGTTTTGTTTGCTTTTTTTTGGAGGGGAGAGGGTTGGGCAATTTGGGGGTTAAGTGACTTGCCCAAGGTCACACGGCTAATACGTGTTAAGTGTCTGAGGTTGAATTCAAACTCAGGCCCTCCTGACTCCAGGGCTTGTGCTGTATTCTCTGCACCACCTAACCACCCCTAGTATTTTAAGGTTTGTAAATCACTTGGTAGTACAAGTATTGCTGGAGTAAATGTGCTGTAGTGGAAAGTGCTAACTTTGGAGTCAGGTGTCAAAATGAAATAGAGAGGAGACCAAAGTAGCAGAAACTAGGATCTTTAATTGAGGCAAGGGAATTGCAGTTCAGGATAACCACATAGCACTGGGGTGCTGGAGTGCCCAAGATGGGCAGATGGCAGCAGAATTAAATACATTTCTACTGAGAGGGGAGTCTCCCAGAAGGCACAGCATTAAGAAACTATTACTTAAGTTGTTTTGCCTAATAACTGAAAGTCCATAGAGAAGGCTGGGGGAGTCTGGGATCAGGGGACAGGGGGTAACATTTAGTCTGGACCATAGGCTTGGACCCCAAGTGCAGCAACAAGGAAAATGAGAAATCTGTTTGGATCTGTTCCAGTTGGGTCAGTTGGGATAAAAGTCAGGTAGCCCCTTCCAATGTCTGTGTTCCACATACTTTAAAAAAAACTGGTTTAGATAGTCCTATTTTTACTGGTTTCAATCACCCCCAGTGCATTCAACACAGAGGTTTTAGATTTAAATTTTGCCTTTCACAGTTCATACTGTGTACACTTGAGCAGGTCACTTGAGCTTAGAGGGTCTCAGTTTTTTTCTTCTCTAAAATGAGATTAGGCTAGATGGTCTATGAGGAGCACTTCTAACTCTAAATCTCTGATCTTGTTCTTATGCTCTTACAGATGTAGAAACAGAGGTTAGGTGACTTTGTCAGGGTCATATACCTAGTAAGGATCAAAGTTGGTTTTTGAGAACCCCAGGTCTGCAGACAGTAAACCCAGTGCTCGTGTTAAATTCTGCTCTGCTTCTAGGTAAGCTTTGTGACCTTGTCAGTGTCCTTTCCCTTCCTTTGCTACCATTTACATATGTGAATGTGGGTATTCTCCCAGAATCATTTGATAGATAGATAGATAGATAGATAGATAGATAGATAGATAGATAGATAGATAGATATATTCCTGCCTAGGAATACATAAAATTTGCCATTGTTACTTCTGCCTAGGTTATCTGTATCTGCTCTATGCTCCTTTGACACTGTCAGTGGGCAATTTTCTTATCTTCTGATGCTTCTCCTGGTGCTTCTTTTCCATCTCATTGTTTGATGCAGTAGTACCCAAGCTTTTGAGCTTCCCAGCCTCACTGTGCCCCTGAGCCGGTTGGCATCTGTTTGGTTCTCAAGTGCTTCACAGTCCTGTTAAGGCAAATCGTGGTAGCCCTGTTTTTTAGCATTCTTTAGAGATCTATGGCACACTGTAGCAGGTAGAGTTGCAGAATTCCAGTTCATTCCCAAAGTGGAGTACCAGAGTGCCTTGCTTCTTTAAGAAAAAAGAGAACACATTTCATAGTACATAGTTCCCCAATCATGGCCTTAATCAGGTTCATTAAAACAAAATGAATATTTAAAAGCTCATCATGATTAACTTTCCATTACTGTAAGTAATAGAATCCAGGTTGCTTTGTGATATTTAAAGTATTGCTGGTTTAGGAGATGGGGAAAAGTCCATTGCAGATTAAAGCCCTTGCCTTTGCATTATTTATGTGAATGTGTGTATACATGTTGTAAATATATAAAACACATATTGTAAAAGGAAAAATTTTAAAGTCAAGTGTCGCTTATTCCCTGGGAAAAAATAGATAATGGATTGGAAAACTGCCGTCAGCTATTTCTTTATTGTACTGTCTACTCTGTGTTGACAGATAAAACCTGTGCCAAATAAAAGAAACATCTTTAGAAACAAAGCAAACCCAAACAGCTGGAAAGATCAGTTTAAAAAAAAGTTTATCCATTTGGCTTCACAAGATAATTTGATAACCATGAAATGTTTAGCTTTAGAAAACACTGATTAGTTTTACAAAGCTCTGGTCCTACGAGTGGCAATAAAATGTAGGCTCTACAGTCTCTTCCTTTGCCCCCCACCACACACACTCTTCTCTCTCTCCCTCTCTCTCTCTCTCTCTCTCTCTCTCTCTCTCTCTCTCTCTCTCTCTCTCTCTCTCTCTCTCTCTCTCTCTCTCTCTCTCTCTCTTTTCTCTCTGATAAGGTTGGATCAAGTTCCTTAAGGCTTTACTCCATTGACCCTATTCATTATAAATTTCAGTACAAAGCTTAACCTGAGTAAAGACTAGAACCTGTATCCAGAATCTATTGTAAATTAGTGTCCTAGTGTACAGAAATAACTGATTGGTGTGGCCAATGACATCTCCATAGAGGCACTTCTGGTCATTTGCTATTCCCCAATTGCCCTTTATAAATATACCAGAAGATACACATCCTCAGACTTTGAGGGAGATAGAAATTCTATAGAAACGAAACACTGAGCAGATTTATTGCTGGTAAGTTCAGTTATTTTAGCTATGATACTGTCTGTATTAGAGCTGTGTATTGATTTGTTTTAATGAATATTCCAGGAAAGCTAAGTTTAACTATAATCAAGAGGATTTTCATTTGATTATGATCATTTTTTTAGAAATAAACTCCATCTATCTTAAGACATATGTAAGCGTCTTGATGTTCTCTTTTATTCGTATAAGATTGTATTTGGATTTTTGACAAAAGTGAACAGAATAATTAGGTGGTGAAGCATTGCTTTGGGGATAGATCACTGAGCAGGGAATGGAGTTTGGTGGTGAACCTTTGCCTTTCTGCTTATGGATAAGGGGTGTAACCTTGACCAAAAGTCATCTACCTTTGTTTCTGCTTACCTATATGAAAACGAAATAATACTTGCCTCACAGGTATAATGTAAATGTAATGTAAAACTCTTTGGTCATCTACCTGTCACTGTAATTCCTGTATGTGATTATGGAATTATTGTCATTACCTCCAAAGCACAATTTTCTGGTATTTGAGAAAGGCACAGGAAAACATCCATCTGCCAGGCAGGTTCCATGGTTAGGCCATTATTATTTTTTAGCTGTTCACAGTAAATCACATTTCTTGAACAGTAACACCACATTTGATTTAGATACCCTATAAATCCAGGAGCAACTAAATAAAACAAATAGCGTGCTTTTCAGGAAGCCACCAGAGTGGTGCTAATCTATATCTTAAGGAAGACTGACTTAGATATGGAAAGGCTATATTTCTTTGTATAATAGAAATAAAATCTGAGTGAGTAAGGGGGAAAATCAGTTAAAGAGGGTGTTTAACCAATTCATTCATGGGGATAATAATAATATTAATAGAGAGTATTTAGATAGTGCTTTGGGGCAGCTAAGTGTTGAAGTGGATAGAGTGCTAGGACTGGAGTTAGGACAAATCTGAGTTCAAATCAGACACTTACTAGCTGTTTGACCCTGAGCAAGTCACTTAACTGCCTCAGTCTCCTCATCAGTAAAATGAGCTGGAGAAGGAAATGGCAAACCATTGCAGTATCTTTGCCAAGAAAATCCCAAATGGGGTCATGAAGAGTCAAACATGACTGAAATCATTGAACAATAACATATAGTGCTTTAATATTTACAAAGTTCTTTACATATTTTATTTTTACTTGATACTCCCAGTAATTCTGGGAGGGCTGTTATTATCGCCATGTAACAGATGAGGCAACTGAGGCTAAGAAGGGTTGAATAACTTGTCCAGGATCACATTGCTAATAAGTATCTACAGCAGGATTTAAACCCAGATCTTCCTAACTCCAAGTCCAAAATTTGTTGCCCCCCCAAAAAAAGAATTGGGTTGATGGTTTTTCTTTCTCAGTTTTTGAGAATAAATTGTGTATTATTGGTACTAATTGTTCTTTACAAGTTCAAGTCCAAAACTCTATCTACTGCACTAGCTACATATAGAAAATTTGAGATCTGTGTGTTTAGGATCCAGATCTGATTTTGTTTTTTACTCCTACCCACCCACCAAAGAGCACAGTTAAAAAAGAAAACCAAAAAAACAACCTTTGACCTTTTTGGGGGATGGGAGAAGAAGGTGGAGGACAGAGAACGAATATATTGTTTATCAGTAGTATTAACTCTTTGTAGTGGAAAGAGAACTTGGTCGTAGGATCATAGATTTAGAGCAGATAAGGATTTCAGAGGTTTTCCTTACTGCCAGTCCAGTGTCCTGACTATTTTGTCGTGCTGCCTTGTCTGAGAGTTAGAACACTTGAATTCCATTTCTGTGAATATTTTACTGACTGCATGCTCCTAAAAAGGTCACTTCATAAGATGTCTCTGAACTTTAGTTTTCTCACATGCAGTGTGGATAATAATACTTGCACTACAAAGTTGTTCTGAAAAATATAATTTATAAATACTAAAGAACTATATGTATATTATTAGTATTATTTCATTCCTTCAACCCAACTATCCTACTTCTAGGTCTATACCCCCCAAAAGATAAAAGAAAAATTAAAAAGTCCTAGATGTACAAAAATATGTATAGAAGTTCTTTTTGTATTGGCAAAACACTGGGAGCAAAAGGGATGGCCTATTAATTGGGGAACGGCTTATAGACATGAATGCAATAGAATGGTATTGTGCGGTGAGAAATGAGGAAATAGATTGTTGCACAGAGACCTGGAAAAACTTGTATGAATTCCGAACAAAAGAGAACAATGTATACTATACTAATGTTATAAAAAGAAACAATCTTAAAGACATGTACAAGCCAATGAAGAATGAAATGAATAGAACCAGGAGAATAATTTATATAATAACAATGTATAAACAACTTTGAATGTTTTGTAGCCAGAGGATTGTAGTTCACATATTTGTACTACCTGTTTCTATCTGTATGGCCTATTAGGGCCATTCACTATGGTATAATATGGTTTCTCTGTGAGTTTATGAAGTTTTAAAATGAGACTCAATTTCTCCTACTCTTTTCAATTCTTACATCTGGTAGCAAATGCCTCTTTAAATGAATTATTATGTGATAACAGCCTTCACACTAGAGAAGATAAAAATAGAGAGCCCACAATTAGTACTTATATGTCCAAAAGAGATTTAATAGATATTTATAATTAGGGATGGAATGGAGGAATGGTTATGTCATCCAAATCTGTATCCAGATTGGGGTGATGGCATGTCCCCTGTAAAGATGATTTTGTATCTTTCCCTGTTGTGTAGAATAAGTTCTATCCCTCTAATAAGTATCCTATCTGTTCTTGTAGTGATTGGTGGGTAAGCAAGATGTTACCTATAACCTATTTCCAGATCTACTCTTTGGGATCTTTGAGCACAGTAAATGGTCAAGGAGTGTGAGATTAGGGGGTGGAATGTTTCCTCATTTACGGAATTTGACTAAGAAGGCAGTGTATGCATGGTCTTATCTCTAACCCTAGGTGCTGGGGGCCTTGGGGACCCAGATGAACACTTACCTTTTTATTTTTTTAATTTATTTTATTGACTTGTTTGTTTACTTTTAGTTTATAAGATTCAGTTCCAGAATCACTTGAGTTTCAGATTTTTCTCCCCTTCCTCCCCACCCCCAACCCCC
>CM053593.1:252032035-252063668 GCA_028646575.1 Pseudocheirus occidentalis | reverse complement strand
ATATATTAGAACCAGAGGGCAAAATAGAAATGGAAAAAAATCCACTGATCATCATCTGAACAAAGATCCCAAAATGAAACCTTCCAGGAACATCATGGCCAAATTCTAGAACTTGAAGATGAAGGAGAAAGTATTGTAACCACCCAAAAAGAAACAACGCAGCTATCATGGAGCTATAATCAGGATTACACAGGATTTGGCAACTTCTACATTAAAGAACTGGAGGACTTGGAATGTGATATACTGGAAGGCAAAGGAATTAGTATTATAACCAAGAACCACTTACCCAGAAAAATTAAATATAATCTTTAAGAGGAAAAAAAAATGGACATTTAACAAAATAAAGGACTTTCAAGCATTTCTAATTAAAAGACCAGAACTGAATAAAAAAAAATTGACCTCCTAATAAAAGATTCAAGAAAACATAAAAAAGTTAAAAAAAATGAAGCAAGAAAGAGAAAACATAAGAAATTCAGTAAGATTAAATTGTTTATATTTCTATATAGCAAGATAATATTTGTAACTTTTAATAACTTTATTACTGTAAGAGCAATTAGAAGGTGTATATGTTGACAGAGGGTGTGGATATAAGATGACTTTGATGGAATGATACACCCAAAAACAAAATAAAGGGGTGACAAAGAAAATTGCACTCGAAGAAGAAGGAGGGGGGAGATTGAATGGTGTAATTTGTCCCACATAAAAGAGGCATGAAAATGCTATTATAACGGAGGGGAAGATGGTGGAGGGTGGGCAAAGCTTAAACCTTACTCTTGTCAAAATTGGCACAGAGGGAATAATATACACACTCTGTTGGTTATGAAAATTGGTCTCTTATAAGAAAGTAAAAGGGAGAATAAAAAGGAGGAGGACTGATAAAGGGGAAGGCATATTGGAGATGGCAGTGATCACAGAGAGAGTGAAAAATAGATAAGTGAAAAACAACATGGAGGGAAATAAATAGTTATAACTATAAGCTTGAATGGAGTAAATTCACCCATAAAATGAAAGCAGATAGCAGAATGGATTGAAAACCAGGATCCTACAGTACATTGTTTACCAAAAAACACATTTGATATAGAGAAATATAAAGTAAAGGTAAAAAAAAAAAACAGAGTCATCAGAGCCAGCAGAGTCAACAGAGTCATTAGAGTCAGCAGAGTGAGCAGAGTCATTAAAGCATTAAAAAGAAAACTCTCTCTGGGTGTTCTTTGAAGCAGTTCTTCAGATCTTTTGATCTGATGCCGGAGACGTCCGAAGGTGGGTAAAGGTAAGCAAATATTAAGTAGGCAAGATATTTCCCAAGGAATTCCGTAACAGGCTAGGGCAGAATCTGTTATGCTTCAACTAAAGCAAAGAAAGCAGTGGTTGGGGTGTCTAGGTGATGCAGTGAACACAGCACTGGCCCTGGAGTCAGGAATATCTGAGTTCAAATCTAGCCTCAGACACTTAACACTTACTAGCTGTGTGATGTTGAGCAAGTCAGTGAACCCCAATTGCCCTGCCTCCCCCTTCCAAATAAAAAGCAAAAATGCCAAACAGGGGTAGCAATCATGATCTCAGATAGAAGAAAAGCAAAAAGAGATCTAATTAAAAGAGATAAAGAAGGATGTTATATCTTGCTGAAAGGTACCATAGACAATGAAGTCATAACAATACTAAACACACATCAGACCAAATGGTATAGCATCTAAATTTTTGAAGAAGTTGAATAAGTTACAGGAGGAAATAGATGATTAACCTATATTAGTGGAAGACTTCAACTTTCTTCTCTCAGAACTGGATAAATCTAACAAAAAAAATAAAGAAAGAATTTAAGAAGTTGAATAAAATTCTGGAAAAGTTAGATAGTTTGGGGCAGCTAGGTCCAGACCAGATGGGATTTATACCAGAAATGCAGGGCTGGCTCAAAATTAGTAAAACTACCAGCATAATTGACCATATCAATAACAATTATATTGGTAGGGAACTACTTCACCAATAGAAATCATATGATTATCTTAATAGATGAAGAAAAAAGCCTTTGATAAAATACAGCAACCATTACCATTAAAAAAAGACTAGAGAAGGGGTGGCTAGGTGGCGCAGTTAATAGAGCACCGGCCCTGGAGTCAGGAGTACCTGAGTTCAAATCCGGCCTCAGACACTTAACACAAAAAAAACTAGCTGTGTGACCTTGGGCAAATCACTTAATCCCAACTGCCCTTCAAAAAGAAAAAAAAAAAAAAAAAAGACTAGAGAGCATAGGAATAAATGGAGCTTATCTTAAAATGATAAGTAATATTTATCTAAAACCATCGGCAAGCATTATCTGTAATGGGGAATAAGCTATAACCCTGTTATCACCTCTGTTTTTAATATTGTATGAAATTTTAACTTTAGCAATAAGAAAAGAAAAAGAAATTAAAGGAATTAGAACAGGGAATGAGGAAACAAAACTATCACTCTTTGCAGATGATATTTGTACTTAGATTATTATACTTAGAAAATCTGAGAGAATCAACTAATACATATCTGAAATTATTAACAACTTGAGGAGATTTGCAGGATACAAAATAAACCCACATAAATCATCAACATTTCTACATATTATCAGTAAAGTTCAGCCACAAGAGAGAAAGGAAAATTCCATTTAAAGTAACGATAGACAATATAAAATAATTGGGAGTCTACCTGCTAAGATAAACCCAAGAACTATATGAACACAACTATAAAATGCTTTTTCCACAAGAAATCAGATCTAAACAACTGGAAAAATGTTAATTGCTTATGGGTGTGCTGAACCAATATAATAAAAATGACAATTATAACTAAATTAATCTATTTATTCAGTCCCACCCTCATCACCAAATGTAACCCCAACACAATATTCACAGCACTGACAGCCATTGTAAATATTGCCAGCATAGTGCCCGATTGCAAAATATAGCAGACTCTCCATATAGAAGACAGAAGCAAAACATTTATTCAGACACCAGAAAACTGAATGCCAAAACCAGTAAGCTGATTCCATCATAGTAACGAAGAAATTAATAAGCCATAATGGCACAGAGAGTCACAACATCCTTTAGCCTTCCCACAAACCAACATTTCCTCACAAGCCTATCTCCCTCCTGTATATTCTGTCTTCTCTTCAGTCTCTTAACTGCTCTGATTCCCAGCTTCCTGTGGCCTCTGCTCCACCCTTCAGGCAACTCCTCCCACTACAGGCTCCATGTGATTACATTCAGTCTATTAGGGGGCAGAGTATATCTTCAAAGCAGGAAGGTCTTCAAATTCCCCTAGGCTTCTTAAAGGGCAGGGAAGATTTTCAAATTACCATTACCATCACACATACCAATCAAAGTGTCAAAAATTATTTTATAGAGCTAGAAAAAAATAATAATTTATCTGGAAGAAAAAAAACTCAAGGATATCAAGGGAATCAATGGGAAAAAATGTGAAAGAAGGTAGTCCAACTGTACCAAATCTCAGAATGTAATATAAATCAGTAATTATCAAAACAGTCTGGTATAGGCTAAGAAATAGAGTGGTAGAACAGTGGAATAGATTAGGTACAAATTATTTTATAGTAAATTGCCATAGTAATCTAGTATATGACAAAACAAAAAGTATATAAGAAACTGCAAAATAGTATGGCAGAAAGTAGGGATACCAAGGTAAGGTCAAAATGGGTACATGATTTACACATAAAAGGGGATACCATTAGCAAATTAAGAGAACATAGAACATTTTTATCAGTCGGATTTATGGATAAGGGAGGAAATTGGAACCAAAGAAGACATAGAGAGCATTAAAAATGTAAAATACGTAATTCTGAGTATATAAAATAAAAGATTTTTGCACAAACAAAACCAATGCAACCAAAATTATAAGGAAAACAGAAAACTGGGTGGAAATTTCTCTGATAAAGGCCTCGTTTCTTTTTTTTTAATTTGTTTATTTTCTTTTAGTTTTAACATTCATTCCATAATCTCTTGAGTTTCAAATTTTCTACCCCTACATCTCCTCCTCTTCCTCTCCCCCCCCGCATGCAATCAAGTATAAGATCTGCAAATACCTTCACATTAAACATTTGTCAAGTGGTAAAGAAGGATTATAACCAACAGAGTGGACAATGAGAAAGAAGAAACAAAACAAAACAAAAAAGAGAGAGAGCAAGTGTATCAACAATGCAGTATTCACAATGCCTATGGTAACTATAAATATACTGATATTGTTAGTAGTCACAAAATGTAACAAGTCTTCTACATGAGGAACATAGCTTGAACATTTATTCAAATACCAGAAAACTGAGTCCCCAAACCAGAAAGTCAAAGTCATCACAGTAGCTATGGAGTTGGCACACGTAGTTAATGCAGTAAACATCCACATTCTCAAGCCTTCAAAACAGAATAGGCTACCTCAAGCAAAGATCCTCTTCTCCTTCCTCATGGCAACTGCTCAAGGCCCATGCAGCTCGCTTCCAGCAACTTTGGCCCCCCTCAGTTCTCGTCCTAGGCAGTCCTTAGCAGAAATTCTGGCTGGCTCAAAAAAAAAAAAAAAGAAGTTTGCACCACCACTGCTGCTTTCAGTCACTGTGCTGGCTCCAGCCCAGCTCCAACTTCCTCCTGCCCCACTCCTTCCTGCTACTTCAGCAAGGGTATGTAAGATCTTCAAATCCCGTAACCATTATAGCAAGTAGTTTGCTTCAATCTGCATTTAGACTCTGTAGTTCTTTCTCTGGATGTAGATATCTCTCTCCATTATGAGTCTGCGTCTTCTAACCTTGTATTGCTGAGAGGAGCCTGGTCTATCAATGTTAGTTGTCACATATACATCTGTAATTGTGTACAAAGTTCTCCTGGTTCTGTTCTCCTTACTCAGCATCAATTTATATAAGTCTCTCCAGGTTATTATGAAGTCCATCTGCTCCTCATTTCTTACAGCACAATACTATTCCATTACATTTATATACCAGAATTTGTTTAGCCATTCTCCCAATTGATGGACATCCCCTTGATTTCCAATTCTTTGCCACCACAAAAAGAGCTGCTATAAATATTTTTGTACATATGGGTCCTTCTGCCACTTCTCTTATCTCTTTGGGATATAGCGCTAGAAGTGGTATTGCTGGGTCAAAAGGTATGCACTTTTTTTAAATAACTCTTTGGGCATAGTTCCAGATTGCTCTCCCAAATGGTTGAATCAGTTCACAACTCCACCAACAATGCACCATTGTTCCAATTTTTCCATATCCTCTCCAGCATTTATCATTTTCCTGTTTTGCCATCTTAGTCAATCTGACTAAGGTACCATGTAGTACTTCAGAGTTGTTTTGATTTGTGTTTCTCTAATCAATAGTGATTTAAAGTATTTTTTCATATGCTTATATATATCTTTAATTTCTTCTTCTGAAAACTGCCTTGTCATATCCTTTGACCATTTATCAATTGGGGAATGACTTGTATTCTCATAGACCTGTCTCAGTTCTCTGTATATTTTAGAAATGATGGTCTCATTTCTTAAATATTTAGAGAACTGAGTGAAATTTATAAAAATATGTCATTCCCCAATTAATAAGGATATGAACAGCTAGTTTTCAAAGAAATAAAAACTATTTATAGTCATATGAAAAATGCTCTAAATCACTATTGATTAGAGAAATGCAAATTAAAAGAATTCTGAGGTACCACCTCACACCTATCAGATTGACTAATAAGACAAAAAAAGAAAATGTTAGATATTGGAGGAAATATGGGAAAACTGGGACACTAATGCATTGTTGATGAAGTTGTGAACTGATCCAAACATTCTAGAGAGCTTTTGGAACTATGCCTAAAGGGCTATATAACTGTGTATACCCTTTGATCTAGCAATCCCACTGCTAAGTTTGTATCCCAAAGATGCCTCAAAAAAAGGAAAAGAGACTGTTTGTACAAAAATATTTATAGCAATTCTTTTTGTGCTGGCTAAGAATTAGACATCAAAGGGATGTCCATCAATTGGGGACTGACTAAACAAACTGTGGTATATGATTGTAATGGAATATTATTGTGCTTTAAGAAATATCAAGCAGGATGACTTAAAAAAATCTTGGAAAAACTTACATGAACAGATGCATAGTGAAGTGAACAGACTTGGGAAAATGTGCACAGTAACAGAGATATTGTTTGATGAAGAACAGTGAATGGCTTAACTATTCTCAATGATACAGTAATCCAAAAACAGTCCTAAAGAACTAATCAATGAAGAATGCTATCTGTCTCCTGAGAAAGAAATATTGATTGAATAGAGACTGAAATATGATATTTTTCACTTTCTTTTTCTTCTTTTATTCTACAAAATGACCAATATGGAAATGTTTTACATAATTACATAATGTAACCTATTGTCTGATTGCTTACCATATCAGAGAGGGAGGAATAGAATTTAGAACTAAAAACTTATTTTAAAAAGATTAAAAATTGAAAAAATGTGTTAACAGAAAATTGCGTGTGAGTGTGTGTAAAAAGTTATACTGGACTGTTGGTCCAGAGGACCAATGCATTCCCTAAATTTAACCTTATTCTCAGACTGAAGGTACTGGTTGGCTAATTCCCCTGGTGTTCCATTCAGCTCTTGGGTAAATCCACTGTGCTTTGTTTGCCTGTAATGGAGATAAGGAAGCTCCAACCCATAGACTAGATATAGTTTCAACTTAATTTCATCCAATCTTTGTGCAGTCCCAATAGGTGATATTTTTACCAATGCTGGTTTGCAGCTCTTTAGGCATCCTTGTGTCCCTTCCCTGCTGCCCCTCCAGGCTTACCCTATTAATGTTAAGCTTAGATATAATTCCCATACTCCACTGTAGCTCAGAATTCTTAAGCTCAAGAGATCTACCAGCCTCAGCCTCTCCATTACCTGGGATTAAAATCACGGACCACTATGCCTGGCTGAAACTCCCATTTATATCTACGATTGTAAAGTGTAACGTGAATGTATTCTGAAAGAGTGAAATTTGGAAATGTGATGCTATTTTTCTTAACATCTCCAATAGCAGGTGGTGAATAAATGCTCTTTTATCAATAATTTTAAAAAATGTCTGTGTATCACTGTTTCTCTTTCCACCACCTATATAGTTATATTGGCTAAACCATCTTTATTTATGTATCTCTTTCTACATTTATGGTTATCTCTATGTTAAATTCATACACATACCCACATGTGGCTCTCTTTATCTTTGTGTCTTTTTTTGGGGGGGGGAGGGATTTCTATCTCCTCATTCAACAAATTGTTCTGTGTATTAACTATACTGCTTTAATAATAAATAACACAAAATTCTATTGTTAAACCTGATAAGCCATTATCAGCAGAAGTATGCAATTATAAAAATAATCCACATTATTCACTTAGCATCATCATCACCTTCAGCTTTCTTTGCCTGTTCTCTTTTGACAACTCCATTTTCTGACATTGTTCCTATCTTTACTAGTATCAGCCTTTTCTTTTTCCCTTCAGATAACTTCTTGCCCTTCCTTAGGGATGTCTTTTTGTCTCTGGGTTCTCTTGTTGGAGGGGCCAGGTTAGCAGATAACTATTTCCTTTGTGATTCATCCCTAACTCTCTGTGGGTTTTAGAAATTTAGTATATTTATTGAATTTCATATCTTTTTGTTTTTAAAAAATATTTTATTATTTTGCACTTGACAAATATCAATTAACATGAACGTTTCCTTCTGAAGAGGATTATAATGAAGCTATGAATCTCCATTAGAAGCAATTCACCTTTTGAAAAAAGCCCGTGAGAAATTGAACGTGTTAATTTTAAAGCTGTCCTGCTTGTCTGTATCTCCCTCCCAAACTTCCCTGGTTATCTTCTGTGTTTCTTTAAACGCTTCAATGACCTTCTTTTCTTTCTTTCCTTTTTTTTTTGACATCATTATTATTTGCGACCTTCTCCTTCCCCCCAAAGAAAAATGCCTTTTGAATTTAAAAATAAAAAATTCTCCACTATGAAAAATAAGCACAATCATGCAAAACAAATGCACACAATGACCATGTCAGAAAATGTGTTTTATTCTTCATCTTGCATTCATTGCCTTTCCATCAGGAAGTGGTTACTGTGCTTCATCTTTAATCCTACAAAGTTATAGTAGGCTTTTGCTTTCATCAGAGTTCTTAAGTCTTTCAATATCATTTTTTCTTTAATGTTATAATCATGATAAAAATTATGGTTTAGGTTCTACTCACTTTGATCCACATCAGTTAATACATATTTTCCCATGTTTTTCTGAATTCTTCTTTTTTGTAATTTCTTATGGTTCAAAAATAGCACATTACATTCTTGTACCATAATCTACTATTCATTTTAAAAGTGGAACAAGGGAAAGCTTTATGTATTGACCCTCACAATTCAATTCTTAGATTCCTAAATTAAGTAACTTTTTACTTTATGTGGCCCATGAAGGATTTCACTTTCCCACCCACACAACAGTGGTCTTTCATAAATAAATTCTAATAAAGGAATTTATATTTCTGCTTCAGAACCTGCTCAGCTGTAGCTTTGGAAACAAGAAACATTGTGGCTCAGGATAAAAAGCCAAGGATAATAATAATTGGGTCTAGATATGATAATAGCAAGAATATGAAGTGTGGCTCTATAAAGGGGAAGACAGTATATGGATAAATCAGGGTTCAGTGGTGCAGAACTCTGCTTTCCTTCCTTACGTGAAGTTAGAAAAGTTGTGCTGAGTTAAGAGGAAAGTCCATGTGGGAGGTCGTGTCCCAAAATGCTAACCTTCATAACAGATTTTGCTTATGCAGCTGAACTAGCTATTGTTGAAATATGTAGGCCAGCGTTACAGTTGTAGTCAATTCTCAATTACCTGCATTAATCAAAGGCTCTGGCTAACAACCGCAAAAATCACATGTTGAAGTTAGAAATACATTTTCACTTTTTGTTTTCTGTAGGAAATTTATCTTTCACAGTAAAATTTTCTTAGACCAGTATTAATAAAGAGGTATCATGCCCCCAGTACTCTCTGACTTGTGAGTGCTGCTGAATGGCAGGAAGAAGCAGACCCCTGAACTAAAGAATCCATCCTTCAGGTAATGTGAGCAGTGACTTGACAGTGGATAAGCAGATCCTCTGAGAACAATGCTACTTTGAACAGAGTTGGCATGGACCCAAAGGCTTGGGGGTCTAGGGAGGATTAGGTCTCCTTGGCATTAGGTTAAAGTCAGTGAAAGTTGGGAAATAAGTAGCGACAGTTTTTGTTGCCTCACATAAAGACCTCTCTAAAGTGAGCTTGCTTTCTTGGAAAGAGTACCAGAGTTAGACTGAAGAGGATCTGGATTTGAATCCTGTCTCAGAATCTTTGTTGATTTTGAGCCTCAGTTTTCTCATCAGCTGTATGAGGATAAAAATACCCCCATACAGGTTCTTATCTCCTGGGGTGGTTTGAAGATGGATGAGATCACAGAATTTAGAACTGGAAGGAGTCTCAGTGGTTGTGTAGTACAGAAGATAATGTCTGTAAAATATTATATAAATGGCAGCTTCTTTTTTGTTGGAGGTAGTAGTTGTGGCTCATGGTGATGGTGTTTATTGAAGGTGGGCAGTGTCTAGGCTTAGTTGAGAAAAGGGTTACATTTCAGAGGTTGGACCTGGCAATGAATGGAGAGCTCTTTCCTAGGCATTTTTGATTTTCACCATAAGACACAAGAGAGCATCCACAATACCAGGAAACTAAATAGGGAAGGGAGAGTGGGAATGACATTAAGGTACAGCAGGGAAGGAATCCTTGTTCTTGAATGCATCTCTGTGCCTAGAGTATTATTTCTGTTTTAGGTAATAAAATTACTGACAGTGCATTGTGTAAATAAGACAACTTTCTTTATTGAGCTGGAACTGTGTGTTCGTTCAGAAGAATATATCTTGCTGCACAGTTTTATTAGGTATATTTCCTATGTTTAACAGTATGATAGCATTTTAGTAGCACATCCAAAAGAGGAGAGGTGTGGTACCCCTACGGTAAGGAATAATTAAAGTTTTTACTAAAATTCTTGTGATAGACTGATTCATTAGTGTCAGTTTATGTTCTTTAAGGGCATGAGCTTTTTTGTGGTTGCATGCATGGCTTGTTTGGTATAAGGCAATGGTTTGCATGAGGAATAACTGATGCATATGATTGGAATGCTTTCAGTAAAGTTATTGGTAAATTATATCATACTTTATCATAGTATCCCTCTTCAGTTGAAAGGGTAAAGACCTTAAGTAAAAAATTGTTTTTTACTTAAAATTTATCTTGAGGGTCTAAGGAAATTCCATAGGCATACATTTTACCTGGATAAGATAACATTTTACCTGGATAAGATAAAGAGCTAGCCAGCTTGGGTTCAAATCCTGCCTGTGACATGGATCAGCTGTGTGACTCTGGGAAGATCTTTTAACCTCTCAGGACTGTAAGTTATTGAGAAGGTGCCAATGCTACACTTATGAAATTATCTAATCTTGAAAAAAAAAACAAAAATAACTTGAGAGAGAACACTCTAGATGGAATACTAGAGTTTACCAGTGAATAGGGCTGCTAGACTTGGAGTCAGGAAGACCAGAGTTCAAATCTAGCTTTAGACACTGCTCAGCTCCGTAACCCTAGATGAATCACGACTTCTGTCTGCCACAACTTCCTCAACTGTAGAATGGGGATAATAATAACACCAACCTCACAAGATTATATTGAGAATTAAATGAGAATATTCATCAAGTGCTTAGCACAGTACCTAATACCTAGTAGGCTCTTTTCCTCTTTCCCTATTATATTGATTATATTGATGCTTTTATCAGTATTTAATTCTGTTTTAAACGTTGTCTTAAGTCCATGCCTTAACTCCAGCTATATGCCTGTGCAATTATTTTCATGAAAATTAGAGTTCCCTCCTCCCTCACTACTTCCCATTGTTTTGTCTTTAAGGATCACAGCTTATTTTAAAAAAGACAAAAAAGGAAAAAAAAAAGTGCTACTTCTCTCCCACTCCCAGCAGAAATTCCTTTCTGTCATAGTCTATGTAACTTGAATCCTATAAAGCTCTGGTCCACATTTGCATGGCAAAGAGAAATCCTTTCTTTGCAGATAGAGCATTGGACTGGTCAGTATCTTTCTTTGAACTTCTTAAGCTTACTTAAACATTCTTTAGAAATAAATCCCTTTGAAGTATTCTGTAGAATTCCAAGGCAGAACCTTGCCTGCCTGTTGGCCTCTGAGAACCTCCAGCTCCCTGTCAGTCAGTAATCCAGAAGAATCTCTTTGGAGGAACAAACAAGAACAGAACACCTGTGATGCATCAATGTATACTTATACCTCCCCTGCCCCCCTCAATTAAAAGTAATTATTTCTGTGGCTTTTTAAAATCACTATTTAAGAGACATTCATTTTAGGAAGCTTAGTGGCTAATTACTGATTAACTCCATGTTTTAAAGAAACAAAAGCGCACCAAGAATAATTTCCTTTAATGACATTCTAGAAGAAATATTGGTTGTTGTTTTTTTTCCCAACACATATTGGAATGGAGCCCCAGGTGTGAAACAGTTTTTCAAGAAAGACGTTCCCTAATGGTGCCCTTGATAACTCTGGCTTTAATTTTAAACATTCTTTTAACATAATAGGGGTAAATTTGACTCCATTAATTCATCAAGCATTTATTTTAAGTACCTACTATGTACCAGGTACTTTGCCAGGGAGATACAGAACCCAAAAAGAAATGGTCGCTGTCCTTTCTCAGCATGAAGGGTGAGGATCATAATAGCATCCACCTCCCAGGATTGTTGTGAGGATGAAATGAGGTAATACTTGTAAAGTGCTTAAGCACAGTGCCTGGAACATGATAGGCCCTTAATAAGTGCTTATTCTTTTACCTTCCCCTTCCTTCATGGTGGGAAAACAACATGTACAAAGATAAATGAATCGAAAATACATACAAATTAAAAGTAAAGTAATAGGAAGAGAGGCATCAACAACTGAGAGGATCAGAATGAGTTTTGTTTAGCCCATGACCCCTTGAGGAACTCCCTGATCTTTGAGGGAAGCTGTGATGCTAAGAAAAGGAGGTAAGGAACAAGAAATGTATTCCAGGTATGGAACCAGCTGGGTCAATGGCTCTCAGGCTGGAGATGGAATGCCCTTTATGGGGAACAGCAAGCTGGCCCATTTGACCCGAACATAGAGTGTATGAAGGGAAATAATTTGCAGTATGCCTGGAAAGGTAGACTGGAGCAAATTGTGAAGGACTTTAAATGCCAAATAAGATTTTACATTTTATTTTAGATATAATAGGGGGACTTCTTGATTGGGAGATGAGTAGGATGGAGAAATCTATACTTTAAGGCTATTTGTCATCTGTGTTAAAGATGGATTAGGAAGGGGAGAGGCTTAAGGAAGGGAGACTAATTAAGAATCTTTTGCAATAGCTCTCTTTGTGGTGGCAAAAAACTGGAAATTTGGGGGATACTCATCAATTGGGGAATGGCTGAACAAGTTATGGTATATGAATGTAATGGAAAACTATTGTGCTATAAGAAATGGGAAGGAGATGGACTTCACAATTACCTGGAGAGGTTTATACAAATTGATGCTAAGTGAGAAGAGCAGAACCAGTAAAAATGTGTACAGTCACAGATACATCTATGTGTGACAATCAACCTTGATAAACTGGACTCTTCTCAGCAATGCACAGCTATAAGACAACTCTACAAGTCTCAGAATGGAAAGAGATGTCTACATTCAGAGAAAGATCTAGAAAGACCAGAGTTTAAATGGAGACTGAAGCAATACATGCTATCTTTCTTTTCTATGTTTGGTTTTATCTCTTTTTTCCCATTATTCACTCCATTGGTTACAACGCTTCTATACAACCAGACTATTGTACAGTGTGAAAGAGTTTGCAGATCCTATACATGATTGTATGCCCCGGGGGGGGGGAAAGGGGGGTGAAAAGGAAGGAGAGAAAATCTGAAATTCAAGTGATTCTAGAACTAAATCTTGTAAACTAAAAGTAATAAACGAATGAATGAATGAATAAATAAATATCTTTTGCAATCAAGGCATGAATGAAAACAAGACTTTGCAAATAATTGGATATATTTCTAAATAAAAGGATGAAGGAAAGTGAAAGTCAAGTTTCGAACCTTGGAGACTGGAAGGAAAGGACTGGAAGCTGGTGATGTAAGATTGGAGCACAGGAGAGATTAAGACTGGATATATAGATCTGGAAGTTGCCTAAATAGAGTAACAGAGTAAATTTAAAATATTTACCTGAACGTATAATTTCATAAGCATATGGAAGTCCTGGATAAGGAAATTCCTTCTATCAATGAAAGTTGGCATCTTCTCTGCCATTTTTAGTAATAGAGAGTTAGTAGAGTAAGTGATTCACTCAGGGTCATATACTTAGTATGTGCTAGAGATGAGACTTGAACCCAGGACTTTCTGGTTTCAAAACTGGTTCTCTTACTATGCCATGCCATGCTGTCTACATAGAAGTATTCATTGAACCCTTGGGAACTGATGAGATCACCAAGAGAAAAATTGTTGTTATTCAGCCATTTTCAAGTCTTTGTGATCCCATTTGGGATTTTCTTGGCAAAGATACTGGAGTGGTTTGCCATTTCCTTATCCAGCTAATTTTACGTATGAGGAAGCTGAGGCAAATAGGGGCAAGTGACTTGCTCAGGGTCACACAACTTGTAAGTGTCTGAGATCAGATTTGAACTCATGAAAATTAGGCTTCCTAAGTGCAAACTCTGTACTTTATCCACTGCATCATCTTGCTGACCCAAGAGAAAGACTACTGAAAGAGAAAAGATCCAGGGCAGAGCCTTTGGAGTAGTCTCAAGGTAAGAGTTGTGGTGGACAGATAGGAAGGGGAATCAAGAGAGATGAGTGTCATGAAAACCCAGAGAAGAGTGTCCAGGAGGAGAGGGTGATGAATAGTGTCAAAAACTTTAGAGAGATCATGAAGGATGAGGACTGAGAAAAGGTACTTAAATTACTTTGGTAATTAAGAGATATCATTGTAGTTTGTGTGACACAGAATGCAAATACCCATGTGCACATAAAGTCATCTTGGGCATCTGTACCAAACTTTACATCAAATAATCTTTCCCAGATTTCCACATAGAGATAAAAACCAATTACCTAGAATCATAAAATTGAACGGAACCTCAGAGGTCATCCTTTCCAACCTTTACCTCAAGTATGAATCTCCCCTTCTACATCCTGGCCAGTGATCATTTGACTTCTAATTGAAGAAAATGTCAGCATATTATACTGTGCAAAGATGGAAGAACAGCTAGTCTTCAAAAATTGATGATTTAATTGGTTTTGGTACTTTTCCCTAGATATATTTCAACCAGGGGCAGCTAGGTTGCAGAGTGGATAGAACTTTGGACCTGAAGTCAGAAAGTCTCATCTTCTTGAGTTCAATTTTGGCTTCACACATTTACTGTGTGACACTGGGCAAGTCACTTAACTTTATTTGCCTCAGTTTTGTTATCTGTAAAATGAGATGCAGAAGGAAATGACAAACCACTCCAGTATCTTTGCCAAGAAAACCTCATAGGGGTCACAAAGAGTCAAACATGAAATGACTAAAGAACAACCAAACAACTACACAATAGATCTCTGACCCTAACTCAGTGGTTCTCAACCTTCCTAATGTCTCGACCCTTTAATACAGTTCTTCATGTTGTGGTGACCCCCAACCATAAAATGATTTTTGTTGCTACTTCATAACTGTAATTTTGCTACTGTTATGAATCGTAATGCAAATATCTGATATGCAGGATGTATTTTCATTGTTACAAAGTGAACATAACCCACAGGTTGAGAACCACTGCCCTAACTCCATTATCTCTCTCCCCTCCATCCCTGTAAGAAAGAAGTTGGACGGGGTAATGTTTCAGATTCCTTTCAGCATAAATTCTGTGATCCTACTTTGTCTTTTGAAGCTACATAGAATAAGTCTCATTCCTGAAAATAATTCTTCCAAGGGGCAGTATGGTATGGTGGAAATAAAACTGGATTAGGAGTCAGGAAAACAGGGTTTTAGTCACAACTCTGCCAGTAACTGAACTGTTTCCTTTGACAAAACACTCAATCACTTGCCCAGTTTATTTTTCCATTAAAAAATAAGATATCATTCTTGATTATCTGTTAAATCTCTACTATCTCTTTTTTTTTTTTTGTTTCTTTTTGGAGGGCAGTTGGGGTTAAGTGACTTGCCCAAGGTCACACAGCTAGTTTTTTGTGTTAAGTGTCTGAGGCTGGATTTGAACTCAGGTACTCCTGACTCCAGGGCCGGTGCTCTATTCACTGCGCCACGTAGCTGCCCCTCTACTATCTCTTAACATTCTGATTTCTAATGGAAAATTTTGGTCACTAGCCCAATTTATTATTGCTACAACTTTTTTTTTTTGAGACTGAACTTCCCTTCCTCATTCACGCTGGAAGTACAGTTGTCACTTGTGAGCTCAACCCAACCACTGAGCAGCATGGAAGCTTTAACCAGATCTGTTTTTGACCCGGGATGGTTCATGCCTCCTTAGGCAGCCTGATTGGTTCCCTCTTCCAGGGGCCAGCCCCCACCCTATATTGATGCCAGACCTAGTATTGATATCTATTCAGTTTAGCCTACCTCAGCTCAGAATTCCTGAACTCTTAGCTCAGAGCCGGTGAACTCAGCTGATCTGTCAGCCTTAGTTTCTCCAGTAGCAGAGAATTACAGGTATATGCTACCCTACAGGTTCTGCTGCAGCTTTTTAAAAAAGTTTTCCTTCTAGACTTCTCAAATTTTTTTCTTTCTTTCTTTCATAGTAATACCAGTGACCATCCAAGTAATATATTACCTTGGATTTAACATATTTACTGAAGAGAGCTCAAGGTATTTTTATTTATATAATCTAATTTTTCTTTACAAATAGTTTTGGGGAAAATTTTCCTGAATAACATACAAATATATTGATATAGTTTAAGCATTTAAAGTAATAACACATTTATATTGTGCTTTAAGGTCTAAAAAGCATTTTTCCTTATAAAAACTTTATGAAGTAGGAAATACTAGCAGTATAGATGGAAAAACTGAGGCACAGAGAGATTTAGTGACTTGCCCAGAGGCTACAAGCTAATAAATGGCAGAACAGGGAGTTGAAATGTGTAAGTTCCATGCCTCCCTGCCTTGCTGTGACATTGAATACAGGCTACTCTGAATACAGGCTGCCTCTGACTTATGTATATCCCTTTAGGACAGGGGTGGCAGAGAAGCTCTAAGCGTTTTTTTGGGATTTCTTTCCTTTTCTCCCTTGTGATGCAGACGCAGGTACCATCCAAGATTTGACTTCGAATTGTTTTTCAATAGTGTCTGATGTTTCCTGATTCCCAGTCCAGTGCTCTATCCACTCTTCCACTAGCCACCTTGTTATATCAGGATGAGTGCTGGTAAAGAAGATGAAAGAGGTTAAAAGAGTAAAAAACCATAAAGCTACCTAAGATATGATTTGTCTGATAAGCTCCAAGATCCCTGGCCTATTTCCCCACTCATGAAAAAAAATAACTTTACAATTTGGTTTATAGGGTACCTCTCCTTTATCAAACTTCCTTGGTGCCATCTCCAGTAGGTACTGGATAACAAGCCTATTAAGGACACAGTGCATGTAAGCTGAAGTACTTCCCCTCATTACAGATGATGAAGGAGGCATTTAATGATAGATTCATTTGTTGTTGTTCAGTTGTTTCAGTCATATCTGACTCTTTTGTGACCCCATTTGGGGCTTTCTTGGTGAAGATTTTGGAGTAGTTTGCCATTTTCTTCTCCAGTTACATTTACAGATGAGGAAACTGAGGTAAACAGGGTTAAGTTACTTGCCCAGGGTAACATAGCTACTAAGTGTCAGGCCAGATTTGAACCCAAGAAGAGGAGTATTCCTAACTCCAAGCCAGTTACTCTATCCACTTCACCAGCTAGCTGCACTAAAGATGGATTATGGTCCTTGTTTAATTGTTGTTTGGTCTTCCTTCTTGAAAAGGACCAATGACATCAAACGGGTGATGTCTTGATTTGCAAGTGAATTGGATTTAAGTGAGGCAGAGCTGTGCAAAGTCATCAGCCTCACTCTCTTCTCAAGAGCAGAATCTAGAGTCAAGTCATCGTTCTGGACAACTGGAGATAACCCCAGAAGTAGTGGGAGACCTTGAACTTTTTTTTTCTTTTTGGAGCAGGGAAGGCAGGGCAATATGGGTTAAGTGACTTGCCCAAGGTCACATGGCTAGTAAGTATTAAGTGTCTGAGACTGGATTTGAACTCAGGTCTTCCCAACTCCAGGGCCAGTGCTTTATTTACTGTACTACCTACCCACCCCAATGGACCTTGGACTAATACTAAGGTCTTTACCAGGTCTTAGTTTGTCCGAGGCAATACTGGTAAAATGATTTACCAGTGGGTAAGAAATGAAGCAAAAGATGACCTACTTAGTCCTTGTTTAATTGAATTGTTGATAAAGTACCAAGTAGGTTACCTAGTTGTGTAGGTTCTCGCCCTGAAAGCACTTCACCTATGTAGAATGATAATTCTTCTAACAGTGGTATATTGATGAAATAATGTGGGGCTTTTTTACCCATTCATGAGACAACAGAACTGGGAACAGAACCCAAGATTCCTGGCTCTAAACAGAATGGAATGCTTCACACCCTTTTATTTAACTGAAAAATTTAATCACTGTGAAACCACAGGCTGGAAATGCTCAACAAAACCACATATGCACACAAAAGAGCAAAGAAAACAACCTGGCTTCTTTCCATTCCCTCATCAGTAGGAGGCAACATGCTAAAGGATTACTGAAATAGGAGTCCCCAGTACTAGAGTCATATCCTAATCTGTCCCCTCCATGTGTGCCCTTGGGAAAATCACCCATTCTTTTGGGCTTTAGCTTCCTCATCTGTAAAAAGAGGGGATTGGACTAAGTGATGTCTAAGGACATTTTCAATTCAAAAGCTATTATTCTCAACCTATGATCATTTCTCATCCTGATCTCATGAAGTATGGCTATTAAGGCGTCATGATCTTCCTCCCTACCTTTCAAATAAATGCCATTGTTTTCAGGTCACAGAATGTCCCTTTAGTTCATCAAGTTCTTCTCAGTGCCTTGAATGTGGTAGGTGCTTAATACATGTTAAATTGAATTTATTTGAGTTAAATTCATCACATTTTCTCTAGAGAAGAGTAGTGAAAAGAGCACTTAACTTGGTACTAGAATCCCTGGATTTCAGTCTTGGCTGTGCCACTTAGAAGCCTTGCGGCAGTATGCAAATCTCTTACCTTGTCTGAGTGTCATTTTCTCTGTTTGGAAAATGGAGATAGGAATGCTTGCACTACCTACCTCACAAGTTGCTGTGAAGAAAGTACATTGTGAATTGTACAGGGCTATATAAATGGTAACTAGTCTTTTCTTTCTCCCTTGGTTGGATTTGTTAAAACACTAAGCTGAATTCCATCTAGGCTTGACCTCTTCTGCCTATTGATCTCTCTGTCTCTACTTGCCTTGACTGTCATTCATTTGTAGAGTGACAAGCAACAATACAGATACAATTTCACTGTGATTGTCCACTTATCCCCTGAACATAGTTGTGTATTAAATTGTTATAGAAAGGAAATAGAGGCAATGGGCAGCCATCTTTGTACCCTCAGAAAATGTCATTTTCTTGTTGCTCATATGTGTTTTCTTCCTTGGGATCCTCCCCTCCAAAGTATATCTGCATTGGCAGGTGGCAGATATGCTGACATTTGTGGTACAAACAAGATTTAGAGATGAAACACCAAAACAAACTGTCAGTATTTTCCAACCTTATCTTCTATAAAATACAGTACAGATTTTTAAATAACTTTTTATCATCAATTACATTCTGATGTTTGTCCCTCATATCTCTGCAAACAATACACCATATTCAGAATTGCTGAAAAGTAAAGCTCAGTTCATTTCTATTTGAGAAATATAATGAGTCCACATTTCTATTTATCACACACACAAATTTTATAGTTCATTTCTTGTCATAAAAAGAATTCTTAGCTATATTAACCATCTTAAAATGAATTATTATAGCTTAGTATGAAGAGTTATCCCAACAGATGGCTTTTATTATGAAAATATATGATAAGAGTAGCTTTTCTCTAAAGGTCAGGATTAGCACTAGGGGATGGGAGAAGTAGGCAGCTGCTGAGAGTGCAGTAAGGGACAATTCTTAATGTTTATTTTTTTAAATGTATTTATTTACTTTTAGTTGACAACATTCAGTTCCATAGTCCTTTGAGTTTCAAGTTTTCTCACCCTCCCTGTACTTCCCACTTCCCCCCCCCATGCAACATGTAATCAAATATAGGTTCTGTAAATAACTTCACATTAAACATTTGTCAAGTTGTAAAGAAGGATTATAACCAATGGAGTGAACAATGAGAAAGAAGAAATAAAACACAAAAGAGAAAGAGCAAGTAGTTTGCTTCAATCTACATTCAGACTCTGTAGTTCTTTCTCTGGATATAGATGTCCCTTTCCATCATGAGTCTTTTGGAGTTGTCTTCTAACTGTGCATTGGTGAGAGGAGCCCAGTCTACCAAAGTTAGTCATCACAGATACAATGTGTCTATAATTGTGCACAAACTTCTCCTGGTTCTGCTCCCCTCACTCAACATTAGTTGATATAAGTCTCTCCAGGTTATTATGAAGTCTACCTGCTCATTTCTTATAGCACAATAGTAGTGTAATAATAGTATTCCATTACATTCATATACTACAACTTGTTTGGCCATTCCCCAATTTATGGGCATCCCCTTGATTTCCAAATCTTTGTTACCACAAAATTGTGCATACAGATCCTTTTCCCACTTCTGTGATCTCTTTGCGATACAGCCCTAGAAGTGGTATTGTTGGATCAAAGGGTTTAATGTTTATTTTTAAAATTGAAATTTGGAGGAATAGATTTCATTTTTATATCACCTAAATTTTACCTTCTCCCTTCCTTTTTTTCCCTGCCAAAGAACCATCCTATATAGTAAAGAATATTTTCTTAATAGTACTTTAAAAACAATAATGCATTACTTTTTCTTATCAGAAAATTCTCTTCTCCTTGGCATGTAGGCATTTATTTTTGTAATCAGCTAATCATAGTTGCCACAGAAAAGGTACACAGAAAAAGAAATCATAGTGAGGTACAATTTTCAAACCTGACATAGAGCACATAAATATCTTACCTTGACAATTATTAAAGCTATATGTTGAGGGAAACATAACTTGAGAAAATCATGAGCAAAAGCCAAGACTAATTAATAGCTTTATTTCTCTTGGAGCTCAGAGCAGTTGGTACTTCTCACATTAAGCGCATTCCATAGAAGTGCTTTAACCTTCTTTCCCTAACTTTTGGCTAATGAAATAGCAGAGAGTCGACCTTTGGACAGTAGGAAATGATGAAGCACTTTGGACCACTTCAATGAATTTTGTCAAATCTGTGATAAGAATGGGTTTAGTTGGAAGTCCCAATAATTGGCAAGGACCACAAAATGAATATATTTTTCTCTCTTTTGCATCAGCAAATGGAAGGATTTTCAGACTTTAATCATAACCATTCACTAAACCATTTTAGAGGGGAAAATATATTTAGTTTATGGTCTTTGCCAGTTACTGTGCCTCCAGCTACTTACCCCTTAATTTCCTTCTAATTGAACTTGATTACCTACCCAGCCCTGAGTCTGGGCTTGGTCTACAAATATTTATTTTTCTCCCTTGCTAAGGGGGAAATAAACACACAAAAAAGATAGCTCCTACCATAAAAAGGGACATTCTTGTCTATGGTCTTTCACCTGAGAATGATTCTCAATTCTGCATCACTAATCTAGGGTGCCTATGAACTATCTTTTATATGACATCCATATCTGTATCTATCTCTGTCCATCTCTCTATCTGTCTATCTATACCTATCTGTTTATCTTTCTATCTATGAGGCAGAGATGGGGCAGGGGAGAAAATTCCAGGCATATGGGACAGCCAGAAGATAGACAGGATAGAGAGATGGAGTGTTTTGTGTAAGGAAGCCAGAATCACTGTATCATAGGGCATGTGGGAAGGAATAAAATATAAGAAGACTGGAAAAGCAAGAAAGGCAGTGAGGTTATAAAAGATGCAAAATCCAATGCCTGAGGTAATAAGGACCAGTCGAATTTGTTAAAGGGAGGAGGGTGGTGTATATGTGACATGGTCAGATCTGTGCTTTAGGAAGGTCACTTTGATAGCTGAATGGAAGGTAGATTGGAGTGGGGAGAGACTTGAGGCAGCAAGACCAGAGGGCTATTTCACAGTGCAGACATGAGGCAATGACAATGTGCTAGGGTGGTGGCATATCAGCATAGAAGGTGACATGAAATTACAGATGTTAGAAAAGTACAGTTGACAGCACTTGGCAACAGATTGGACTTGAGAGTGAAGACTTGAGGATGACACCTAGGTTTTGAGTCTGCATGACTGAGAGGATGGTAGTGCCATTAAGGAAATTAACAAGAGGAGAATGTTTTCTGGAAAATATAATGAGTTTGTGGGGTATGTTAAAATTTTTAGTTTCAAGATCTTCAGGAGGCAGTTGGAGATGTAAAACTAAGGGTCAAGAGAGAGTTTAGTGTTAGATAAACAGATCTGAGAATTATCTACACAGAATGATAATTAAATTCATGGGGATACTCACAGTTAGCAGGTATGACCTGGAAGGAGACCCATCAAGGGGAACTGAGAAGGAGCAGACAGCTAGGGGGAGAGCCAGGAGAGAGCAATGTCACAGAAACCTAGACAGAAAGGGGTGTAATCATCACTGTTAAAGGCTGAGAGACATCAAAAAGGATGAGGACTGAGAAAAGGTCATTACATTTTGCAATTAAGAAATCACTGTTCATTTTGGAAAGAAGTGTTTCAGTTGAGTGATGAGCTTAGAAACCAAACTTAAGAAAAGAGTAAAAGGAAAAGAAAAGGAGGCATTGAATACAGATGGCCTTTTCAAGAAATTTAGCCTTGAAAAGGAGGAGAAATATAGAATGATATTGATGATGGATGGATCAAATAAGGGTTTTTTGAAGGTAACAGAAAGTGTATTTGTAAGTGTATTTGAAAGCAAGAGGGAAACAGTAGATTGGGAGAAATCAAAGAGTAGTGGGGAAAATAGGGATGATAGAGGGGGCATTCTGCTGGGGAAGATGGGATAGAATGGGATCTATTATGTGTGTACATTATCTTGGCAAGAAAGTTCACTTCCGTGTGAGACAACTCTGAGAAGGTCATAGTGGGTGAAGGCAGGTCTCCAGAGAAATGAATAACTTGCCTATGGTCACACAGACACCAAATAGGAGAGCCAGGACTCAATAAATGTAGATCCTCTGACTCTCCCTGTAGTACTCTTTCTATTACATTTTGAGGGGATTGGACCACCTCAGAGATTCTTGACTCTGGTATTATGGACTCTGTTGGCAGTCTGGTAATGTTTTGAAACCCATAAAATAAATATATAGGATTACAAAGGAAATCAATTTTATTAAGACAGTTGTCAGACTATGTGCATGTGTGTGTGTTAACAATTCACAGACTCTTTGTAATCTATTCTTGGACCCCCAAGGAGTTTGTGGACCCTAGGTTAAGAATCCCATGAACTAAATTATTTTTAAGGTCCAACAAGACCTAAAATATTAAATGAGGGAAGACTTTTGGTTCCACTTCAGTGAATTTTTCACCAGTCTATGATGGGAGTGGGTTAAGCAACTTCTGTTGAACTTAATAAATGGTCTTCAAGAGTTGTTATACCTAAACACTCATCATCCACTAACCAACCTGGTGATGTGTCTCTACAGTCTGGTCCCTTTGGACACTAAGTCCATACACAAATACTTTCTAGCTTAATTTAGGACAGTTCTGACCTTCTGCTCTCTAGCCTAGCTTTTATTAACCCAGGTCACCACTAAGCCAGGATGAGGTATTGGAATAGGGTATAAGAGGGGTAAATTTCTTTAAAAAATTTTGAACCAGATAACTTTAAAAATATTTATAATTGGATTGTAATTTTAAATCCTTGTATTTTACTTGTTACACCAGTGAGAATACATTTTCATGTCTTTAGTAAAATGTGTTAATAAGACAGTTAATGGAGAACCTCCCATGTGCATGACACTGTTAGGTGTCATGGTTTAAAGAAGGATGTCACTTCTTTCAAGAACTTAGATCCTGGTTGCAGAAAGAAAAAAATTACACTTATGAAAAGGCAATTAATGAGATAAGGTAGGATAGGAAGAATACCAAATGAATAGCCCAGGAAATGAGAATTATGATAGTTCAGAGGGAAGATATTACAGTGGCACTGGCTGATTAGAAAAGTCATCCCTGAAAACATGTACCCTGAGTTGAATCTCTTCTGGATGAGTAGGAAATAGATGGAGAAGGAGAGAAGGCATTTTGGGTAAGGAAAATTTTATGAGTAAAGGTGACAATGCATTGTGCATTGTATATTTAGAGGATATTGCGTGGACAGTGCAGTTGAAGCAGTGGGATGATGTAGCTCCATTAAAATTGCAAGCATAGAGTCTCAGGAAAAAAAAGATGAATTTTCCATAGGATTTATAAGAATACCTAGAATAAATGAAGCAAAAGATTTTTTTAATGAAATAGAAAATTTGGAGGATAAATTTGGAAGGAAAACAAGTGTAGCTTGGAATAGAAAGTAGTAAATTTAACCAAGAAATGGAATCCCTGAAAAGTGGAAAAGACCTAAACCACTGACTTCATGAAATAGCAATAAATATTAGAACAAAATCCAAAGATTGAAAAACAGATGAAAATGTAAGATATCTGATATCAAATACAACTGACCCTGGAAGGGTCAAGGAAGGAACACTCAAGAATCATTGGGAAACTTCTGACCAAATACCCATAAACACAATTCAACAAAACCCCTAAGCTCACATCAGACTGAAATGATGATTAGGAAATTCAATAAGAAATTATGAAAGTGGCATCTTCCACCCCAGAACTGTACAAAAAGTGAGCCAGAAGCCTATAGGCAATAGGAAAGATCGTTATGTCCCTCAGCAAAGCCAGGACAAGTATCTCCCAGTGTAGCCAGAAGCAGGAAGTATGCAGTTTGCAAGGCTCTTTCTTCTAGAGAAGGAAAGAGTTCAGGTTCCCCTGAATAAAGCCCAGGGTAGGAAGAAAGCACCAAGGTAGGGACCTTGAAAGTCTGGGAAGCTACAGATAGAAAACAAAGATTATGGTGGCATAGTGCTGAGACCAGGTACTCTGAGGTACCTAAAAGTCTATTCTGAGATGCCAGAGAGAATGATCCAGTGCCAGATGCCAGAAAGATCCGGTGCTCTTATCTTCAAAGATGTAGGGATACCTAACTCCTAGAGGTAGAAGTCAGCAGAAGAATCCAAGGGGCTCAGGGCCGTGCAACAACGAGCTATCACACCCCCAAATGCCTCAGAAGTCAGTCTGGCCCTGTCATAAAGCCTTAATTCAGGAATTTAAAGTGGAAAGATGAGTAAAAATTTAAAAACACCAACTAGTCTGAAAAATTATTGCAAATATACTTCTGTGTCAGCTATAAGAAGAAACTCAAAAGAGGAAGTGTATTTTCTACAAGGACTACATAAATACCTAGAAAAAATGAAACAAGAGATAAAAAGTGAAATAAATGCTTTTGAGGAAAGAATTAGAAACTTTACCCCAAAAACAGGCACTCTGGAAATTAGATTATATGAAACAGAATCAAAGACTCCATGAAATGGCAAAAAATATTAGGACAAATCAAAAGCCTCCCCCAAACAGGAGAAATATATTTGAAAATAGCAACAAAAAAAAAATTTGACCTGGAAGATGGGTCAGGAAGAGATCATTTGAGAATCACTGGACTCCCTAAAAACTATGACTTCTGAAAAAGTCTTTCATTATACTTTGGGAAATTATAAATAAAAGCTGGTCAGATTTATTAGAAGTAGCAACAAAATATAGGTAGAAGAAATCCCAAAAGGAAAAGTCTCAGGAATGTTATGGCCAAAATCCAGAGCTTCTATATCAAAGGGGAAAAAAATGCTTCAAGTATCCACAAAGGATTTCAGGTGCCCAGAAACAACAGTCAAGATCACACATGACCTGATAGCTTCTATTATGTTGAGAAGTGATCCTGAAATACAATATTCTAAAAGGCAAAAGTTTACAGGCCTACAATCATAAATAAATTGTTCTGCAAAGCAAAATGTAATCCTGCAGGTGAAAAATAGATTTTAATAGAATAGAGGACTTTAAAACATTTGGATGGAAAGATCAGAGCTGAGAAAGAACTTTAAAATAGAAACTCAAGAGTCTTGAGAAAGTCCTCGAAAGGTAAATTTATTTGAGCAATTGAAGGGGACTTCATGATTTAGTACTAATCCTTTGAAGGAGGAGAATAAACAGGGGTCTTTCAGAGCTCAAATATCTTCAAAGGGTATTGAGGAGGTTTAAGAATGATAGAGGATTTGGTAATAACTTTATCCTGTTTTGAGGGCTTTAGGAATGAAAAGAGAAGGGAGTGTAAAAGAAATACGTAGAAAGGAGGAAGAAGTGGATAGATAACTGCTATTTCTCATCATTGGGGTATGTGAGGAGAGTATACAAACGTATACAGAAGGATAGAGGAGTGGACAGTCAGGTTAACTTCACTTATTTGAAGTGGACAAAGGAAGCTTCAATATGCAAACAAAAACAATTTGGTGAAGAAATATATGAACAGGGATAAGAAGGCTGGGGAAAGTTTTAAGAAAGACAATGACAGAAAGGGAATAGTAAAAAGCAAAAGAAACTTCCTGATCCTGAAATGGGAATTAACAGAAGGGGAAGAAAAGCAAAACACTCGAATCTAAGGAAGGGCCTTTGATTGTGTCTTAAGCAATTGGGGGGAATGGGTGAAGAAATTGTAGTATATCACTGTAATGGAATATTATTGCATTGTAAGAAACTATGAAAGAATATCAGAGAAGCCTGACTGGTATGAATTGATGCAGAGTAGAACAGTTTCTATAAGGACAACAGTTTTGTAAAGAAAAGTGACTTTGAAGGATGGAAGAGCTCTTATCAATGCAATTATCACCCATGTCTCCAGAGGATATATGATGAAGCATATTTATATGCCTCCTGAAAAAAGAAGTAATGGGTTAAAAAAAAAAAGAAGTGGTCCCAGGCACCCGTTTCTTTTCTGACCTGAAGAATTTATAACTTGTAAGAAGAAATGAACTTTTCTCTAGCTCTTTCATCCATGAGTCAACCGAAAGTACAGATCAACTTTCTCCAGTTGGCAGTCTTGTTGCCAACCAACTGCAGACGGCTCTCCCAATTCATTAATTATACCATGAGCAATAAAGCACATTGAATGATTTTTTTTAAGTTTCTGAGATGTGCCCAATATTTTAAAAGGTTTTTTGTGCACATTAACAAATTAAAAAATCAGCTACTTAAAGAAAAGCTGTTCCAAATAGTGAGAAATTTATTCATTTTAGCGACATGATTCTTTCAGATGCACGGCTGATATGCAATGTTTTTGTTCTGACGCTGTAGTCATTAGTCACCTCCCATGCTGTTCCACTTGGGGTAGGTTTTAAGGATGCAGCTAAGGGACATTTTAAAGCATCAAAACAACTTAGAATCTCATGGGGGAAAATACACAGCTATAGATAACCCTGGCAGGAAGACATTTTTAGAAATAGTCTGAGGAGGAATAAAGGCCTCCAGCATTCCACACTGAATATTCTGAAAATTGAAACAAAATGCAAACAGTTGGAGAGAGTTAAAAGCTTCAGAGAAATTGTGTGTGAGCTTCAGTTTCCATTTATTTTTTTTCTCCGTCTCTTCTTATAAGAGTACTGGGGAAGAAATTGTGCTCTAACTCTGGAGAATCCAGCGCTTCTTTTCCTTATGATTCAGGCCTGATTCTGCAGGGTTATACTAAGACATTTGTTCTAGTGGGGAGAACCAGGGACTAGAAGTCCTAATTGAATTCTGTTTCTAAATTTGTTCCAACTCTGTGACATCATTTTGTGGTAATTCACTGAATTATTCTTTATCTCTATTACTTTTTTGCCCTAAAAGAAGGATCAGCTTTACCTGACAATGTTACTGATGACCATTATCTAGTGCTTTATGCTTTGCAAAGTGCCTTATATGTGTTATTTCATTTTATACTCACAATAATCCTTAGGGAGGTAGGGGCATTATTATCTCCATTTTAGAGATGAGGAAGTTGGGGGGGGAGGGAGGAGGAAAAGGAAGGGGAGAGGGAGAGACAGAAAAAGAAGGGGAGAAGTGACTTGCCCAGGGTCACACAGTTAGTGTCTGAGGCCAAATCTGAACCCTGGCTTTCCTGACTCCAGATTCAGGACTCATCCACTCAGCAATCCAATTGTCTTATCATCCGTAACTATTTCCTAGAGTCTGGGTTCTAGATAAGGCAGGGAAGGTTTCAAGTCACTTGTAAGTCCATTTTTTATAAGCACGTTAGTCATTTAAACAACAATGTATAGAAGTAGTCATTGAATAGCAGTACTTCTCCCACCTTGGCAAATTGTTTAGTGAGAGATGACAACTGCCTTTTGAGTGGGATAAAAGTGATGACTTCTCAAAGATTTAATAATAGATTGCCTGGACCCCAGGCTTAAGTTTCTATTAATTAGGTTTGTGAGAGAGGTAAAAACTTCTCAAAATTGTACCCTAAGATTTAGTAAGGTTTACAACCAGTAGCCAGAAGCCCAGGCTTGAGTTAAGGAACTTGGGACCCTTGCCTTGCTTCCCTGGTCATGAATTGAAATTTTTGCTAAGCTAAGCTAATGTGTAGGAGGGGAAGGTACAGACCATTTAAATTTAACCACAGGCCCAGATGTCCCAGACTTGTTTCCACTGACCACCATCTGACCTGTACAAATATAAAATTGGAAGTTCTGTTACAAAACTCCAGACAGGTCACCATGTCCTAAAACCCCCAAGATTAATACAGTTTTGTCTGCTTTCATATCTATATTGATACTGCTGGACATGTATCTCCTGCTTTCATATCTGTTTTGATATTGCTGACATTTTATTTGTTATATAAGTGGATTTTTGTGGGAACACAGGACAGAGGAGGGAGGGAGGAAAGGGGGTGGTCTTTTGGGCATATAACCAAGCTTTACATTCTGTATTTTGGGTCTCTCACCTATTCCCCCTACTCCTAAGAGAAGTAATAAAGATCTTTTTGTTTCTCTGGAGAAACCTCTGAGTTATTGATTTTATTTTGGGCAAGGGTCTTTTGTTCCACACACTATAATGGAAAAGAGCACTGAATTTGGAGTCAAGGGACATGGATTAGAATCCTGCCTCTGCCATGTTACCGCTTTAGTTTTCCTTATTGCTAATTGAGAGAGTTAAACCAGATGACATGGGATGTTCCTTCTAGTTGGAAATCTGTGATGCTCTGATCTTAAAATGACAGTCTGACATAGTAAATAGAGAAAACTGACTTCAAAGCCAGGAAGGTCTGAGTTCAAGTCTCACTGTGGTCACATATAGGCTGTATGACTCTAGGAGAGTCACCAGAACCATCAAGCAATTCTCTAAGACTCTTTAAGTTTTGGGTAGGTGGGAAACCATATTGATAGAGTTTACTCACCAGAAAGTTGCTTGTGTCAGTGAAATCAGAGTCCTAGGAGCTAACCATTCTCCTGTGGTAGAAATGAGAAATAAGGTAGGTTTTTACTGTAGGTTTTATTAACTAAAGAGTAGTAACCACAGACTGCAAAAATAATTGTGTAGATTAGAAATTTAAACAGTAGTCATGAAGGACATTGAAAACTATACTCCTCTCTGCTGTATAAATTTACATGGAACAAAAATATGTATTTTTAAATGTTAACCTTTATCTGAAATCAGATTCAGACCAATGATTTGAAGAAGGAAGTAAATAAGCATTTATTAAGCACTTTGTGCCAGACACTAGGGATCCATATATAATCAAAAATAGAAAGACAATCTCTGCCCTCAAGGAGCTTATATTCTATGAGGATGACAAACACCCAAATGGGAGCTGAAAAGCTGAGGCAGAAGAATTTGGGTACCCTGAGTAGGGGGCATAATTTTGAATTTCAGAGGAAGTCAAGAATTATGAGAGAAAGGATGGGGAGGAGTCCTTGCATATGGACATTTTATGGTAATTAGGTTGAGGTGAGTAGGTGGTAGAGTGGAGGGCCCTTTCAAAGTGAAGAGGCCCCAGGCACTGAAGGAAGTTCCATGATGAGCCAGCAGTAGAAGGAGCATAGTTTTGAAGTCCAGATGAAATTAGAAATGGAGCCAATAAGAGAATGAAATTAAGAAGCTGGGGACAGATATGTAGCAATTTAATTAGTATATGATTCCAGAAATATCATCTGGGTCCAGACATTTTTGTTTCATAGGAAAGGGATCTTACCAAGCAATTTAGAATTAAGTGGTATGTCTAGTTTATTTTTCTGAATTGAAGTTCATTTGGGTTTTGATTGGAGAGAGAAGGTATTATAAGTACAGACTACAAAAGTGGTTTGTAGCCATTAGTTAAAGCACAAGAACTAGTTTGATATCACATCAGAAATGCTGCTAGGTGCTAGCAAATGGTTGTCGCCAGCACTTTGTACAATGACAACAATTTTAATTAAAGACATTGGCTCTGAGAAAAGAACTGCTTCAACTTGGAAACACTCTCTTGGAAGGAATAGTCAGTTGTCCTTCCCAATTGCATTCTGCTAAGAAAAATGAATGGCATCTCTTCAAGCATGGCTATTAAAGATCAGGAAGCAATTTTATAATGGCTTATGTGTTTTTTAATGTACAGCACTAACAGCCTTATAGCATTCATTGCCCAGTTGTTGATTATCATTTTATATAAATTAGTTAAATGCAAATACACTTCTTGATGTGACAGATATGTGATTTTTAATAACTTGTAAAAAATAACCATACCTTAGTCACAAAGGTTCCTAACCATTTTTTGTGTCATGGACACCTCTGGCAGTCTAGCGAAGCTTTTAAATGCATAAAACAAAATGCATCAGAATTCAAAGAAAACCAATTCTATCCTCATCTGTAAATGTTCATAATAACAGGGCTGCTGTAAAAATGAAATGAGATGATATTTATAAAAGTGCTATAAAATGCTATTACAATGTTAAAATAGAGTCATCAAAATATTTTTTAAAACTGAAGTTCATGGAACCCAGGTTAAGAACCTCTGCCTTGGTGTTATCTTAATTACTATTAGTTTGTAAGAGCTTAATCAAGAAATTATGGATCATAATTGAATGAGGTTCAGGGTATAATGCTCATTATTGTTAGTTCACACTTTTACTCTATTGTGCTTACTTCCAGAAAGAAAATCAGCAACAGTCATTAAAAATTTAAGGCAAGACTGTCATAGCTAAATAGGTTTGGTTCCAGGATCTCTCTATATTGTATAACTCCTTGTATTCTTTGTAATTTGCTTCTAGGATGTATTAATTTTGTGGATTAGAGATGTAAGTATTCATCTACATATAAAATAAAGAATCTAGAATGAAGGAAGATAGTTTCTTTTTTGTTTTTAATTTTTATTTTTAAAAATTTATTTACTATTAGTTTACAACATTCAGTTCCACAAGTTTTTGAGTTCCAAATTTTTCTCTTCCCTGCTATGGTGGCATGCAATCCGATATAAATTCTACATATACCTTCACATTAAACATTAGTCAAGCTGTAAAGTAGAATTATAACCAATGTAGTGAATAATGAGGAAGAAGAAGCAAAACAAAAAAAAAAGAGAGAGAAAGCAAGTAGTTTGCTTCGATCTGTATTCAGACTCTGTAATTCTTTCTCTGGATGTGGATAGCCTTTTCCATCATGAGTCCTTTGGAGTTGTCTTATAACTTTGCATTGCTGAGGGGAGCCCAGTCTATCAAAGTCAATCATCACAGATACGATGTGTCTGTAATTGTGTACAATGTTCAAGGAAGATAGTTTCTGTGTTTATTCTAGTTAACTTCACATAAGGAGGTGGTTGAAGAAGTTGTTGAATAGACCAGAGACAATCAGCTCCCTGCCCCTGCAGGTAAATTTTGGAGTATGAGAGAGAGACTAAGGAGATTATCACAGCAATCCCAGTCATTTTAGTGTCAAGCCAATCAATCAATCATTAAACATTTACTAAGTTTCTACCGTGGGCTAGGTACTGTGCCAAGTACTGGAGATACAGAAAGAGGCAAGAGACAGTCTACAATTTGTTTTTGCACCAGCTTCTGAGGCAAGTCAGAGACCAGGCATCAAGGTCAGGGCAAAACAATCAACCAGGTAATAGAGTCATAGGACCTGTAGCATTGGAAAGAACTTTAGAAGTTGGGGTCAACTCCAATGGATTCATAAGGACAGATTGTTAAATTTTCAGTGTGAACATTTGCATTGTGGGAATTTGCAGATACTCCAAATCAGATCAATTTTTGGATTGTTTATAGACTTGAAAAAGTGATGGAAAAATATTAATAATGATCAAATTTAAGAGTGTATGGTGGTATGTACAAAAGTATTTATTGCAGCTCTCTTT
>CM053593.1:251927268-252031535 GCA_028646575.1 Pseudocheirus occidentalis | reverse complement strand
CATTCAGAGAAAGATCTAGAAAGACCAGAGTTTAAATGGAGACTGAAGCAATGCATGCTATCATTCTTTTTCATGTTTGGTTTTGTTTCTTTCTTTCCCATTATTCACTCCATTGGTTACAACCCTTCTATACAACCAGACTGTTGTACAATATGAAAGTATTTACAGATCCTATACATGATTGCATGACACCATGGGGCGGGAGGGAGGGGGGTAGAGGGGAAAAACTTGAAACTCAAGGGATTGTGGAACTGAATCTTGTAAACTAAAAATAAATAAACAAATCAATGAAGAAAAAAATATCATTAAACAAAAAAACAAAAAAAGAATTTCCTCTTTACAAAGTCTGTATTTTTAAAGCTCAATTCCTCACTGCCAAACCAGGTAAGCATTTCAGTATTGTCGAATTGTGAAACTTTTTTACAGCTAAAAATTAAGGGAGATCTAAGTCAGAAGGTAAAATGCATTCAAGCAAGGTAGGAAAGGCAGATGAAAAGAGACAGATAAGCAGTTGCTGATCTCCCTAACCTCAATTAAAAACTAGTTAGGTCTAAACTTGAGTTCCAAAGAGATATACGAAGGTAATCTCACCCCTTTGCAGAGGTAAGGGACTATGGGAACATTAACACTGCATCTAAGGCCAGACTTTTTTTTTCCCTGTAAGGCATAAGAAGACTGGAAAGGTAGAAAGGCGACAGGTTATAAAAGGCTTTAAGAACCAAACACACAATTTTATATTTTATTCTGAAGGCAATGGGCAGCCACTGAAGTTTATTGTGTGGGGGAGAGGGGAAGGTCAGACCTACTATCAAATGTGATTTGTCTGAGTTGTCACACAACTAGTAAGCAGCTGAATGGTGCTTTGAACACAGGTCACAGGATTATAGAACAAGAGTAGAAGGGGCAGCTAAGTGGCTCAATGAATACAGCAGTGGCCCTAGAGTCAAAAGGATCCGAGTTCAAATTCAGCCTCAGATACTTGACATACTTACTAGCTGTGTGACCCTTGGGCAAGTCCCTTAACCCCAACTGCCCTGCCTTCCCCCCTCCAAAAAAAAAAGAAAGTAAAAGAAGCTTTGGAGGCTAACTATACCTAACCCTTCATTTTACCAATGAGAAACTGAGGCCTAGAGAGGCTAAGTGATTTGTGAAAGGTCATACAAGAAGTAAATAGCAAAGCCAAGATTTGAACCCAGATCTTCAGAATCTAAATCCAGCGTCCTTTACGCTGTAAAGTCAGATCTGACTCCAAGTCTGGTATACTTCTTACTGAACTTTAAAGAGGCCCAGGATATTCTTTTTAAAACAAAAAAGTAGGATCTAATAGTTGGTCCCAGAATCTAGCCTTCTTAACTCCTGAATTAAGGACCTAGCTCTCCCTTCCCTTCCAATTTGTTAAAAGAGACAAGAATACAGACTTCTTCATTTGAGAAGAAATTTCTTTTTTTTTTTCTTTAGAAGGGGAAAACCAGACAATAGGAGACTTGCCCAAGGTCACATGGCTAGCAAGTGTTAAGTGTCTGAGGTCAGATTTGAACCTCAGGTCCTCTTAATTCCAGGGCTGGTACTCTATTCACTTTGCTACATAGCTGCCGCTGAGAAGAAAATTCTTATTTAAAAGAGTGGTCACTGTTTCTGGGAAATGAAAATGCCATAAAAACATGGTTTTCATTCATGACTCATGCAATTAGAAATCATACTGGTGGAGAGCTCTAGGCCTGAAATATCAAGATAACATGCAGTGATTCCCTAAAAATGTCATTCTGCCTGCTATTTCTTTAGCTCACCTTTCTTTTAATACCACCTGGGAGGGTAATATATACCAGACACAGGCTCAGTCATGCATCAGCCTATATAATAAACTGCAATGAGTAGTTGTTCTTTCTACGACTTTCCATCCAGCTGTAAACCATTTCCAAAGCATCTTTTAGTCAGTCATTCAACTGTTAAGCATCTCTTATGTCCCAAACACTGTGCTAAGCTCTAGAGATGCAAAGAAAGGCAAAAGAGAGTCCCTACTTTCAAGGAACTCAGTCAAATGCAGTGATTCTTAACCTTCCTAATGCCGAGACCCCTTTAATACTTATATGTGGGCGTATCTGCACATAGGCAGACCTGCCTAGAGACGGATAGAGGAGCGGTGTCTCGGTTTCTAAGACCATCAGAAATATGTGTTTTCCATTGGTCTTAGGTGACCCCTGTGACAGAGTTATTCAACCTCCAAAGGGGTCACAACCCAGGTTGAGAACCACTGGCTCTATTCCCTGAACACAGTCATTCTTCCTACATCTGAGAATCTGCTCATGCCATTCCCTCCAATTGGAATGTCCCTCTCTGCTGCTAGAAGTCCTAATTATCCTTCCAAGTCCATTTCAAAAGCCACCTTCTAGAATTAGAGTTGGGAGGAAACTAAAAGGGTATTCTCTAGTCCAGTCCTTACCTGATTTATGAATTTTTTATAGCATCTGCTACAAGTGTTTAACCAGCTTCTGCTTCCAAAGATAGGGAGCTCCCTACCACATAAAATAGCCCATTCAGTTTTCAGACAGCTCATGCTGAGCCAACTGCGAGCTCTATTAGGACAGAGGCTTTGTCTTGCTTAATCTCTGCATCTCCTTCAGGGCTTAGCCCAGTGCTCCAAAAATGGCAGGCAGTTCAGCAAATCCTTGTTGTTGGAGTCCATCTTCCTATAACTTCTATTTATTGGTTGTGATTTTGCTCTGAAACTGCACAGATTCAGTTTAATTCCTCTTCTATGTGACAGTTCTTCAAATAGGTGAAAATGGTTATCTTTTCTCCTGTCTTTTCTTTTTTATAGGTTATCTTCTGCCCTTTCAAACATATAACACTGTGTTCAGATGAACTATTTAGAGCTACAAGGGATCCTAGCGATCACCCCGTCCAGTCCCCACATTTTACAACTCCTGTAAGCCTTTTTTGGCAGTCACCTCACTGAATTAATTCATGTTGAGTTTACAGTCAACTAAAATCTCCCAAGTCTTTTTTTCCCATATGAATACCTGTCTAGCCTTATCTTTCCCAACCTGACAATTTGTACCATTATCTATTGTAACCTAAATGGTGAACTTTTTATCCTTACTAAATATTTGTTCTGGTGGATTCATTCAACGGTTTCTTCTTGTTGAGATCATCCAATCCACTGTCAAATCTTGTCATTTCTACCTTCTACCTTCACAATATCTCTTGTATACATCCTCTTCTCTCCACTTACAAAGCCACCAGACTAGTACAAGTCCCTCATTATCTCTCACTTAAACTATTTCCACAGCCATCTAATTTGTCTCCAGTCCAAAATCTCTTCCCACTCTTATCCATCTTCCACCCAAATGCCAAAGTGATTTTCCTAAAGAGCAGGGCTGCCTTTCACCTCATCCTATACCACCCTCCCCCAACACACACATTCAGTAAACTTCAGTTTTCTTTTATAATTGGAAGGAAAATAAGAAGATATTATCTAGTCCAATCCTTGGAACAGAAAAAATATAAATTCCTCTGATCTCTACCCTTTCTACCTTTCCAGGTTTCCTACCTTTTGTTTCCCTCTACATAAGCTATAATTTGCGGTTCCTTTCATATGACCCACCACATCTTGTTTCTAGATTGTGGACTTCTTTTTACTAGCTTTCTCCCATGTCTGAAATGCTTCACCATCCCCCACACCCATTTTTGCCTTTTAGTTTTTCTCTGGCTTCCTTCAAGACTTAGTTGAAATATTGCCTTTCACAGGAAACTTTTCCTGGTCTCCCCAGTTCTAGGGCAGTAGTGTCAAGTTCCAATAGAAACAAAAGCCACTAAACCAGGAACAATGTGTTGAGCAAATTCAACTCAATAAACATTTATTAAACATCTGCTATGTCCAAAATACTACAGGATGGGCAGAGGATACAAACACAAAACAAAAACAAAGAGTTTATGGTCTCCTTAGATGACATACTGAAAGGAGATAGAATGAATACAAGAAGTGCTAACAAATGATTTACTTATTACGCATACTAAACCTTAGATGACATACTGAAAGGAGATAGTACAATTTCTTGCCTCATCTATTAATCTCCAAACCCATTTCCTGCGCCTCCCTCCTTCTCTCTTACAGATTGTCTAGGACCCTGAACCCAAGAGCCTTGGGAATAGCAATGCTTCCAGCTAAGTTTCCCCAATCATCATCATCCTAGGAAACAACTCCTGGGGGAGGTTTAGCCAGGCAGCTGTTCCTGTAAGCACTATAACCACAGTTACTAAAGACCAAAGACATCTGGTCTTGCCACCAAAGTCCTTGGCACTGTCAGATGGTTCAGCATCAGAAACTGATATCATTTTAGTAGTAGAAAGAATATTAAAGAAGAGACTTTAACATCAGTATTATTATTGCACCATAAGGACCATGGGACTTTTGCCATCTGACTTACTGCAAACCTTCCATATGTATCATTTATACTTTCAGAACGTAAGCTTCTTGAGAGAATTGACCATCTTACTTTTCTACCTGTATCCCCTGCACTTAGCATAGTGCTGTACATGTTTCATTCATTCATTCTCTCTTACCTTTATACCACTGACTGTTTGCAGCTATTAAAATATTAGAGGGTAATGGATTAAGACATTATTCCTTTTAGGAATTTCTCTAAATGCTCGTTAAGTAATGAATTCTAGAAGACCAAAAAGCTTTTGAGATTCAAAGACGTGAATACAAATTAGTACTAACCTCAGGTACTTTGACGATGACACAATTGGGGGCAGTAGACTTTACTGACACCACTTAAATCATAAAAAAAAAGGCAACCACCTTTGCTGCCCACTTGTGAGTGAGGCCAAGATGGCCCTGGCAATTGCCAAGCAATTCATCAACAATCTGTACCCTTGAATCATAAAATTCTGGAGCTAGAATAGACTTTATATTCAATTTTGTTAAACAAAAACATCTAGCTAAGCATTTTTGATGTACAAGGCACTTAAGGTCCTAAGATCAGTAAGATCACTGATCTAGATGTGGAAGGGACCTTAGAAGTCATATAATCCAGCTCCATCATTTTAAAGATGAGGAAGATGAGGCCTGGAGAGGCTAAGTGACCTGCTAAAGTCATGGAGTAAGGCAGTACTATGAATTTCTCCAAATCAACATGGCTCCAAAATTCCTGGGCCAATACACTAGCACCTTACTCAGCCTCTCTTTTAAACCCTTCTAAGGTAGAGATTCTCACAGGTTACTAACCTAGGGAAAATATCTTCCCCAACAACAAGCCTTGCGATCATACAACCAGAAAAGGAGACTACTTGTCATAAAAGACCAAGAAGCACTGGTTAACTGTTTTCTGTCCAACTCACCAAGAGCAACACAATACCCAGTTTCATGACCCTCTGACATTAAGGCAGCATGGAGTGGAAAGGGCACTAGACTTGGAATCAAGAAAGCCTAAATTCAAATCCATTTTCTAGCTGTGAGACCCTGACAATTAGCTGTTCTGTGCCTCAGTTTCCTCATCTGAAAAATGAGAGGGTTCGACAAGATGGTCTCTAAAATCCCCTTGCAGCTCTAAATTTATAATGGTATAAGGGCCAGTAAGTAATACAGGTATATTTTACATCCCTTCTACACACAATCAGCTTGATCATTCATTCATACTAAGGGAGGGAAGTAGTAGTATAATAATTCCCAAATCATTTCTATTTGGCTTCAGCATACATTCTCTGATGTGTTTTATGGCATATTGATCTTTTTAATTATATCTGCCTTAGACTAATACAAAAATGACTTTTTGTCCCCTCATCACAAAGTTGCTAACACCTTCCCTTCTCAGACTGTCTTCTGTCTACTCTGTATAGTATCTTGCTGTATATAAATAGTTATTTATATGTTGTTTCCCTTATTGGAATATAAGCTCTTCGAGGGCAGGGATTCTTGAAGGAGGATTATTTTCATCTTTATATTCCTAGAATTCAACATAGGTGCCTGGTACCCAGTAAGTATTTAATATATGCCTGTTGGTTGATTTACTGAGGGGGTGGGGGGGAGGGGAGGGTTGGTAGGGCTAGAGACACATCTGATAGCCATCAAAGACAAACCAGTCTGCATTAAAAACTTGCTGTGAAAAATCCAAAGTTGGATAATCAAGAGCTGTCTATCATTATAATAACATGTTTCTAAACTAGGCTTGCTAAATCAGAAGCCCATAAATACATACCCCACTCTTTTTTTAACCTTATCTCTGTCTGAAAAGGCAGGCAGCCCTTTTAGAACCACTCTTGTGGGAATGCTACTTCAAAACATTTCATTATCATACAAAAAATTATTAACTACTCCAAACCTGCCAGGAATTCAGGCATCACAGGACTGTGATGTATATTCCATCACAATGAAATCCATTCTCCACCTGAGTAAGGGGTGAAAGGCCCAAAGCTCAATGACAGCAAATTACACACTCCCTCTATTCCATTTTAAATCCCTCACTCCCTCATCAGTTTCCTAGATTATTCTAAAAATCACCTTTGTGACTGTGAAAATAGCCAGACTGAGAGCATGGAAACAAAGCTCCCGCTTAATCCACAGAGTAGAGGTCATAACTAGAACAGGAGCCAATCTTCTTACCAAGATCTCCCTGGAATGTGTACAAGGGGAGAAGATCTGTCTGTATGGTCCATGTACTAGCATTGGTATTTGTGTTCATTTGGAGAGGGGGAAACAGTAGCTGACAAAATCTGCGATTTCATCCATACCACCTCTCAAACAAGAGCAATTTTCACCTTTGACAGAAAAGAACACCTAAAAAAAACAAAGATGAATATACATTCCTGCTTTTGAAAATGACCCAGCATTTTGTCTCATTTCTAGAGGTAAACTTGACCAAAGAGAAATAACTAAAAATCTTGATTTTGTATAAACAATTCATTTTATTTTCAGTTGGCATGGTGCATGTGTGTGTATAAATAATGTTCTGAATTTAACATTCAAAAAAGAAGAAAATATTCCTACATATAATATAGAATAAGAAAAATATATATATAAATCTCTATTATGTACAACTTGCTTTATAAAAAAGTATGAATTCAATATGTTACTTTCAAATGCTGTCGTTCTTTTCTGTTTCCCTTTCAACTTTTGTTCTCTTCTGTGCCTTTTCCCCCCCTAAAACTCTCTAAGCTGTTTCAATGATCTGCTCTGCTTTTTTTTAATTTATTTTTTGCTATGAGTTATTTTTTAAGTGATTCTAGGGGCATCATAATAGTTTCCATTTACACAGTGCTTCCAAGGTTACAAAGTATTTTTCTCATAGCAACCTCCCAGGTGAGAGAAGCAAATAATATTATCCATATTTTACAGATTAGAAAACTAAGAATTAGGGGCGGCTAGGTGGTGCAGTGAATAGAGCACCGGCCCTGGAGTCAGGAGTACCTGAGTTCAAATCCGGCCTCAGACGCTTAACACACACACAAACAAACAAAAAAAAAACTAGCCATGTGACCTTGGGCAAGTCACTTAACCCCAACTGCCCTCTAAAAAAACAAACAAACAAACAAACAAAAAAAAAGAAAACTAAGAATTAGAAAAGTTGACTGACTTGCTGAGGATTATATAGATAATACTAGAGCCCAGATTTGAACCCAGATTTCTCCTGGTCCTGAGTTTAGAACTTTTCCCACTACCTCATCTTCTCTCCAGTCCCTAAACTTTAACCAACAAATATTTACTAAATGCCTGATTACAAAGAATTATGTTATGACTCATGGAGGTTAGAAAGTAGTATGCTCTTGACCACAATGAGTTTATGATCTGATAATTACTATCACAGTTACCTTTTTATGATAAAATGGTTTAGCTCTATAGCTTTCATTTCAAATATTTTAAATAGTTTCTTTTCCCCAATTACATGTTAAAACAATTTAACATATTTTAAAAGTTCTGAAACTTTTTACTTTACCCCTCCCTGAGATAGTAAGCAATCTGTTATAGGTTATACATGTGCAATGATATAAAACATATCATTTTAATCACTTTTATTATATATAATCATATCTCATATTATTGTATATTACTATATATTTACAGATTATTAATATATTAGAATACTATATACCATTCTAATTATTTTTTATCAGGCAAAAAACAATTCATAATACTGTGCATTATAAAAATACCGGATGAGCAGTATGAATAGTAAATATAATATTAGAAGGCTTCAATACCCCGCCCAACTAACCCTCACTTGACTAACAGAATCACAGAGTCTCAGTATTGCAAGAATCTCAGAAGTCATATAATTCAACCTATATCTAACAGGAAGCCCTCTTTTACAAAATAATTGACAAGTAGTTATCTACTATATTCTTGAAAACTTCTAGTGATGGGGAACTTAAGACCTCCAAGGGCAGCCAATCCTACTTTGGACAGTTACTAAGATTAATTATTAAGAAGTTTTTCCTTTCATTGAGTAAATATTTACTTCTCTCAAACTTCCACCCACAGTAAAAACAAGTCTAATCCTTCTTTCATATAGAATCCCTTCAAATATTTGAAGACAATTATCATGTCAGCCTTAAATCTTTCCTTTTCCACATTAAACATCTACAATTTCTTCTACTGAGGCCAATATAGCATGGTTTCCAGTTACCACATCACTGTCTTCTAGATATACACGAGGAACTGGCATGGTATATATAAACAAAAAAACTAATGGATTTAGAGGCTGAGGATCTGAATTCAGATCCTGGCTCTTCCACAGTGTGATCTTCCACAAATTGCCCAAACTTTCAGTGTATCACTTACTTAATCTGAAGAATGAGAAGTCAGGGCATGATAGATATCTTAAAAGTATTTAATGAGCTGCTGATGTGGAATAGGGATGACATTTGTTCAGTTTGGTGCTAGGGAGCAAACTAGAAGCAATAGGTATCAGTTGCAAAGAGACATATTTAAGTTTGATGGAAGGAAAAAATTCCTATCAAAGTTATGCAAAAGTATAATGAGATGCCCTGAAAAGTAGTAGGATCCTCTCCTTCTCTTAGAGGTATCCAAATGAAGGCTGGATTATTCATTGTTGGGTATTTTTTTAGTGAAGATACTTATTCAAGTAAGTGTTAGACAAAATGATCTCCAAAGTCCCTTCCAACTCTGAGATTCTGTAACTGATCTTTATGACTCTAAACTCAAGAAGGAAATTCCTTCAAGGTCTAAGTCCTTTGATCATTTTAAGTGATCTTATAAATGCTCTTCCTAACATTTGGCACTTAAAACCAAACAATATTCCAAATGTGGCTGACGGAGGCAAGAACAGCAAAACTAATACTTCATCCTTCTGGGTACCATTCCTCTAGTTAAGCAATTTAACACCATCATTTCTGAGGCGATGGAGAGGCTAGCATGTCATACTTTAGACAGATATTGAATTTTCAGTTCAGTAAAACATTCAGGTCTTTTTCACATGAATTGTTGCCCTTGTGTAATTGATTTTTTGAACCCAAGTGTAAAATTTTTATAATCTAGCACTATTAAATTTTATCTTACAGATTCTGCTTGTATTTTGAGCCTGTTGAGATCTCAATTCTGTTATGTTAGCTGTCCCTCCTGGCTTTAAGCCATCCATAGATTTGATAGCATGACATGGACAATGAGAAAAATGCTGAAGGGAAGAAGGGAGATGCCAAATCCTTAAGGCACATCACTATTGTATAGGATTCTTTCTCCTCAAAAGAAAAAGATTCTTCAATTTTCCACGGTAAGCCACATAAGTATTTTCACAGGACCACAGATCTTGAGCTAAAAGGCACCTCAGAAGCTATCTTAGTACACCAAGTCTTCTCATTTTACAGAAAAACAAGCTGAGGTCCAGGTAATTTGTTTGACTTGCCCATTGTCTAAGGTCATACAGTTTGAACCCAGATCATTTAACTCCAGAGCCAGCACTCTTTCCACTATACCACACCCTTGTCATATTGTTGGATCCCTGGGGCTATTAGAAACTCTCCCCTCCTTAACCAAATTAATTGACATGCCTCAACCTGAAAAGATTCTTTGCCTTCTGGACAGATCATCTCTGGAAAGATCTAATTAATACTTAGAGGGCCAACACTATGATATGTCTATCGTGTGCTTTTTTAAATTCAGCTCTATCACATAGGTTGAGTAAAGGTTCTTACTGAGTCCCAAACTACTTCTACACAATTCTTTAGTATATTACACAAAGATTTCCTTGGATATAAAACATTGGACTTACTTCAGTCATTCAAAGATCTGAGATTTCATTGATGGAATATTTCCTTTACTGATGAAGATTACAAACCCTCTTATGTCTTAATAGATGAGTTTACAGGACTGCTATAGTACAGAATCTCAATAACCAACCTACTGATAAGTCTCTTTGCTATAAGTTAGTTTGGTACTCAGAAAACAGGCTCTTGGCCCTGGGCCAGAAACATAGATCCAAATTTGGAAGTGACCTCAGAGAGCAGAGTCTAATCCCTGTAATTTTAAAGATAAGGATACTACAGTCTAAGCAGGCTAAAGTGGCTTGCCCAAAGTCATACTGGTTGTAAACCGCAGAGGTGGGGTTTGAACCCCTGTCTCTTGAGCCAGTGCTCTTTCCACCACAGCATATTGCCTTCTATATTCATGGCCCTTCTAGTTTGGCGGCATTCTCCCCATGCAGCACTGGACCAGAACTTCTGTGGAGGACAAGATTAAATACATCTACTTTTTGCTACATTCATTTACTACATTTGCTACATTTTGCTACATTCAATACTTCATAGGGTTTTAGAACTGGACCGTAGAAATCACTGAGCACAATGACCTCTTCTTCAGAGGGGCGAAACTAAGGCTCAAGCAGATTACAGGACTTGCCTGAACTGGCATTCAGATCCTGTGACTTGCAAGTTTATCTCTCTTTCCAATGCACAAAGAGCAATGTATTATGCTTGACAGCCCAGTTTATAATTCCTACATTAGACATTTATAAAACTAAAAAATAGAATTTTAAGGAATTCTTATTAATGGAACATTCTTATTGAATAGAAAAGTGATTGATAAAGCTTATTTTAATACATATGTTGGATTATTAATCCAAATTAATTTTGGCACACTCAAGAAAACAGCAATAATGTTATGAATTTAGGGGCTGTGGGGTTTTTAAAGCAACAACTACACTGCTAGACTAACAAACCATAAATTAATATCCAGTATAAAAATGCCAGGATACTGACTTCACTGCAACTGTTAACTATCATTTGAACTGAGTTTATCTTATGAGAAATACATTCAAATTTTACTTTAAAAATCTTGAGCATTCTAATTAGCCTTATAATGCCTTACATGCTCAACATAGTTTTTATGCTTGGTTATTTTAAAGCAAGACTGGATAGCTCTTATGAATAATTAATTTTCTTAAATTCTTAAAAAATTCTTTCCCCAAATCTAGATGTCACATTCTGAAGAGCCATGTAAAAGCTAAGACACACACACACACACACACACACACACACACACGCTTCATAGGACATCACTTACAGTATCATAGTTTAAAATATGAAAGCAGTTAACCATTAAATAGTAACTTATTCAATAAAACCTCTGTTATCTCAATATTCATGCCAAAATAAATGTGAAATACAATCTATGTTGTTAAGTATTTTTTTTTTTGGTTTGTGAAGGATGGGATCCAACAAGATGGGAATGTCCATCTGCTTGGTTTTATCTTTTTAAAGTGACAAACATCAATTCCCCTGCCAGAGAAAAGCACTTGAGTATTTTATAGTGGGTACATTTTGCTTCAAGATACTAAAACTTTATAATCTTCTTCATTAAAAGTTTCAGTGGGAATGGCAGGGAAGAAGCATTTATTCTGAGGCAGTGGTATGAATTGGGATACATTCAACAGTAGGTTTTTCCCTTCGTTCCTCCCTTATGAAAGAACACTGCTGATAACTTCCTAAAACACAGTGCTCAAAATTACATTTCTCTACCAGAAAATTAAAATCATCTATGCTAAAATGCAGAAAGTATTCTGACCTGGGCAATCAGTTCACATCTATAATACTCCATACTGTCAATCCAAACATATCTTTTTTTAAAAGATTTATTTAAATCAAGATAGCATGCCTCTGACGAATGGTTCATCTTCATTTCCAAAATGAAAATGGTCCTTATTTAAGCCAAGAAGATAACTGAGTGTAGAAAAAAAAAAGCTACATAAAATTAAAAATCCCCTGCTGCATGTGGCTAGAAGAGTTTTTCCTTTTACAATCACAGACCCAAACTGAACAGTTTTATAATAGTGTTGATACTCACGAGGTTTGGTGCCACAGCCTCCGAAGCTAGAACTTCTAGAAACCCTCACAAAAGGCAAAGGGCTGGCAAAACACCTCCCTATGTGAAAAAGCTTTGTGTGGAAGGAATGACAATGGCAGGAGGGAGGGAAAAAAGGAGGGATGGAAGGGGTGAAGAGAAGGGGGAGGGGACAGCTGGGGCAAAACTACTACAGGACTTCCCTCCCAAGGCCCAATTTACATGTCAATAGCCAAATCCTCTAGGGAGGCAGCCCCCAGTCACTCAGGTCAAGCAAGACTGCCTACAACCTGCCACAGCCTCCAACTCTGAATTATGTCATTCTCCCTCCAAGGAGATCTTGAATCACATATCTCCTAGCTTGTGTTTGGCAAACTCTAGAGGAGTGTTTTGTCATTCCATGTGAGTCTGGGAGCTTGGGCTATATATTTGTAACAGAGAAGACAGGCTTTTCAAATTTAAAACAATGGGATAAAATGAACAAAGATGAAATGTACCATAGACGAATGTCAAATCTTGCACTTAAGTTCAGTAGTTTCAAATGCATAGATACTAAACAAGAAGAGACCTTGTGGAAAAAGACACATGATTTTTAACAAACTGCAAATCTCAATATATGTAAAGTGTCTTGTGTCAGTCAAAAAGAAAAAAAAAATTTGAGCCAGAACTATCTTAGGTCATCTTAATAGCAGTATAATATTCAGGAGGTAATAGGATTGACACTTCTCATTGGTCAAACCATTTCTGAAGTATTGTGTTTAATTTTGGATCCCACATTTTAAAAAGGTTAAGGTTAGAATAAAACAAAGAAAGGAAAAGTGTCGAAGACTATGAGATCTTCTGAAGGAAAGAGGATGATTTCAAAAGAAGAGAAGACTCAGAGAGAGACATAATTGTCTTCAATAGACTTTGACCAATGAAGAGAAATTATAGGGAAGTATATTCTAGTTTAATATAACTAGAACTTTGTAACAATTAGCGCTGTCCAAAAAAGGAAGCAGATTTGCTTTGAATAGTAATGACCCATCACCCAGGAAGGTTCAAAAGACTATTAGGACTGCCTCTGAGGTATAGAGTAGAAACGACTGTATTTGGTGAGGGACTGGAATAGACAACCTTTAAGATTCTTTCCTACTCCTAAGATTCTATGATTGATCAAAGCCTTTATTAAGTGCTTCCTATGGTCTCCCTGCCTGTTAATCAAAGAAGCATTTTATATCTGAGACAACACTTTGAGAACAAAGCTATAACATTTTAGAACTAACTGGAAGTGAAACACTTCACAATTTTAAAATAATGATTTTTTTTAAATAATCACACAATCTGTGCCATATACAAAGTACACTTTTTTTTAAGGCTTAAAAGCAGGGACAACTTTGACACTATGAAACATAAATAGTATTATTATCCCTTGTCTGCTGTTTGAAAAGAACAATGCTGGCTACTCAAAATTTATTCCCCCCTCCTCCACTTCCTCCCTCCCCTCTTCCTCCATTACCAGCAAAGCTGCTGATATCTGGGTAATTATCTGGGTAATTCACAGTACTTCACATTTGCAAAATGCTTTCAGTCATTTGGGTTTTATTAATTTTTTATACAGTCAAGTATCACTGCTGATCCAGAAGGTCTCAGGGGTGGGGAGGATGTTAAGGAGGGGGGACTTTCCACTGGTAGTATATGCATGTTTGTAGGAACATGGGATCTGTCCTCTGTTTTTATATCACTGCCAAACAAAGAAGCTAATTACCCACAAGGAAGTCTGATCCTTTGGGGGAAAAGGAAATACCCTAGAACCTGTTCATTAGTGATCAGAACAAAGCAATAACAACTAAATCCCTCTTACTTTTGTAGCAAAAATAATAGTGCATTAGAGGGATAAGTGCTCTTCTGATTCTCATTGTGTTTCCTTTACTTTCTTAGAAATATTTGTGGTATTCCTTCACAATTGAAAACCCTTTGACCCATGTTACCCTCTGGTATTGTTCAGGGCATCAAAGACCCTCAGGACCATCTTTAAAAAGGCCTGCAAACACTGTCTTGAAATCTGCTCTTCATATTATATCAAAGGCATAAAACTGAGATAATATCTGCATGGGGTTGTTGAAAAAAAAAAACAACTCTCCTTAAACATATTATATAAGCACGAGATGTTCCTATTATAATGAGATCCCAAATGGAGGGGGGAGGTGGAGTATGAGTCTTTTTGGAAAACTGAAACAAATAGATGCCTAAAACAGTGATCATATTTTTATTTTAAAAGCTCTCCAACAGGATCTTTTTTTTGGCAGCAGATATTAAACATCTACTATATACAAAGTTTTGTTCAAATGGATACCAAAAAAAAGTGGGATATGTTCCCTTACCTCAAAAAGTCTATAAATTAGTTGGAAAAATACACACACACATACATACACATGAACTAAGCAGTACAAGAAAGCATTAACAAATGTCCAGAACCCTGATGAGTAATAAAATCTTAAATTTTCTAAAATTTTGCAAAATTTGCAAAATATTTTCTACAAATCTTACCCATTTAACCAGTTCTGAATCCATTTAACTGTACTATTCTCTAGCCCACATCTCTCCATTTTTTCCACAAAAATACCTGGTTACTGTTTTTTCCAAGTCTAAGCAAACTAAATCTACAGCATTCCTCTCATTGTCCAATTATTTAAATTAGCAAATCTACCAATTATTCAACAAAAGAAATAAAGTTAGTCTGTTCTGACTTGCTTTTGATGAAGACAGTCTAATCAACACCCCTCCTTTTCTAGATAAGCTCTATCTCTTTAATAATATGCTCTGGAGTTTTCTCAGGACTTATATATACACATACACACACACATACACATACATATACTTATATATAGAAATTACATATACTTAATAGAACTTTAGCTAGTTCTATTCTCTTCCTTCTTGAACATCAGGGTAACATGTGTCCTTCTCCTGGACCTTTCAAATATCACTGACAATGTCTCAGCCAACCCATCCACCAATCAATCAGCATTTATTTTGCACTTAATACATACCAGGCTACAGCCAGAAATAAAGACAGAAATGCAACAGCCCCATCTCATCAGATGATACATGTTCATATACAAAGTATATATAAAGTAACTATAAGAATAAACAAAATATACAAATTATATGTAAGTATATGCAGAGTATATATAAATATATATTAGTACATGCAAATACATACAAAATATTTCTGAGTGGAGGGCACACTTGCAGCTATGGAAATCAATAAAAGGTTTGATGTAAAAACTCCTTTCTCATATGTAAGTTTTATTCCTAGGAAGTGCTTTCTTCACTACACATCATGGTGCTTTTCAAAATAAGAAATTCTAAACTTAGTGAGAGATGGCTTTTTTCTCAGGTCTCAATTTCAAAGGGGTAGATGGCTTTTGACTAAAATGGGAATAGGGCTTTTGACTACAGAAAGAGAAATAGCTAATACATCAGAGATTAAACAAAGAAATCAGTCACTGAGAAGATAATCATGATGCTTGGTGAAGTTTAGCACAAAGTCAACACAAAAAAGGTGAGTGCTCTCTCTAGAGAAAACAAAAACATCAACAGTATGCCCGGGTATCTGGTAACTAGTGGAAACCCTGGCAAAATTTTAACACAGTTAAAGAAGTAAATAAAAATGGTCTAGTGTCTCTAGGAATCCAAGTAATAGAAAAAGAACTATCTCCAAAGTAATAAGAGGAAGGGTGCCTAATGATAATATTTTTCACTTAAGAATTTGTTTTAATATATTGGCCTAATAATAGTTTTTATCTTATTTTTGTTTTATTTTTTAAGTTTGCATAATAAATTTACCCATTTAAACAGTGATAGGCATTTTAAATATATCTATATTTATCTGTAGATAGAAAAATAAAAATTTATACATATTTAGATATGTATGATTGAAAAAGTATGCTAATCCTTTACCCCAAGCAAACTGCACCCATGCCTTAACTTTTCAGACTGTGATTGCCTCCACCTGGTGGCAACGTGTTTAAATTACAGGAGCAGGTCTTTGTAAAATGAAGGAACATTTTTGGGAAGCATCATTTGGCTAAGCTAAAGTCATGAAAGAACTGTGTTGTTATCAGTGTCCTCCAATTATTATCCTCAGGCAAACCTTAAATCATGACCACAAAAAGGCATTAAATATTGTTCTAGATACTGTATATTATATACAGGTCAGAAAAAGTTCTTGTTCTCCAAAAATAGATTTCAATAATGGCTAGCATATTTATAGCAATTTATGGCTTGTAAAATACTTTCACAAATATTATCTTAGTTTATCTTCAGAACAACCGTGGGAAGCAAGTGATATCATTATGCCCATCTTATAGATAAATAACTGAGGCAGAAAGAAGTTAAAAAAAAACTTGCTCAGGTCACAGAACTAGCAAGTAAGAATCTAAAATAGCATTTGAACTCAGGTTTTAGTGACTCCAAGTCACCTAACTATCCCTGACTTGTAGCCTAAGCTTTGGACCTGAACCTATATAAAGCAACTTTTGAAGAAATCTGAAGTATTTGTCAAAGAATTTGCTTGTTACAAGAAGAAATAAAACACAATTAAATAAGTCACAATTAAATATTAAATAAGATTAAATAAGTCACAATCTCTATCCTCATAATCTAGTAGAAAGATCTAATATATGCAAATATCTTTAATACACTATGACAAATGACAAGGGCGTAGGAGAGGTAAAAACCAAAGGTAGGCTTCTGCCCCTCTTTGCAAAATGCAAGGGAAAGTTCACACAGTAATGGTAGCATTGGAGCAGAATAGGATTTTAACAGGATAAGATGAGGAAGAGGGTGTTCCAGTTAGAAAAGTGTATGAGCAGAAAGACCTAGAACTGGGATAGCACAGGGCATGGACCAGGAAAAGGTACAGAAAGCTTCCCAATTTGGCTAAGGTTAGAGGAGTGGACAGGAGAAATATGAGATAAATCTGGGTAAATGAGCTAATTACAGGTTGAAAATAGTCTTGAATTCTGGAATAACAAGTCTGAATTCTATTCTGTAGGCAACATGGAAATATTAAAAGGTTTTACAAGCAATCATATGATGTTAATAAAAATAATGGCTTACATTTATATGTGAAAGACAATATAGTATAGTGCTTAGAGAGATGGCCTTGAAATCATGAAAACCTGGGTTTTAAGTACCACCTCTGTCTGATACATACTTGCTAAGTGACCCTGAGCAAGTCATTTAACCTCTAAATGTAGGAGACATTTCTCTAAAGATTACACTGGTAAAAAGCAATTTCCTCACCTGGGAGGTCACTCAGATATGGAATCTGAACCCCTGACTCTGAGACCAAAGTTCTATCTACTTTATGATGCTACCTCTCACACAAGACCTAGATAAAACACAAACATTCTATGATTCTAATTTATCAACAGATGTAATATTTGGAAGCTGGAGTTCATCAAGTAATAATATCATTTAGTAAACATAAAGAGTTTACTACATTCCAGGCACTGTGCTCAATGCTGGGTTACAAAGACAAACACAAAACTATTTCTGCCTCTAAAGAGTTCATCTCCAACTACTATAGATGTATTTACCCAGAGAAATAAATACCAAGTTAATCAAAGTGGTTTTAAGAGGGAGAGACTGCTAACACTAGAGGGAATCAGGAAAGGCATCATGTAGAAGGTGGTACCTGAAGAAAGCTGGGGATACTACTAAGTAAAAATAAGGATAGAGAGGATAGAGTTCACTAAAATATGGGGAATGAGTGGAGGAGGCAGGAATCATTTGTGCAAACATACATACTATGTGCTCCATTTTATTTATGGAAAATAGTCTGAGGAATGTTGTCTTATGATCCTACATCAAGGTAGTGGTTAATTTTAGAGAAGAGGAAAAAAACCCCAATAAGACACTAAGTAGTTGAATGACTTGAGGGGTATCAATCACCTAGCAAACTATTAGTGGAACCTAGAACATAAACCACTTCTCTTGATTGCCACTTCGTGTCAGCCATTACTAGCTGCCAATTCTCAAGGTTGAAGCTGAACAGCTACAGCAACAGGTGATAATATTCCACCTAACCTATCAGTATCAGTAACATGAGGCATCAGGCTGCAAGTTAAAGTCAATGAATCTTACAGTGAAAGCTATGCATTCAGTAGACAACACAAGTGGGGGGTGGAGGGTGAGATATCAAAAAGGAAACTAGGAAGACAGAATAGGAAATGAACTAGGAAAGGCTAACTACAAAAAATCAAGATGTAAAATCAGAGTTTTAAAATAATTTAAAATTGTAAGTTGATAAATTATACAATTCTTAGCTACTGGCTGCCTAAATTAAGTAAGGTAGTGGAGGGAGAGGCAGACCTTCCAAAAGGTAGGAAGGAAGCTAAACTTTGATTTTTGTTATTTTGATGGACCACTCACACCCAGGTGAGGGTTGGTAATCTCTGATGTAGAGAAACTCTACAGAATACAAGGAATATGTAACCAGTGCAAGATGAAAACACCAACTAAGGCCAATCGGTACTGGAGCAGATAAGAGGTTGAGCAGCAGACAGTGACCTGTCTTCCTTTCTGGCTTCTCATCAGAAAATTCCAGGGCAAGGAATCTCTGTGAGAGAGCAAGGCTGAAGCTTCTGAGCAGGGCAATTAGAGAGTAGATAGGATATAATGAAAAGAGTGCAAGTCAGGAGATGTGCATTCTAGTCCAAGCTCTACCAATTACTACCTGTGTGATGTCAGACAAGAAATTTCATATCTCTGGGCTTGTTTTCTCATCTATAGACAGAAGAGATGTAACTAAATGATCTCTAGCATCTCTTCCAGCTCTATAATTCAAATGGCTGTTCTCTATTTTTTTTATATGCCAGCACTACTGAAGTAGAAAGACTCTGCAAATGATCTAAAGGATCAACAGGACTATCAGTACAGTTAGCCCCATTTTTGAAAGAGGGGAGATAGGTGATTTGCTTTGGCTTCTAGAGGATGTCACTGGTAGAAGCGAAAATAATCAAAGTTGGGAAGAAGCCAGTCAGTAGTATTACTGCCAGTTTTAACTCATTTCATGCGTTCTTGGATCACAATCAATCTCCAATGTTTATGCAGGTAATCAATAAATTAGATACATTTGCATTCCTTCCCTATATGTAACAGGTGAGAGAGAAGGTAAAGAAAGGTTGGCATTTTTCTAATGGAAAAAAAATCACTTCTTGAAATCATGAATTGGTGCAATCTTTTTGGAGGGTAACCTGGCAATACATGACTCACAAAACTCCATTCTTGAGAATATAATCTAAGCATATTAAAGAGATATCTACCTGTTCATAGCATATATATAATATGTATATATTTTTGTCCAGACCTGTGCTTTCAATAGCATAATAAACTCTGTCGACTGATGCAGATCTAACCTGTCAATAACCTGTAACTTATAGTCTTATAAAGTGATTTCCCTGTGGGAACTAAGAGGTTATGTGATTTGCCCATGGTCACACAGTTAGTATGCATCAAAGATAGAGTTTAAACCCATATCTTCCTGACTCCAAGGCCATCCCTCTCTCCACTATGCCAGAGATATATGGCATTAGAAATGATAGTCATAGTTTCCAAAATGTTGGCATGCTAAGAAATAGAATGACAACTTGAATAATAGAATACTAAAGCTGGAGAAGACCTTATGGGTCATCAGTTTTTACAGGTGAGGAAACTGAGGCCTCAAAACATGAAGTGACTTGCCTCACATCATACTTATAGTCACTGGACTAGAACCTAAGTCATTTAGATATGTGTGTATATTTAATACACATAGAGCATTATATATAAATGGAAAAATCTGGAAGCAAACTAAATGTTCAACAGTTGGTGAATAGCTAAATAAACTTTGGCAGAACAATATGATGGAATACTACAATGCCATTCAAATGACAGACGAGGAATATAAACAAATTTGGAGAGGCTTATGTTAAGTGATGCGAACTGAAGAAAACACGAGAAAAACCAATACATGTACTGTTTACAACTATTTAATTTCCAAAGACAAACACAAATACAGAGACAGCTGAGGTTCATTCCAACTCTCAAATGTTGTGATTCTGTGAACAGATAGAACAGAAATGGATGCAGAAGGAGAAACTAATAAGATGCTATGGTCATACTGTACATAATATCCATTCCATAGTACTAAGTATAAAGAAGGATAAATGCATGTTTATTTGGTTTTGTTGTTAGATGAGTAAATAACTTTTTAAAAGAGAAATAATTACTCTTGGGTTCATAGTGAAGTAGGATGTCAAAAACAAACTGAAAACTTAGAAATATTAATGAATGCATACAAACATAACTGAAAATCTATCTCCATACGTTTGTCTAAGCTGTCTCCAATACCTAGAATGCATTCTTTCCTCACTTCCTCATCTCTTAGTAGTTCTAGTTTCTTGCAGAGATTAGCTAAAGAGCCACCACTCACTGGATTTCCACAGGCGCTGGTGCCTTGTAATGTTAATGGGAGCTGAAGATCTTCCTCACCCATTAATAGGCTGCATGTGGAGTCCAACAAGAGAAGCTTGATTAAGGGAGGCTTGTTTTTCAGAAAGACACACCTTTTTTTACTTTGTAATCAGGCAGTGGGTCATGAGGGTTGTGATGCCCTCCACCCTGAAAAAGTGTGTATGTGTGTGTGCGTGTGCACATGTGTATGTATGTATAATCTGAGGTGAGCATTTTGCTTCAGGGCTTACTCATGGGAAACGTATTCCAGTGATGTTGCCAGATGAGACTCTTGGTAGCCATTAAGGAGCCCACCACCCCACCCCCCACTTTGAAAACTCAGGTGTTGGTGCTTCTCTCTCTGGTAACTATGTATGTATTATAATGGTCAGGCAGTTGGATCTGTCTGTTGATCTGTGATGTATGTATTATTTTGTCAGGTGGTTAGAAGTCCTCTCTGTTGGTCTTTATAATATTATTTCTGCTTGTAATTTCTGTTTGTATTTTCTCTGTAGTTCAGGGTGCTGACTTTTCCCCCTGAACTAAGTAAAAAGTAAAATTGTTAACCCCTTTTGAGTTGCTTTCCTTTAGAAAAGCAGATCAAAGAACCTGTGCGCTGGTGTTCTTGGTCTTACACCCTCATAGCAGCTGCAAGCAGCATTGCTGTGACATTCACCTTATATTCTAGGAATATACGTTCCCTGAAGAGAGAGACTGTTTCCATTTTGTCTTTACATTTCCGGGGTCTAGCACAGTGTCTAGTATTCAGTAGGTATTTCATAAATGCTTGACTAACATAGATAAATACATGTAGATGTATGCAGACACACATAAATCAAATATATATAAACCAACTAAGAAGAATTTACTAAGAAGTACCTACTTTGAGGCAGATACTGTGCTAGGCCCTCGGGACAAAAAAAATTAAACCCTCCCCTCAAAAAACTTATGACCTACTTTCTATCAGGGGAAATAATACAGATACAATACAGATAAGAATATATAAAAGAAGGGGCGGCTAGGTGGCGCAGTGAATAGAGCACGGGCCCTGGAGTCAGGAGTACCTGAGTTCAAATTCGGCCTCAGACACTTAACACAAAAAACTAGCCGTGTGACCTTGGGCAAGCCACTTAACCCCAACTGCCCTCCAAAAAGCAAAAAAAAAAAAAAAAGAATATATAAAAGAAATACAGGGCAGATAGGAGGCACAATGAATAGAGCACCAGCCCTGGAGTCAGGAGGACCTGAGTTCAAATTTGACCACAGATACTTAACACTTACTAGCCATGTGACCTTGGGCAAGTCATTTAGTGCCAATTGCCCTGCCCTACCCCCTCCAAAAAAAAGCAAAAAAAAAAGTTTTTAAAAAATGATGTAATTTACGGGTGTGAGAGGACACTAGCATCTGGAGAGATCAGAAAAGGCTTCATGTAGGAAATGGTGCTTGATATGAGTTTGAAAGGAACAAGGGATTCTAAGAAGTAGAAAAGAGAAGGAAATAAATTTCAGGCATGGGAGAATGGAGTCACATGCTATGAAAGCAGAGAAGGAAGATGGTGCTATGTATACGTACATACATACATACATATATACAACATGCATATACACACACATAAATATCCATTCCTAAAGTCCTATTCTGATACTTCATCATTACCTAGAGGTGACCATGGATTCTCAAAAGCTAATACCAGCAGAAAAACACCACCAGTTCCAACCAAATTAGAAAGGCTTAAAACACAAGATAGATACTGGGTAATATATCTGTCATCTAAGGAGCACCCTTTTGTTGTTGTTTTTTTAAACTTTTTTGATTCAATACTTTTAATACACATGACCAGATCTAAGCATAAGGAATATTGTTCTGGTAATCACATGAATGCTAGTTTGGAGAAGGGGACACAGTGGAAAAGGGGAGATAATTGAGGAGGACATTCCAAAAGACCAGGTCAGGGTGGTGGAGGAGGACCTCTACTACTAAGATAGTAGTATTGAGAATCAATCAACAAGCATTTACTAAGCACCTACTATTTGCCAGGAACTGTGCAAGGCACAAAAACAAAAATAAAAGAGTTTCTGCCTTCAAGGAGCTTATATTTTATAGGGGATACAGGAGAAAAGGAACAGATATAAGACCTGATATAAAGGTGCAATCAGAATTTGATGAGTTACTAGATGAGGAGTGAAGGATAAATAAATATCGAAAATAACTTCAAGTTTCTACCATAAGAAACAAAATGAATCATGATGTCCAAAGTGAGGCATTTGGGATAATATAGTTGGATTTCAGAGGTACTGCCAAAAATCCATTATCTTTGTGGGCAAGATGGAGAAACATAAATGAGACAAATATACTTTTTCAACTGGGTTTGGAACTGGCTGATTAACTGGACCCAAAGGGTATTGGACTGATGGACAATATTAACCCTTCAGGAAGTGTGTCTGTTTCTTTATTAGTAAAATGATGGGGGAGGGGAAGTTTGTGCCATTGATGCTTCTAAAGTCCGTTCTAGTTCTAAATCTATGGCTTAAATTGTCTAATGCAATTTCCCACATAGCAGTCCTACATTTTGCTTCATTCCACATTTTTATTCATGATGAAGGTATAATGAGAATATTTATCAAATTTTGACACTATCTTTTTTTTGGGGGGGGGAGGAGCAAGGCAAGGCAATTTGGGTTAAGTGACTTGCCCAAGGTCTCACAGCTAGCATGTGTGTCAAGTGTCTGATGTCACATTTGAACTCAGGTCCTCCTGACTCCAGGGCTGGTACCCTATTAATTGCGCCACCTAGCTGCTCCATATTTATCAAATTTGTGGATGACTTGGAAGAGGGAGGTTTAACTAATACACGGATTGCAAGATTCAAAAGAATCTTAAAAAGTTAGAATGGTGAGCTGAAACTAGTAAGATAAAACAGAAGAGTAAAAGTTCTGCATTTGTAGTTTTAAAAAAATCAGCTGTATAAATCAAGGATGCGGGAGACATGGCTAGAAAGCACCTGAGCAAATGCAAAGAATGCCAAAGTGTTATTCTACTAAAATTCTTGAAATAAACTTAAGTGAATGTATTTTTAAATGAACTGATTTTTTTCACTTTTCTAAATCTAAAAATTTTAAATTAGTAACAAGTTTTTTCTCCAACACATTTACACATATTGTCCTTTTTAAAACAAAAAACAACTTCTTCAAAAAACTAGTCTTTTTATCTAGGCATGAAAAAGTGCCAAAGGATAATAACTAATGCTAAAGGCAATTCAAAAATGGAAGAGACAGACTTGGTGTCCCATTGGAAAAGAGAGGAATTTATTAGGTTAATCACAGACAATAAGCATTCCATAGGAGCTGAAAAGCATCCAGAGACAAATGTCTGGACAAAGTATGGAGGATAAGTGACCTGTCTCCAAGACAAAACAAAAAAACAACTTTAAATATGAGGCTTAGCTCACACTAGAAACTGGAGAAAGGTTCTACAGTTTTCAAATGGATCTCTCTCCCTCTTTCTCTCTCTTTCTCTGTATATATGTGCATTTGTATGTGTGTGTGTGTATGTATACATATATATATATACACTATACACACACATTCATGTGTGTGAGATAAAAGAGTTCAGAGTCTGAATCTAAGGTCAGAAAAGATCTTTATTCTTTCTCATGAGAAAGGACTCTGCCCCTGTTGCCCACATGGCATCTGCAGGGAGAGAGCATGTATAGTCTTCTAATGCAGAAACCCAAACCCCCAACTGGCCTTCACTCTTTATTAGTAGAGGGGCTGGCCCACAACTAAGCGGGGGAGACAAAGGACCCAGAAACATGGGGTGTCCAGTGAAAGCAGTCTTAACCTTATTTAGCATATCTTGTGCTAAGTTGGCACTGGGGGAATGTCTCCATTGCTCTTAGCCCCAGATTGCTAGAAGGTCAGGTGACCTCTAAACGTAGGTCTAGTGAATACTGAAGCCATTCTAGATTTCATTTTTCAGAATGGGGAAACTTCATTATAAATTATCCCTCACACAAGCATATATATACACACACGCATATATACACACAGAGCTAAAAAGATCAAATTCTAAATAATCTCCATATTCAGTTACTGTTTCAAAGGCAACTTAGTGTTAAACAGAATATCACCTAAATAAATATTTATAAATTAAGATTAGAATTCCTATTCTTTGCTGTATGAATTGATGCTGATTAAAACTTCCATGGACAGTTTATAAGGACTAAATAGTTACCACCCTCCTGAAGTTGGCCACTGCTTTAAAAAGAAGTATAGAACATTTTCTTGGAAAACCTATTGAAGTGAGTCATTTTTTTTAAAAGTCCTCTAGTTTTATTAAGTGAAATTTTAAAGGAGTCAAACCACTAAGCTCATTTGCACTAGTTTTAGGACATCATTAGAATACATCCAAAGGGAAGTGTTCAAAAGATGGGTGGATTCTCCACCACCACTACCACCTTTACTCCTTGCCCAGAAAGGCGCACTACTGTCAGCCTTCTGAATGTGAGAGGAAACACTAGATCCTATGAAAATAACCTCTAGGTTTCACTGAAGCATGTGATATCATAAGAATATGGGATGTTGAACAGCTTTCTGAAAGCTCTTTCTCCTCCACAGGCACAATTCTCTAAATGCCAAATACTGTTTTTATGAGTAGTTTGGAAAGTGAGAATGGTACAGTAAGAGTCACATTACCTTAACTCCCCATAATACCGATATTTAGAAGTACCTAAAATTTCCAAGATGTGTGTTTTTTTCAGAGTCAGGGGAGTTTCCTAACCTTCTCAAGTAATCAGCTTCAGCCTTCAGCTTCCACAGAATGCTTGGTTCATGCCCTAAAGCCATCATGGATGAATAATTCCACTAACAGAAGATGCTTTGAGGGATTATGTGTACTAAAGGCCTGAGGGGACACCGATCTACCCTACACCATGTGAGCTCTTGTCGTGCCCTTCAAACAGAATCACTGAACCTTAAAATGCTTTGCAACAGTCCCAATCTTTCCAAGACTCTCCCACATTTCACATACACTTTGGATGTCAAGCATTGTGGACCTTTAGTTTCCTAACTACTCCAAATGAGCTCTTCAAACCTGACATTTTACCAGTCAACATAGAAAATAGCAATATTTGCTTAGAAATCCCTGGATAAAAGGGGACTGGGAAAAAAATGCACAAATGAAGTTGAACACTTAAAAGATTAAGTTACTATTTTCACTACACAAAAGTGGAACCAACAAAGATGTCACTGGAATATCCAAAATCAGAACTCAGACTCTCTGACATAGCATTAGCATACATTCCCTCCATAATCCTGTACTTACTCTCCGGAACCATTAATCAGTCAATCAACAAGAACTTATTTCTCTGTACTTTCTCAATTTCAAAATTAAGTTCTACAGAGCAATGATAGATTATAATCAATCATGGGCTTATAAAATACATCTGATCTTTAATTTTTCTAGCAAAGTAACTATGCTATTAAGTTTAACTTACACTCCATTGTTTTAGACATGAATTTATTAGCAAAATTAGTGGGAAAATGAACTTTGCAAAAGAAAATACATATTTTAACTCATTTTAAATAATTTAATTAATATTAATAATTTAAATTTAGTCCAATTTCAAATCGGGCTAGCTAGCCAAGTAGATACAGGCCTGGAGTTAGGAAGACTCATCTACCTGAGTTAAAATCTGGTCTCACACACTTACTAGTCATGTGACCCTGTTTGCCTCAGTTTCCTCATCTGTAAAATGGGAATTGTTTGGGAGCTTTGCAGAAGCTGTAGATGACATGCTTAAGTCAACAGATGACACAGAAGAAGTTTAGAAATTCAGAAAAGCAGAGAGGGGAGAAAATTTGAAACTCAAGGGATTGTGGAACTGAATCTTATAAACTAAAAGTAAATAAACAAGTCAATTTAAAAAAAGAAAAAAGAAAAAAAGTAATTCAGAAAAGCATAAAGTATATGCATAGTATTGCATAATGTCAACACATTTTATCTGAGAAAGTTAAATGACAATGATAATGACAGCCAGTAGTTCTACAAGGTGCCCCCAAAATCTTTAAGATTTAATAGCTCAAAACTTCACTAAGACTACTGAGATACAGTGTGCAGCACTCAAAGGTTTGCAAAGCACTTCACAAATATTTTCTCAACAACCCTAGAAGATAGGTGCTTTTATTATCTGTATTCTTACAGATGGGGAAACTGAGGCAAGCAGAGGTTAAGTAACTTGCCCACAGTTACATAGCTAATAAGTGTATGAAGCATAATTTGAGCTTGGGTTTCCCTGATTCTATATCAAGCACTCTATTCATTGTATTACCCAGATCCTAGATGTTTAATCTTTCTGAGCCTCAGTCTCCTCATGTATAAAATGGGGGCAGTACTACTTTGCAGCACCTAGCTCACAAGGCTGCTGCGAAGGAAGTCCTTTGTAAACCTTAAAGAGCGATATAAACGTAAGCAATTTTTATTGAGACCTTATACCATGATAGAGGCAGCTATTCCTTTGATCTCCTGTCACTGTTGTAATAAGAAAGGCATCATGGTATAGTGAGTGAGTGTGGGGGGGGGGGGGAACGGAGAACATTTTATTTGGAATCAAAGTAGTAGCACAACCTTTTTTGTTTGAACTTCAAAACAAACCAGAGTATCTTTCCTCACAAGGATGGTATAGGTTAGTTTATACTGAACCCTCTGAATTCTTGGAAAGATAAGTGCTAATGAACACAAAGCATGACTAATTGTTATTACTGGTGAGCCCAGTATAAATAACAAAGATTCCCACAGTGACAAGGAGAAACGTCTCTTTAAAGGATACCTTCCTCTTCCTGCATATCGAGTGACACTCTTGCCCTCTGTACAAACAATAGCATGACAGATGTAGGTTCTGGTATCTAACACTGCTTGAAGCAACTGAGAGGTAATGAGCTTTATATAAGGATACCCTGAAGATCATGTTGCAGGACAAAGGGGTGAAGAGGCAAGAGGGGAGTGAAAGGAGATGCTTTCCGGATCTTACCACAGAAAGTATGACCAATCTGGATGTGATATGTTCGAGTCATCTGCTCTAATGTAATAGGTCACCCACTCAGGTTTTAAAACATGAAAATGGTTCCCTTCAGAAGCAAGAATTTTACTAGATAAAATATCATCACTGGCAGAGAGATAATCTGACTAAAGAAACAATGAGAGCTTTGTAACTTCAGGAAGCCACGGCTATCTTTCTCCCATTCTAGTTCAAGAAGGAATGATTTTTACTATATTATTTCAGATCTCATTAAAGAGTAGGCTCCATTCATCCAGTCATGATGCTTCACTGAGCTGAACAGACTAGAGAGGTTAATTTAGATTTTTAGTATGTAGGTACATATTACCACATTACTTTGTGAAATTCTTCCTAGTAAGAGTTGTCCTCTGAAGGAAAAGAGTAGATTTGAAGAAGCTTTAGCAAATGATAAATATTTATCCAAATTCAATAGATAGAAGGATTCAAAGCTTTCAGGGGAAATAGGAATCAAGAAAAGAGTACCAGACAGGTTTATATTTTAGAGTCACTTTCTTCTACAAACCTCTGCAGGTGCTTGAGAAATATGTATATAGGTTTACCACCCTGTGTAGCACCAATGCAATATTCACAGCACCCACAGTCACTATAAATGTACCTTGAGAATGCTTGATTGCAAAATATAATAGACTCTCCATATATAAGACAGAAGCAAAACATTTATTCAGATACCAGAAAACCAAATCCCAACATCAGGAAATCAAATCCATCATAGCAACATAGAAGTTATTGTACAGAAACATAGCAGAGAACCACATCATTCTTTAGCCTTCCCATAAACCAACACAAGACCAATATTTACTCACAAGCCTATCTGTCTCCCTGGGAAGCCTGCTCTCCTCCCAACCATCTAGTCTAGCTCTGACTCTCAGCTTCCTGTGGGCTCTGCTCCACCTTTCAGCAAACTTCTCCTACCATAGGCTCCATGTGATTACATTCAGCCTATCAGGGGGCAGAGCATATTTTCAAAGCAGAGAAAGTCTTCAAATTCCCTTAGGCTTATTAAGGGGCAAGAAAGATCTTCAAATTACCATTACCATTATACCCTGGCACACAGTACATCCTTAATAAATGCTACCTTACTGACGATAGCTATCAAGGAAGGCAAGCTGAATAAGATGCTAGTCCAAATTGTGAAAGATAAGAAAGGAGAAAGTAAGGAAAGAAAAGAGGAAGAAAAAAAGAGAGGAAGACGGAAGGAAGAGAAGAAAGAAAAGAGTGGGGACAACAGAGAGTGGAAAATAGAGGGGAAGGGAAAGAAAGAAAAGAGGAGTAGAAATGAGAGAAGGGAAGAGAAAAGCTCTACCTACAACAGTGTCTGGGGCACCATAAGTACTTACTAATAAACTTTTATTGAACTGAATTGAGTTAAAATAATTGAAAAAAAAAAAGCTAACTGTCATGTAACAGAAAGTATAGGTGATTCTAAATTAGGAAACCTAGACTGCAGCCTTGGCTCTGCCACTTAAGAGTTGAGTGAGATTTGTAAAGCTACAACTTCTCTGGATTTTAGTTTCCTCTTTACTGCATTAATTATCCTCTATACCAGTTTTGGTTGAACCAAAACTAAAACCAGTCCTGGGCCTTTTGAAATGAGAGGCAAAACAGTGCTTCGACTGACTCTTAAAATTGGTGATCTACTGTATTACCTCCTATGCCTCACCTCCTCAATTGTCAACCCCTTTTAACCTGATGTTAAACCATGGTTTCAAACCCTGATGAACAGCTTTCTACTAGGTTTTCAGAGATCTCTTAATTACAAAATCTACATTTTCTCATTATTCATACTACTTAAATACTATTCAACTTTTAATATTGTTAAGCACATCTTTCTGGATGCTTTTTCCCCTCCCTGGGCTTCCATAACATTACTCTTTTTTTTTTTTTTTTGCTTTTTGGAGGGCAGTTGGGGTTAAGTGACTTGCCCAAGGTCACACGGCTAGTTTTTTGTATTAAGTGTCTGAGGCCGGACTTGAACTCAGGCACTCCTGACTCCAGGGCCGGTGCTCCACTCACTGCGCCACCCAGCCGCCCCCCTATAACATTACTCTTTGTTCTCACTGTGCAAACCTTAAAGTGCTATATAAATGCTATTATTTACTATTAATATTCTCAGACCTGTCAATCCTTCTCAATCTCCCATTCCCCTTTCTCTCAGTCATTTTAATAACCAAGCATTCCCTTATCACTTCTTGGCAGGTAATTTCCAAATTCATATAATTTGCCCTAATACTTCTCTGGAACTCTAGTTCAGCATTACCAACTGCCTTGTGGACAGCTCTTTCACACAGATTTCACACAGCATTTCAGACTCATCATACCAAAACCAGAATATACATTCTTATAAAAACCAAATTTTCTCTCTCTTTTAAGGGTACCATCATCCTTCCCATCTTAAAGATAGAAAAGCTAGGTTCATATCATCGCTATTAAGTACCAGAGGTGAGATATGAATGAAGATTTTCTTTGATTGCAAGTCCAGCCCTCTGCCACTACATGATGATGTATGTGTATAAATATATACATAAAATCACATATACATAGCCAACAGAGGAGGCAGTATTTAGTGTCTTTAGCATTTTTCATATTTTCAGGTCAGGATTTTGTTTTAAAAGCAGATACTAAAGACACCAAATACTGTCTACTCTGTTGACATCATTTGAGACAGTGTGCTATCTGTAGCTTTTCTTATGCAGGGCTACCTCAAACAACTTCTCTGCACTGCAGTACAATGAATTCTTTGTTCCTAAAGCAGAGATCCAAGCCAACAAGTAAGCTCATATTGCACTTCATTTTTTTTTTTGGTGGGGAGCAAATATGGAGGTAGAGGAAAGGATATGATCATACCATCTCTACCTAGAAGGAGAATCATAGCTTTACTAAATGAAGACTATGACCTCAAAAGGACACATTTTTCTCCACCACCATTTTTCAAATTAGAGAAACAAATATTGTTCATAGTGTAAATTTTAGGAAATTTAATGTGACACACTTTTCCAATGTCTAAAGTGAAATTTCTTAACATGATTTCTCATGGCTTATTCACACAAAAATGTGGAGTTTGAAAACAGCACTCATTTAAGCTGTTCACTGACATTCAATTATTAGAGAGGTCAGCTTTGGAGATTAATCTCCTCTACATCGATACATTAATAATATATTAAATATAAAATACAATAAATTATCAGTATACCCAAATTAGTATAAGTGTAGCCCACAACACAAAGGAAAGGGCATCATGAATCATATTTGTGATATGTATTTGGACTGGGGATAATCATAAATAATATTCTCTTTGGCTTTCACTTGATGCTGGGAATATCACTATACTGAGAATGGGTTCATAGGCTTTACCTGATCACCAAAGGGGCCTATGATAAACAACGAAATTTAAGGACCTCTATTCTAATCTGATCCATTTCACATCCTCCGTGTTTCCATATGGATCCCCTTTGTATATGATCAAGTGTCCAGGATGGAGGTATATGGCACCCTATCAGCTTGTATGTACCACCTCTAACTGCTACCTATCAGTACAAGCAGAACCAACTGTTTGCTGATCTAGCTCTATCTAGTTCAAATATCCTCCCCTATGGGTCGCAGACTCTTCATCCCAAAGCAGGCATTTAGATATAATTAATACCTTTCTAAAATTCCTGGTTGTAAGGAATGGCTCTCCAAGAGGGGGAGGGTAAAGAAAAGAGATAAAGGAACTGTGCCATCCCCAGCATAGTTCCCAACACACAGTAGGTGCCATTTATTATACACCTACTATGTGCCAGGCATAGCTTAGCTCCATAGGTCTGTGACCAGATCTACCATTTCTAATATTTTTTTCTAATTTTTCTATAGCCACTCATGGCAAAGAAGCTCATTTATGTTTTTAATTAAGCTAAAATCCTCACCTAAGTACATACTAAATTTATGGAATGTGTACTACTTTGATTTAAGAGAAGTATTTCTTTGTAGGGGTATAATGGAGAAGGTAGGAAGAATAAGAACCAACCTTGATTTAAAAAAAAACAACATGTACAAAGGGGAAAATTTGGTCACCTCTATTTTGTTAATGGTTGCTACATAAGATGCTCAAATACATAGGTATAAACAGAGACAGAGACATAGAAAAAGACTGAGACAGAAAGAGACACACAGAGAAAGCCATACAGAGATCAAGATACACAAAATATTACCTTACTGTTTTACCAAAGAATTTTGAGTTAGGTAAAGGAGCTCAAGGGCCAATACCAAGATTGACATCATGGACAGCTGCCCATGGTGCTGAACACTGAAAACATCCACAGAGTTGTGGAGATCTGGAGTGGGCCTCCAATAATCCCTGGACCTACGACGATAAATGCTCCATGCCCCTTTGGATTCCATTCCAAACCAAAACCTGCAACCGTTCAAAATTAGGAATTTACCATTTTATGTGTCCTAATATTTTCATTTATTAGAGCTCAGGGAATTCTTATATGTCAGACAAGGAACCTGAGGCATGAAGCAAACTGCTAGGGCTTGTCCAAGAAGTTTTCAGGCTAAAATTCTGGTTTTTGAGTTATCCTATTTCCCTTATAGCACAGGCCAAGGCTGATAGGACCATATTTCTGAGTTCAAGAAATCTACTTAATTTAAAATATTGATGGCCCCTAGACAAAGCAATAAAGTAGAGGAGAATTCTACTTATGGATAAATATGTGGATTTCTATAAACATAAAGCCTTTATTTAGACATGAAGATTAAGGACAAAGACAAATGGAAAAAATTCCACAGTATCTTCAAAGATATACTTAAATATACCCTTAAATCAATCAACAAGCATTAAGCAGTTATTTTGTTGTAGGCACTGCAAAAATGAACTTGTTATTAAAATTTAACAAACAGGTGATGAACACTAAGAAATTATTAATTCTCTTACTACTGGAGTATAAGTTTCCATTTTACAAATGTTGACTTTCAAGTAGGTCCCTAGAAAGTCAGACATTGACCCAAGTGGCTTAACCAACAAAACTGGATCATAGAATTATAAGTAAAACCCAGTCTTTAACACTGAGACTAATGGTATCCTTCATAAGGGATGCTGCCAATTTAATGAAAAGTTTTTGTGTACAGGCTCAGTGATTAAAATCCACATTACACAAATGTAAGCAAAGGTTGAGCAGTCTAAAGCATCAATTTTATGGTTATATTGCTGACAGAAAAAGTTAAACAAGTAGTAACTTGGCATAAGCCACAAAGAGCCACTGTCAGAACTGAGATCAGATTCTAGGACTTCCTGGCTGCACTACCCTTTAAACATGCAGATATCACAAATAAGCTACACCTAAAGCACACTATTAATATTTTTCTTTTTAAAAATTTCAAGATAAATTTGAATTTTCATTTGAGAAATTCTTTCCCCAAAATTTTAAGATGTACTACTCAATAAGAAATGATTCAAATCAATAATCATTTATTAAGTATCTGTTTACAATGTAGGTTCCAGGCACTAGAAATATAAAGTCATAAAAAATAGTCCCTGACTTCAAACAGCTTACATTCTACTGGGAGTTTCTGTGTGTGTGTGTGTGTGTGTGTGTGTGTGTGTGTGTAATACAAAACATGCAAATACACATATATGAGTATTTGAAGAAGGACAGAGTATTAACATATAGGGAGATCAGGAAAGGTTTCCCTCAGGAGGCAGTCCTTAAGTTGAACACTGAAGGAAGCTAAGAGTTCTAAGAGGGAGAAATGAACTGTGAGTGCATTTCAGGAATGGGAGACACCATTTGTAGAAAGGCATGCATTGAGAAATGGAAAGCTTAGCCAGAACACAGGGCGAATGAAGTGAAATAAAATGGAATAAATTTGAAGAGGCAAGCTGAAATTAGACGGTGGTGGTAGTGGTGGTAAAAGTCATTTTCTTCTTTTTCTCCTCCTCCTCCTGTCATTTTCAATTGTGTCCAAGTCTTTGCGACCCTATTTTGGGTTTTCTTGGCAAAACTACTGGAGTCATTTCATTCTCCAGTTCATTTTACAGATGAGAAAACCGAGGCAAACAGTGTTAACTGACTTGCCAAAGGTCAAAAAGCTAGTAAGCATCTGAGGTCAGATCTGAGCTCAGGAAGGTGAGTATTCCTGACTCCAGGACCAGACCTCTATCCACTGTATGACCTAGCTGCCCTGAAATCAGATTATAAATGGCAAGTAGTTGGCATTATATCCTAAAGTAAGAGGAGCCACTAAAGGTCTTTGATTAGTGGAATGTCATGATTACACCTGTGCTTTAGCAAGATTATTTTGGCAGTTGAATGGAGGATAGATTGGAGAAAGGAGACTCTAGAAACAGGGCGAACAAGGAGGAGGCTGCTGCAACAATCCAGGTGATGTGGAACTTAAACAGCATGGTGGTCATATGTGTGTACATGAGGGTACAGAAGTAAAAAATGATGTCAAAGTAGAATGGACAATGATTAAATATGAGGAGTGAATCAAAGATGACTTCAGGGTTGTTAATTTGTTTTGCTGGAAGGGCGATGGTGCCCTCAAGAAAAACAAGGATGTTTGGAAATAGGGAAGGTATGGGAGGAAAGGAGAGAAGAAGATAACTAGTTCCAATTTGGATGTGTTGAGTTTAAGATGCCTATAGGATACACCAAGTGGAGATGCCCACCAGGCCACTTGTGATATGGGATATGGGCTTAAGATGAAGATAACTGGAAATATAAATGTGGAGGGTCATCTGAATGAATCAACATGAGCTGATGAGACCAAGAATGACAGCTATAGACACAGAAAGAGAATATGGCTCAGGAGGGGGCCTCAGATGACACTCATAGATAAAGGGTGAGAGATGGATGCAGATCTAAGTGGAACTTTAATATCACGGAGGTCCTGTGTGGAGAAAGAAGGAAACAGATATGAAAAATGTTCTCAAAGTAGAATGGACAAGATGACTTCAAAGTTGTGCACTTATTTACCTGAAAGTACAGTGGCAACCTCAAGAAAAACAGGGATCTTTTTAAGTCATAGAAAAAGACTGAGAAGTTAGGTGGGAGAACAAGGGAAGAGCAGAGGCTCTCAGGATACCAAGGAAGAAGAGTACATGCAGGAGGAGGTAAACAATGAAAGGTCAATATAGATTAAGGCTAAGAAATCAAAAAGAAGGAAAAACAAATTAATATGCTATAGAATAAATAACAACCATATACATACTGTGTGGTCTCTTCACCTTACCGTAGGTTCTCTATTCCTAGAATGTTTTTGGAGAGAAGAGAGATAACTTCCTGCTCTTCAGATGATATCACTGCACTCCCATTTCATCCCTTCCCCTCCATCCTCAACTTAATGGATTCCATTTGTTCTATTCTATTCAGGATGAGACTGCTCTGTAGGTGACTTATAATCTTAAGTAAATTATAATCAATACCTGGTTTTTTCCTTACAAATTTATGATTCTAATTTAACACATTTTCCTGAACTAAATGCTCCAACTGTTGTTTCCAACCACTGGCATTATTTTCACAGCAATAAAGCAGATTAAGAGTATATGCTACCCATTCACTTTGTATATAGCTCCCATCAACATAAACATTATTAGCAAGAAGCACAACCTACATGGCTGACATATTAACTCCCAAGAAAGTTAACTGCTGAGTTAAGAGTAATTAATTACCAAGAACATCTATGGATTTGTTCTTTATAGGTCTGATCAAGTCATTTTCCTAACTCCATAATTTCCAAGGGTTCCCTATCACCTTAAAGCTAAAATGCAAATTGTTCATTCTGGCATTTAAAACCCTTAATGGTCTGGCCCCAAGTTACCTTTCCAGACTTATTTCACTTGACTCTCTTTTATGCACGCTATGTTCCAGACAAACCAGTTTACTCATTGTTCCCTGAATTCTGTATTCCACCACTAGTCTCCATGACTTTGAACAGGTTCTTCCTCATGCCTGGATTGTATTCTTTCTCCATTTCTGTCTGTTGCAATCCTAAAGATTTCCTTCATGAAAGAAGGGCAGAAGGAATCAAAATTATGGCAGCACTGAAAGTGAAAACACATGATGATGCAGGAATTTGTTTTGCTTGACTATATGTGTTTGTAACAGGGACTTTTGTTTTTCTTGCTTTCTCAATTGTGGGAAAGGGAAGGTAGGAAGGAAAGAATGTGGATACAAAAAGAAAATTTGATTTAAAAAAGAAAGTTACATGATGAATTTATTATACAGTCTATATATAGCTATATCACAAAAACAAAGCCTACATAATAGAGATTCAGAGTTTCATGAACAACTCTCTTCTGTTCTTCACTGTATGTGGAAATGGTCACTGTATTTGGTACTTAAGTTTAAAATTTTTTTTGCCCTTTTTTTTGGGAGGGCAATTGGGATTAAGTGACTTGCCCAAGGTCACACAGCTAGGTTTTGTGTGTGTGTGTGTGTGCGAAGTGTCTGAGAATGGATTTGAACTCAGGTCCTCATGACTTCAGCACTGGTGCTCTATTCACTATGCCACCTAGCTGCCCCTAAGTTCAAATTTTTTTTTTAACTTAAAAAAAATTTTCAACTATTACTTTCAGAACCTCTGATCAGATGCCTCTTTCTCCTGGAAGCCCTTCCTGGTTCCCTTGTTCATGTTTCTTCTTCCCTCAAATTATCATGCATACATTTATCAGCTTACATGCTATAAACACCCCATCTGAGAAGGAAGTAATTTCCTTAAGGGCATGAGTTATTTTTCATTTTGTTGCTGTTGTATCCCCAATATTTAGCAAAGTGCATCACACAAGTAAGCTCTTAATATGTGATTTTTTAATTGAACCACATTCTCCAATTTTATATTAATTCCTTACTGGCCTTAAGGGAACTGCAGAAACTCCAGGGAAATAAACAGGAGGGAAGAGAACAAAATCCCATAGGTAAAATCTGCTACAATCATTTGTGCTCATTTCCCCAAGCACCAACAAGAAAAATATGGTCACCTCTAACACAAAGGTTAGTTCAAAGTCTCAGTTTTAGAATTCTTTAAATACCATTGTTGAACATAAGATGCTAAGATAAAGCCACTGTAAATTTAAAGGGAAAATCCTCAGTGTATAAATCTGGGATCATAAACCTTGACTGATGTTTGCTAAAAAAGATAAATATTAACTTTTTAAGTTTTGAGAAGCAGCATGACTTTCTGTATGTCACTTAAATTCTCTGTGTGCATCATTTTCACCATCTGTAAAATGGGGGTAATAACACAAATACTCTATCGTGGAGAGCTACTCTGAAGAAAGCTATCTGGCAACCATAGTGTACTATATAAATATAAGTGATTAATAAAGCTATGCTATAAAATTATTAACTTTTTCTTTAAAGCAAGTATTTACAAATTAATAGAGAAAATTCTTATGTCTATAGAAAAGAAGGTTTAAATATCAATTAGACCTGGAATGCAGTGCTCATGGAGAAGAAGCCCGACTTATATCTGGCAATTCAACAACCAACAGATATTACATAGATTTCCCTTTTTCAAGCTTTCTGAAGATGTTTTTCCATAAAAGCATCTTATTTTGTGGAAAAGATAGATTTCTGAAAAGTTGTGTAATTTGAAGTTTTGTAAATCTAATAAAATATATGACATTAAATATATTAACTTTTTTTTTTTGAGGACAGGTTGGGGTTAAGTGACTTGCCCAAGGTCACACGGCTAGTTTTTTTTCGTGTTAAGTGTCTGAGGCCGGATTTGAACTCAGGTACTCCTGACTCCAGGGCCAGTGCTCTATTAACTGCACCACCTAGCCGCCCCAATATATTAACTTCTAAAAGAATTTATCATGTAAAGGAACAATTTGGTGAATTCTATAAAGTAATCTCTTCTTTCCTTTCCCCTCTTTCTTCACCCTTCAGCAGCCACTGTAGAGACTGATCCCACTACTAATGGCATGGAAGTTTTGACTTGGACTGGTTTCTTTCTTCTTAGGCAGTCTGGTGGCTCCTCACTCCAAGGGTCTGGTCATATTAGTTCTGGACTTAGTATTGTCAACCACTTCCATTAGCCCACTGCCGCTTGGAACTCCAAAGTTCAAGAAATCTATTAGCCTCAGCCTCCTTGTATATCAGGGATTATAACTCCACACACCCAGATAAATGTAAGAGCAACAGTTTTCAAACTTTTTGATGTCATGATTTTTTTACATGATTAAAAATGATTGAGAACCACCTTTCATATGATTCAAAGTGATTGAGGACCAACCCCCAAGAGCTTTTGTTTATGTGAATTACATCAATTGATATTTACTGTATCATATATTAAAACATCCTATTATTATCAAAATGGTTTTGACTTTGCAAATCTTCTGAAAGGGTCTCACAGACCCTCAGGCTCCTTGAATTACATGTTTCAATCATTAAACCTTTCCTAAAATATTTTCTCCACTGCCCAAAAAACTATATTTTTAATTATCTATAATTCCTCCACTGACTGACAAAGTCTATTTCATTCAGTGCTTATTTTCATACATACTTCTAGCCAAACATCTTGACCCATAATCTAGCCAAACATGCAAATGTTATTTCACGTCCAAGTAACAAAAAATGGAAGGTGCCTAAGCAAGTCTTATTTTTCATTTAAAAAATAATGATTCTGCCATAAAATGAAACAGAATGCTATATAATTATAATGACCAAGCTTGGCCCCAGGGAAAAGCTAAGAAAATGCATCTCTTTCCCTGCACTGTAAAAACGGAAAACTATTGAGAAAAATGTTGCATATATTGTTAGACACAGTCAATGGTCAGATCTAGTTTTGGTTGGGTTTTAGTAACGTATTCTTCCCTTTCTCCTTTAATCTTTGTGTAAGGGTGGGGGAAAGAATGGGAGATAATTCAAAATTTAATGCGATGTAAAAATAATATTTTAAAAGAAAAAATAATACTTCTGAATAACAGAATGGTCCTTGCTATAGTCAACATTTAGAGAATACAATGTGATTCTTCTTTCAGGTTTTCACTCTTTTCTACAATGTGTAAAAATCAAACTGAATGAATTAAAAGGCATTTATTAAGTATGTTATGTGCCTAGCACAGGTACAGCAAAAGATGACTAGTTCTAGAATCTAAAGACATGGTTAGAAATTTTGCCTCAAATGCTTATGACTTGAGGGACCCTGGGTAAGTCATTTAACTTCTTTATGCTTCAGTTTTCTCATCTATACAATAAAAGGGTTTGGGGGACCATCTGATGGCCAGTGGGGTCCCTCCCACATCAAGAACTAGAATCTTGTGGAACACAAAAAGCATAACAGTATCTTGCCCCAGAAAATTTACATTATAATAGGTAAAGACAACACATCTAGGGGAATGGTGGGTAAGACCCAGTGTTTTGATCTGAAAAGTTACTGGGATAGTGAGTATAATCATAAGGCAACTGCATATATCCTTTCCAGAAGTAGTAGTATTGATTTGATTACTGTTTCTAAAGTAAGAGGTGGAAGGGGAGGGAGCCGGCAGTAGGGAATACTTGAGATGGCAGAGCCAACATGATGGATCTCAGGCACTTGCATATTATGAACTCTCACCAATCAAGAGCACAGGGCTCCAAGACAAGGTCTAGGCAGAGGGTGGTGCCCAGGATTTCACTATTATTCCATTTCTGGTTCAACCACCCTGAAGAATAGTATGTCTGAACAAAAAGCTGATGAAAGTAAAGATGTTAGTCACTGAATAAGCTCTTAATGAGGTGTCAAATAACTCGCGGCTGTTGTATTCTAAAGATTAACAAACAATTAAATAAAGGCCCACACTAAAATAACTGTACAGTCTTCTTAAAAGATTTCTTGTCTTAATTCGTTCTGGCATTAACTTTCTACCTGGATTTCCAGAAGAGCCAGACCATAAAGTTAACTTTAATTCTAATTTGTTTTCCTTCAGCATCAGAAACATACTGGACTGAAATGTAAATCAGCCTCATAAAGAAGTTTTAGTGCCAACTTTCATTCATTATTTCTCTTTGGATGCCAAGGAGCAGATGGGCTCAATAAGAGAACTCAGGCAAGTATTTATTTGATTTATAAGATGAACCTCCTGTTTAGGTCTCTAGGCACATATTCAGACACTACAGAGAATATTCACTATCAAACATTATTGGGTACTCCCATAATAGGAAGTTTCTCCCACATCAATGAGGCAAAGACCTGAATAGTGAACATCATCCAAAGAAGAAATGATTGATTATATAGAGAATCCATCATCACAACACCAAATTTAATTGGAGCATTAAATGAGTTCAGTGAATTTGAAAGATACAAAGTAACCTATCCACTCCATCTAATCCACCCTCATTCTTCTGCCACTCTCATTTTTACATGAGAAAATATTAGCTCCCTTAAAAGAAATCTCAATTCTTTAAAAATACATATATATCTGAAAATGAATTTACTTAGACACTAGACTGGTTTGTATACTGATAGTTGTGAAATAGAAATAGGAAAACGCAATGTAGAGCAGGGGTTCTTAAACTTTTTTGTCATGAACCCCCTCTGACAGTCTGGTGAAATCTATGGATTCTTCAGAATAATGATTTACGTGCATAAAATGAAATATACAGGATTGCAAGGGAAACCAATTATACTGCAATAATTATCAAAATATATATATTACAAAATAAAGCTCACAGAACCTGAGGTAAGAACCTCCAAGGTCATGAACTGCAAAAGATCAAGAACGCCTGGGTTGTACTTGCAAGAACCTCATAAAGACTGAAATAGGCATAACCAGGAGAATAAAACCCTCAGTGACTACAAATACTGCAAACAAAAAGAACAGGAAAACAAAGCCCAAAACTGAGTAAACATAATGACCAATCTTGTCTCTAGAGAGGAGATAAAGAATGAACTTCTTTCCTGTCAATAAAGAATTGGGGGACTTCCCCTGCAGAATGCTGAAAACAAGTTTCACTTAATTTTTCCTTGTGTCAAAGGTAGGCTCATTTTAGAGGGGAGGTGTATCCAGAAATGAATGGATGAAAAACAAAAGGCATCATTTTGCAGGGGTGGGGGGATGGAATCACTAGCCTTCCAAATCTTTCATGTAAGTAACTTCCATTATTTTATGATTCAGAGCAAAGCACTGATAGACTAGTCCATCAGGTTAATATGTGAAGGAAGATAATTAAAGGGAAATCTAATGTTCAAGTAGCAATAACCTACACTCCCCTCATGTGTGGGTCTCCTAAAAGCTACCCTAGTTTTGAAGCATATTGTGAGTTAGCATACCCTCAAAAGCATAGTTCACAAGCTCCTACCAATGTGGTTTTATTTACTTTTTTTTAACTAGACAATGAAAGGATTACTTTTAAATTAAATTAAATTAAACATTAGTTTAAAGCAAAAGATATTTCCACTGGACAGCAAAATAATTAACAAGAGAGATTCCCCCATGTATACATGGGGGCAACACTCTCCAACACCACCAGTGACAGGGTTACCCACCAGGAACATTTATGGCCAGGGAGCACATAAAACCAGGACATCTCACACTTCTAAGGTATCAAGTTGGAACCCTGTCCTACTACTTACAAGAAACTTCTTTCATTGAGGGCATTTCCACTTGTTACTACGCTCTGCCATTATTCTCAGTTGAGCTGCTTTTTTTTCTGGAAGTCTCTACTGAGCTATTGCTGAAATCTGCTGGTAGAATTTAGCTATGTGAACTCCTTCCTGAGGGGAGAGGGGTCTATTGCTCTTTTAACTCATTTCCCAGGACCTGTCTTAGCTCTTTTGTAGCAGAGACTAACTAAAGAAGCCCTTAGGCTTTTAAGTCTGTTTTTTTAACTTGAAGCATGCAGTTGCCAGTCTGACTCAGTTAGTTTAAAGTCTTGCCTGAGTTAAGATCCAAAGATTCTTTTTAATTCCTGTCATACTCCTGTGCCCCTGCAAATTGTGCCAAGAGTTCCACTTAGTAAAACCTGCAAAAAGAGTTGGGTGTAGTTGGAGTACAGAGTCATTTATACCTCTCCTTAACTCACCAAGTCCCTTAATTACTAGCCAGATTTCATGTCTTCTCTAGAAGGAATTCTGAAAAGGGGTAGGGTGGAATTGGTGACTTTTATCTTCCCTTTAGCAAGTAAATGAATGTAATCTGTATCATTAACTAAAAAAAACGACACTTCCAAAATTGCAGACTTAATGCAAGGGTGATTAAAATATTCAATGGGGTTTTAGAGAACTGCATAAAGTCACAATGAAATTTTCAGGGAAAAACACACAGGTAAAGAATATCAAAGGTTAATTCAGGGGAGAAAGTTGATGAAGGTGTGCAGTTTAGAATAAAGGTCAAAATCAAAACCAAATTAGAAGAATGAGATCATAGGTTTGTATATGTAGAGCAGGAAAAGATCTGAGAAGCCATCTGGTCCAACTCTCATTTTACAGAGAGAAAACTGGAGATCAGAGTAGTTAAATGATTTTGCACAAGGTCACAAGTGTTATTGGATGCTGAGGAATTTCTCCTGGAGAGTAATTCCTCCCACTTGGTCTGTTTGATTGGCAACCAATAAATCAAGAGACAGGACTCAGCTAATAGGCGGTTGCCAGGTGGATAGTAATGAACAACCAAAGAAAGAAAGAGTGCTATCATGCATATAAGGTTATATAGCTCTGGAGTGACATTATATGGTAAAAGTTATAGTTCAAATCAGTCTAACAAGAAACCATACTCTATTCATTTCCTTATTTGGGAGGTCAAGTAATAGGGACAGGACATAAGCTGATTTGTGGGAGAATATGTTCATCTTGGGGTCTCAGGAGTGGCCAAAGTTCAGATTTGTTCCAGTGGGGGCTATGTTCCAGTGGGGGCTATTAAATCTTATCGATATAATCACAAGAGATGTCTAAAATATTGGAAGCCTTGTTCAAGACATGATGAATAGGGCTCATTCTGTTGAATAAAATACAGACTATGGGTCTGTCTCTATTTGTACAACCCCATAGCTCTGTTTCTTTTACCTCTATGGTTATTTTTTTCTGGAGGGGAAGATTTCCCCCCAAAACTCAGAGTATACAAATTTTATCCATTTCCTCCACAATGGCAATGCATTTGATTAGAGCCTCTCCTACTTAACCCTTTTAATCAAAGCTGCTGACTTTGAAAACTGAGAAAACCGACTAAATAAAAAACATTGAATCTGTCACCATTTTAAAATATGTTTAATGAACATAAAATAGTTGCCAAAAAAGGGAGACAGAAAGGAGCCCAGAAACCCCCTCTCAACAAAGAATGAATAGTAGTCCATGGCAACCAAGGACTACATAGGTTTAGAGTTCAACAACCTATTTGCAACAAGTTGTGAAGATTGAATGAAGATAACAAACAGTATCACTTCACAAAACAGTGAAAGAGAGAATAGACAACAAGCCTACAGAGAGTTTGACATGAGGTCCAGCTAATACCAAGATCATTTTGGACAAAACTGAAGAGAGGATAACAAATGGATATGAAATGAAATAGATATGACATTTCTAAGATGATCTGTTCCTTGTGACAATAGCAGAATATTTGAACTCTGCCACCAAAGTACCAGATACACTATTGTGAGGAAGTAGGCATAATACTTAAAAAGATGAAGCCGGGAAGAACAGGTGGACTTGAACATATGTATATGCAGACTATATAATATAATGCATTTATATATATATATATATATATATATATATAAATATATATAAATCCATGTTGGAGGTAACACAAATTAAAAGACATTTAGTGACCTCTTGTAAAGATATAAATAATGAAAATAAAAACAGCAATAGTTAACATTTATATAGTATTTTAAAGTTCATAAACCATTTTACACACATTGTCTCATTTTATACTCACAACAATCCTGTAAGATAGGTACTATGGATATTATCACCATTTCCATTTTGCATTTGATGAAACTAAGGCTAGATAAAGTGATTTGCCTGTGGTCAGACAACAAATTTTGTAGGTAGGAGTTGAGTCAAGGTCTTTGCTTACTGAAAGTCCAAATCTCTTTCCAGTCTACCATCCTGCCTCTCAGATCTCAAAAAATATTCCAACTTACCTCATTGCCTCTCAGTTCCAAAAGAATGGCAAACAAGTGGAAAATATGGCACTTTTTCTTTAAAAAAAAAAGCAAACAATACTGCCAACTACCAATCTATCTTTAGCTTTCTAAAATGAGGGTATGCTTGAAGAAAATGTGAGAAAACAAGGGGCAAACTTTCTTAGACATTTTTCTATAGAGGATGACTATTCTCTACATACTTTTGAGATGTAAAGAACATATCAATTAATGAACAGGCAAATATCTTTCTTTGCCTATTAATTTCAACACAAAACATTTAATTCAAAGGGGAGAAAGCATAGTTTTAATATAACCTATGAGACAATACTATTCAACAATCACGCAAGTATAAATATCATATCAACACAAGGAAACATGCTCACTTACAACGTTTGGCAACCTCATAGAGGATTTCTGTTCAGAGACCAAACAGAAGAGGAATTACCTATTGCTGACAAGTTTCTCCCAATGCTACTGACAGATGACACTTTACTAGTTAGACCAAGCCCCAGAATACTACACAGATTCCTCAAAGAAATCATTCAAAAGAGAAACAATCATCCACAAAGTGGATGACAAAAACAGTTCATCTGTATTATGACAAACAATTGAATGAAACCACTAATCAGTTCAGCATTACAAACATCTGTGTAAATCAGTGCTGTCAAACTCAAATAGAAATGGATCCCTGCTGGTTACATTTTGACTCAGCCACAAATTAATATTTTCTGTGTTTTATTGTATTTTGACTTACTTTGTTAAATATTTCCCAAATATATTTTAACCTGATTCTGCCCCCAACTGGAAGCATTGAGGGCCACAGGACAGGTGTTTTACCCCTCTGGTATTGATTAATAATCATATGAACCATTGCCTAGACCCAGAATTGAAAAGGAGGATATTAGGCTAGAACACAGTTAGAAAATTGTGCAGCACTGTCATTATCACCAAGCTACTCAAAGATGCAGAAGGCCATCTTTTAAAAATCAATATGGATGCTGCAAAGTTTCAAATCATAGAATACAATGATCTTAGAAGAATTAAAATTATAAGTGCCACAAAAAGCTATGGAAAAATACATGGTAGATTTAAGTAAACTGTCAGTGATGACTTAGACATAAGATGTCTGCTACTGAAGCTTTACACAGTCTGGGACAAAATCACTTTATCTCCCTGGGCATAAATGATATCTAGGCTCTAAGTGGTTGAGAGAGGAAGCAGAACAAAAGGCATTTAGATGAAGCCTCAGTGCAGAATCCAAGAAAAGACATAAATTGGAATTGCAAAGAATAAAGTGTATAGGACCTGCAAAATTTACCAGTGGAAAGTGTGCCTATACTGATAACATGAGTGATCCATCAGAGGATTTAAGTATATTGCTAAAATAGGACAGTTATATGGGGAAAATTTTAAATTCTCAAATGACACTCTATGCCATAATCATTTTCTGCTGACTCACAGGCAAAAATAACAAGAAAATGAAATGAAAAAATATTTCTCTCATTTGTAGAGGACAGATAAATGTTTCTCAGAGAAACAGAAGAAATCACAACAGACAAGGGAGACCAAAAAATTCGCTGGATTAAATTACAAATACTTCAATACATCTGTGATTTCATTGACTTAAGTGCTCTGTCCAAATATGTAGATGCTGATTCATCCACATCATCTTATCTTGTCCAGTTTTCACCCATATGTTCACATAAATCCTCTACAAAAGAACTATCTATGATGCTGGAAACCTTTCTCTAGATCTTTAACATTCCATATATGCAGCCCATGAAGTGACAAGATGTAATTCAGTGATAAGTGGAGGAAGATAGCCCTCCTATATCCCAACAAAATGGCAGCATGGGCCACCACTCCCTATTATTATTGGATTATAAATTCAATTAGCTGGGTTTATACCGGTGTCTCTGGTTGCCTCTGGCTTTCATGTTGTATTTCTTTTCATTTAGCATTGTTCTTGTAAGCATCAAAAGGTCTATGAGGTGGCAGCTTATGGCTTCCCCGTCTTTGACACCTGAGAAATTTCAGGGAGAAAGTGCCTTAACAGTGCCAGCAATCAAAGAGACACCATCTGAAAGATCCAATTCTACAGTGTAATTTGACAGTGCTAACAATGGTGAAGTGCAACAACACAAACTATTTTATATCCCAAGGAGGATTTAGTATTAGCTTCCCAGATGAGTGTAATACTAATTAAGATGCTGAATGATATTTAAACTGTCTGTTAACACATGTAATTCTCTTCAGCTTACCATTGCTTTCTCTGTGGAAATAAATAACTTGCCTACATCCCCACAAAAAATTCCATGTGTACCAGTATAAGACTGTCTACCTGTTGGATCTCATACTCACTACACGTCCAGTCTTACCTCCTTTTTAAATCATACTTCTTCTGGATGATATCTTTTATGCCATTTCTCATGGGCTTGCCAGCTTAGCAATATGCTTTAGACTATTTGTGCTCACTATGGCTTTTCTCCCTTATCTATGGGGTCACTCAGAATATTTCTTCAGATGCTATGATGTTCTATGATTCATAGCTATACAACTTCACTGGAAAAACAGTATTTAAAAATGGGCATTTTTTTCTGTAAGGGAGCTATTTAGGATTGTTTAAAATACCACACAATTTCTCAAATGGGACTGCATTTGAGATTGAATTACATAAAGATGAAAAATGTCTGTACAACAAAAGATGACATAATTAAGATAAAAGAAAAACAATAGACTAGTGAAATATTTATGGAAAACGTAACTAGAAACGTAATATGTTAAGCTCACAAAGAAATGATACAGGGGCGGCTAGGTGGCGCAGTGAGTGGAGCGCCGGCCCTGAAGTCAGGAGTACCTGAGTTCAGGTCCGGCCTCAGACACTTAACAAACAAAAAAAAAAAAAACTGGCCGTGTGACCTTGGGCAGGTTGCTTGGCCCCAACTGCCCTCCAAAAAGCAAAAAAAGAAAAAAAAAAAAAGAAATGATACAAATATTTAAAGGCAACAATACCCAGTCCCCATGGGAAAAATTTTAAATATGATGAACAATTTACAAAAAAATATGTATTATTAATAAGCACCTGGAAGATATTTTGACCTTAACAAAGAAATGCAAATTAATACTTTAGGGTACTACTTTAAAGTACTTTAATCATAAAAGATATCCAAAAATAGCAAAATTTAAAATATTAGCAAGATTATGAAGAAGTAGGCATGTTTATGCATTGCTAGAGGGATTATGAATTGGCATAATACTTTTCAAAAGTAATCTGCCAGTACACAGCAAGAGGTATAAAAAATAATCACATACTTTTACCTAATCATTCTACAATTGGCAATTTACAACAAAACTGTGATGATAAAAAGCTGCAAAGAAATGGAAACAACTAAAATGTAGTATATCAATGCAATGCAATATTATAATAAAATATAAAGGATAACTATGAAGCACATAAGAGTTTTTTGGAAAGGCTTATGAAATAATGTGAAGTAAAGAAACAAAACACGGAACAATACAAAGATCAACTACAATTACAGAGAAGGAAAGAAGTTCTATTCCCTTAACCCTTCAACCCCTTGTCCTTCCACTGTTCACTTTTTACCAATCTTCAACCTTGGACCATCCACTCACTTTATCCACTCTTCCTAAGGACATCATACAAGCATGAAGAATAGGCTCACTACAAATGAATGTCATTCACTCTCAGGTGGCCCTCATTGCCACACAAAAATCCTTTATACATCTCTGATGTAGAGGCAGCTAGATGGTACAATAGATAGAGTGCTACACGTGTAGTCAGGAAAACCCCAAATCAAATCTGACTTCAGACACTTATTAGCTGCTTGACCCTGGGCAAGTCGCTTGACCTCTATTTGTCTCCTCATTTGTAAAATGGGGACAATAACAGCACCTACCTACCATGATTACTGAAGATCAAATGGGATGATAATTGTAAAGCACTTAGCACAGTGCCTGACACACAGTAAGCATTATATAAATCTATTAATATTATTATTTATTAAATCCCCAAGAGGAGCTATTTCAAACTTTGTTCTCTCTTCTCAAGTCCTCAACTCAAACCTCTACCCACTCTCTTTCAGCATATCATCTCAACTTCTACTTTCCTACAGAAAACTGGAGCTATTAATTGTCTGTTCCCTCATCTCTCTTCATCTTGACATCAAAACCCTTTTAAGTCTTCACCCAACTTTTCTTCCTGTGCTGCTCTAGTCACAGAGGAAAGGACAACCTTTGTTTATCAAGGCTAACCCCTCTACTTGTGTCCTTTATCCTGACCCTTCAGGAACTTGACTCGTAGTTTAACTCTCCTGCTGGCTCCTTGCCTACTGCATAGCACTTCCCTATCCTTGAAAAACCTTCCTTTGACCCTATTATCCCCTTAAATTGTCATCCTGCAGAAGGCTGTGCTTGAGCTGTATTGAAGAAAACCAGGTATCAATGTGGAAAATGTATCCCCCAATGTCCTCTGATTAGAGTACAATCCATGGAGATCCATGGAGCTTCACTAAGCTTCTGGAGACACAAGTGCTTCAGCAATGAAGACTTGAGGTTTGTGATGACAAAGCAATCCCCTTAATTGATCACTGAACCATGAAGAGCAGCTTACTTAGCAGACTTTAAGACCTGAGTTCAAATTGGCCTCAGACACTTACTAGTTGTGTGACCCTGGGCAAGTTACTTAACCTGTTTGCTTGAGTTTCCTCATGTGTAAAAAATGGGGATAGCACATACCTCTCAGGGTTGTTTTCAAAAGCTCCTGGGTCCTTCACTCAGTGACAGCTGTAGTGAGGGAGGGTCCCCTGAATCTACTGCTTCTTGGAGAAAGATGACCACCAAAATGAGGACGAGTTCAACCCAAATGTGCTTGATGATATGAACTTTGAGTTGTTTGGACAGTGCACATCTGAGGTAAAGGTGAAAAGTATACCCAGAAATCCCATTAAAATATTTGATGTGCTAATGTTCTAAGCGTCATCCTCCCAAGAGAGTACAGGAGGAATTAGCAATTACTGCATCACATTTTAAGTCTTTGTTAATATGGGCTTAAAAGTCTTTCAAGCATTTCTTTCTGGTGTAGAAAATATACAACTAACATAGATCTGATCTACACCATAAATCAAAAACCTTTCTAGTACCTTTTGGTGACATCACATCACTGAGCCAAACCTAAAATTTAACTGATTTTCCCTAGAGCTCCAGGGAGAGAGGGTAAAGACTTAGTACAGGAAAAATAACTGATGATTCCTTTTTTTTTTTGCTTTTTGGAGGGCAGTTGGGGTTAAGTGACTTGCCCAAGGTCACACAGCTAGTTTTTTGTGTTAAGTGTCTGAGGCCGGATTTGAACTCAGGTACTCCTGACTCCAGGGCCGGTGCTCTATTCACTGCGTCACCCAGCCACCCCCATAACTAATGATTCTTTTCAGAAGTCAAGCTAACTCAGGAATGAACCTGTTCTACATGAGACCAGAGGTAAGGTCCCTTAGCAGAAAAGGTGACCCCCAGCCTGCTAAGTCTGTTGTTAAGATAATGTCTGTTGTTACACAAAGATTCCACACAAAGAGATGGAGTGGGAGAGCATTCCAGGTATGGAATTGGATGACCAGTTCCAAGGAACAGAAACAGTTTGCATAAACATGTGTGTGTCTGTGTGTCTGTGTGTGTGTACACACTATAGATACGCAAAAGAGAACAACATACAGGAAAACTAGAAAAGTAAGAACAAGTCAGATTTTGAGGAGCTTTAAAAACCAAAGAGATGAGCTTACATTCGGTTCTAGAGATGACAGAAGTTCATTGAATGGGAAGATGATATGGTCAGAACTATATTTCAGGAAAATCGCTTTGGCTGCTCTGTGACTGATGGATTAGAATGGAGATTTGAGAAAGGGAGAGCAATTAGGGAATTACTGCAGTAGTCCAGGCGAGAGGTGACGAAGCCCTGAACTAGTAGTTGTGTGAGTAAAGAGGAGATATATTCGAGAGCTGTGAAGATGGAAATAACAAGATATGGCAGCTCATTGGATATAGGAAAGGTGAAGAGGATTGAGGAGTTGAGGATGACATTGAGGTTGCAAACCTAGGTGACTGGAAGAATGACTGTGTTGTCAATAATTGGGAAATTCAGAATAGGTGTGGGTTTGGGGGAAAGATAATGAGTTCTGGTTTTGGACACAATGAGTTTGAGATGCCCACAGGACATCCCCGTTCAAAATCTACACATATAGCCTAATCTTTCCCCTTAACTCTAGTTTTACATTTCTAGGTTTCTGTTAGATATTTCTATTTGTCCTGCAAGTAATTCAAACTCACTATATCCCAAACTAAATTTATTATCTCTCCCTCCACCCTTAAGCCTTTCCCCTTCCTTCCAACTTTCCTTTTCTGTTGATGGTGCATCACCTTCTGAGTTACACAGACACAAAATCTTGAGAATTATTTTTGTCATTACATTCTCCCTCACCTCACACTAAAACAATTTCCAAGTAGCTATGAATTCTACTTTCATAGCATCTTTTTCATTCATGCCCTTTTCTCCAATCAGACTGTGGCCACCTTAATTCAGATTTTCATTACCAGCATCCTGTATCATTGTGATATTCTCCCAAATGGTCTCTCTGTCTCCAATCTTTCCTTACTCCAATTCAACTTTTACAGAGCTGGAAAAAAATATCTTTAAAGTGCACATATCTGGATACTTTCAAGTAGGAGAAAACACATTCAGAAGATTGAAAAGACTTCATAAGTGTGGTAGCCAAGTTTAACCTTGAAATGAAGAGGTGTTCAAGGTAGAGATGAAAAAGCCACACCTTCAGTGGCTCCCTAATCCTTAAAAAGGTAAGATATAAATTCTTTAAGCCAGGTCCTTAGAGACTTCCACAATTTGACTACAATCTTTCCAATCTTTATTTGCATCACTCTCTAAACTAGCTACATTCCAAAGTGGACCCACTAGTTGTTCTCAGAACTCAATAGACTATTTCCCCACTTTGTGCATTCTTATAATGGTGGATGTGTTCTCTTGTTATCTCTACCATTTAGAATGCTTCTCTTCCTTCAGGGCACAGTTTAGATGCGAATTTTTCTGTGAGACCTTCTCTGATCCCTCCCACAATATAATTGTGCTTTCTTTCTCTTCAGCTTCTTCCTAAGCACTCTGTCAGGATCTCTCTTCTGTTTCCATAAACATTTGTCTATTAATATAATAATTATTTGCATACATGTCATATCCCCTAAAGTCAAATACAAGCTTCTTGAGAGCAAGAGACTGACATTTTAAAAATTGTGTCCTGAGTGCCCTGCATATAGTAAGCACAGAGTAATTGCTGAATTGAATTGCTATTAAGAAAAGCCAAAGGAAAAAAAAAGCCAAAGGTAAAGGAAGCAAGGAAAGAGCATGCAATCTGAATAATTAATAAGCTCTTGTAGATATTGCATAGGTTAAAATTCATTTTTTAAAAAATATATAGATATGTTCAATTGGCATTATTGTTTGAGGACATATACTTGGTGATGATGTTGATCAGTGTACATGCAATATAAAAAAAAACATTTTGTAGAATGTATTCTGTAATCCTTGAGCCTATGTATCATTTCTTTTATTTGCTTTGAGTAAATATAGTAAAAAAATACAAGTAAAATAATTTTAAAAAAGAAACCCTTAAAACAAAAGACAAGCAGCAGAAAAATGGAACACTATTTCTTTTCTTTTTTTGGGGGGGGAGTCTTTTATAGGGGAGAAGGCAGGACAATCGGGATAAGATGATTGCCCAAGGTCACATAGCTAGTAAGTGTTAAGTGTCTGAGGCTGGATTTGAACTCAGGTCTTCCTGACTCCAGGGCTTGTGCTCTATTCCCTGAGCCACTTAGCTTTCCCCTAGGAACATTATTTCTTAAGTCAAAACAAAAAGCAGATTCCAGAAAAGCCATAAAGTAATCCACCATCAAAATGTGAAATATGTGAACAGGAAGCTCTCTCCCATTCCCATCCAGAATTCCACTTCTAAAACAATCACATAAAAAAGTTAAATGCCCATTCCTTGGCTTTGGATATGCTTGTTTTGGAGGGATTAACTGGTTTTCTTTTAAGAGTAATTATCGCATCTGTCCCAATATCAGCTATCTAGAGGCCTCACACAACTGAGATATGAGTTGTATTAGACGGCCTCTATAGTCCCTTCCAACTTGGAGATTCTTTGAAAATTAAGAAGAAAAAATGAAATGAATAAAAGTCTGAATAATCAAAATAGGTGCTACAAGTCCAAAGGCTAGATTTCATATACTTTATTTACTCTTAAGAGTGCTTTTGAAACTGTCACTCTTAGCTCATTTACTCTGTCTTCACTGCAATTCTTACCCACTTGATTATCCAAATCAGAATATCAAGAAGAGCAAATTAACTCTGCAGAGACTGCTGAATTATTTCTGTTCATTTATAAAGGATTTATACTCCCATATACTTCCAAAAAAGATATAATATTGCTTATAGTTTTGAACACAATATTAAAAAGCTCAATGAAAAAAAACAGAACACTACAGAAGTCAATTAAATGAAGAATAGATGGCAGGGGTAACTAAAATGAATTCATTCCTACAGTTGGATATTGTGTTTAGCTCTGAGTTTCTTGGCAGCTAAGGCAAAAAAATAAACACGCTAAATCTTATAGTTTTCACCACCTAAAAACAAAAAAAGTCTGTTAAAAGCAACAACATAAAAAGCAGGCAAAGTAATTCTCAAAAAGCATTGCAATCTGGCAGTATGCAGCATAGGGAAAGATGTTTCAAAGAATCACATCCCATGGCTGATATTCATAATGATGATCCTGAGTCAGAGAAAAGCTCTAGGATAAAACAAAAATTTCTTGTTTAACTTTTTAAGTTCTATACCTTCTGGCTCCAAGCTATTTTTCCACTCCTATTGAACATTACTTTCTTTCCCTCTTGCATTCTGTGATCCAGACAAAATGGCCTTCTTGCTGTTCTTCAAACATGACATATGTTCAGTAGGTTCTGTTTAAGAAACTAAGATAGTGTGTAATGCATGTTAGCATAGTGAGTACTCTCCGCAGTGAAGCCTTCAGCTTTCTAGGGGTTCCCTGAGGGTTTGGGGGAGTTTCTTCTCCATTGTTATTTGTTCAAATTCCCACCAGCTATATGTCCCTTGCAGTATTATGCCAGCAAATAGCACTCCAATTCCATTTAATTATTTAACATCCATTAAGTTTGACAAAAGAATATTTACTTCAATTATATAGCAAGAACACATAGATAAACCTTTCCTTCAAGCACAACACTCTCCCTCAGTCTCTGGGAAGAATGGGCTAACTCAGCATGGTTTATGTACAATAATGTTTGTATCCAGATACATCCACATGAATCCTCCTCTCAGCTACTGCTGGCCTGAATCCCAAAGTTCATTCCTAGCTCTGCAGGGTACTGATGCTGAACTGGCCACAAAACCCACACAATGAGATGCTGAGATGTTCATGGACTCGCTCTCTTGACTTTTTGAAACTCACAGATCATAGTTTCCAATCCTTTCACCTAGAACAGAACAGAAAAGAACAGAGACACAGGACCAAAGCCCATTTCATAGGGCTGCATGGCCTTAAATGGGAAAAGCAACAAAGTGCTTTTCAGCATTGTCTCTGAAGGTACAATTCAAGACCAGAACAGAGCAACCAAGAGAAAAGAGCTAAGGCTCTGCTGGGCTCGTACTTTTTTTTTTGGAGGGGAGTGAGCAGAGTAATTGGGGGTTAAGTGACTTGCCCAAAGTCACACAGCTAATAAGTGTTAAGTGCCTAAGGTCACATTTGAATTCAGGTCCTCCTAACTCCAGGGCTGGTGCTACACCATCTAGCTGCCCCTGGGCTAGTACTTTCTGAATGCCTCTGTGGCCAAAGAGCATCTTATTTATCAAATGGAACTGGAAACCATCACATAATGTGTCTGTGGATACTCCAATGTCTCTGCAAGGCACTTCCATTATATGTCATAATTTTCCTGGAAGCAGGCCTCCCTAGGAGAGTCACTGTGACACTTTCTATACACACTCACCATTACATTAAATTTCCATTAAAAAGTTTTTTTGTTTTATTTTTAACTTAAGAAAGTTCAATTCTCTAGAAAATTCACTTTTGGGGAACTGCTCATTCTTCAAAAATACTGGTAAAATGAGGTTTTTCTTATTGGTATCACCAAGGCCTATGATTACTTTCACCTATAATACACTTAGCAGCCAAGAGCTCAGAATAAATACTTGCAAATGGTTTACTTTAACACCTTATACATATGGGTTTTTTCTTCCTGAGGTGTGTAGTCATGCAGGTTACACCCTCACAGCCCTGCAACCAGGCAAACTAGCACTCAAATCTTACAGCATCAAATTCCCTTAAAAGTAAATTAGATAAGTGATATGCAAGCTCTGTTATTATGCAATGCATTCCACAAAATGGACTGCTTTTTATGTAGCACATAAACTGATCAACATCAGCTTGAAGCAGATTTTAAGTGTCTTCTGATATCTTGCATTGTGCCAAGAAGACGTGCATATTCTTGTCCTTGGATAAGCTTGCTTTGCCAATTCCTTCTCTTAAGGTACAATTCTATTTCTTTTTTACATGGATGGATGATTTTGAAAACGTCAAAAAAGCTTCATTCTCTATTAAATACATGAATCTAAATGACTTGATCCAGTTTTTGTTTGCTCACAGTAATGATGATACATTTATTTCCTGTATAGAGATTTCACCTACCTCAAACTGCAAATGTGATATGACATATTTTTTCATTCTCTGAACAACCACAACTAAAGTATATGAATGATAGCTTCCTTCCATGAGAAGTTAAATGATCATTTAATCTGTATCAATGAGAAACTAAAGGACATTGCTTTTTCAATGGGACAAAGGAGAAAAAGGAAACCCATTTTAAGTTAGGGGAGTGGAAATGAAGGTTTCAAAGACAGACTCAACTCTATATTGTACTATTCTCAAGTCCTTATATCTTTCCCCAGCCCCCTTTATCATACTGCCAACTGTGCCCTGCCAAGCCTCAGTCTTGGATCACTCCCACAATTTGTACTTACACACATGCTGCTGAATGAAAAGAAAAGCATGTACCTGTTCTGATTGGGTCCACTACAAATTTATGTTAAATAACCTCAACTGGGTCCTCATGGCTGTCACGCAATTTCTCTATATTTTCCTCATCAATTCACTATTCCACTTTTAACAGAAGCTCCTCCAAACCTTTTCTTTCCTCCTCAAACTTCTCATGGCTCTCCCTCTATCAAATTTTAAGTTCTTTGAGAGGAGGGATGATGGAATTATGCCTCTTTTTGTATACTCAGTGCTTTTAGCCCAGTGTCTGGCACATATAGTAGGCATTTAATAATGTTTATTGACTGACTAACTAGATACAATTAAGCTAGCAAAGACATAAAACAAGCAGCAAAAACTTATTTTTACCACCTTTCTATCCCATTCAGATTAAGTAATAAATTGATTGATTGTACCCAATCATATCCTAAAAAATATACTCAAGAGAAATCAACCTAGCAATCCATACAGAAAAAAAAGTGGATGAAGAATTCATGTCTTAGATTGCAGTGTACAAATTATTGAATTAGTCTGACAGTGTGTATCTTACACAAGACCTGTAAATGACCATGAGCTAGCACTAGAAATGAAAAGGAGGAAAGTGAAACTGATCTGATCTCTGGGAAAAATGCATTTTCTGTAAATCCAAGCTACTACCTCTTACTTTTTGAACATTGTATTTTCCTAATGATGCAATATGGCTGAAAATAATGAAAACATTAATCTCAAAAGAACGAAAATTGTAGGTGACTCAAAGGAAAATGGAAAACTATATGTTGAATGTAAACAGTTAATAGCATATTAACAATGATGACTTGCATACCGATCCTAATCCCATGCATCCTCATATCATGAAGATAGGCTTTGTCCTGAAAGGTTATACCAGGGAAGCAAAAGTTCTGTGGAGTTCCTGCCATCGCTAGAAATGCTTCAAGTGTGGTCTGGTAATGAATTATATTGTCTATTGTCTAAGGACAATAAGCACAAATTTAACCAAGTGACTCCCCTACTCCAGCAATTCCAGCTTACTGACTCTAAGAGAAATACAAATTTCTCGGAGGCAGCTAGGTGGCACAGTGAATAGAGCACCGGAACTGGAGTCAGGAGTACCTGAGTTCAAATCCGACCTCAGACACTTAACACAAAAAAACTAGCCGTGTGACCTTGGGCAAGTCACTTAACCCCAACTGCCCTCCAAAAAAAAAAAAGCAAAAAAAATAGAAATACAAATTTCTCTGTTTAGCTTTAAAAGTTCTATTCAATTTGGCCCCAACCTATCTTTCCAATGTCACTAGACAGTACTCCCTCTCCTGCATTCTATAATCCAGATGAAAGGACTTTCTCTCTGTTCTTCTAACTCCTGACTCGATGTTTCTGTGGGAACCAGCCCCCATGCCTAGAATGCATTTCCATTTTATCACCACCTCAGATGCCCTCTCTTCCTTTAGGATTCGGGTCAAGCCCCATGCTTTGCATAAAGCCTTTCCTTCCTCCACCAACTGCTGCTGCTCCCCACAAGCACTACTTTGTATATATTTGTATTTATTATTATTTATTATATTTTACAATGCATATTTTTACATTCACTTGTCATCTGTCCCATAAGAATATAAGCTCATGGCCTATAGGGATGACTTCATTCTTTGTATTTGCATCCACAATGCCTAGTACAGTGTCTGGCACACAGTAGGTGCTTCATGAGTATTTATTGATTGATAAAACTTTAAGGGTTGAAGACCCTTCTTTACCACCATATGAGGTGGATAACACAACTATAATTTTTCCACTTTCTTTTTTCCTTTTTTTTTTTCCTTTTTTTGGAGGGCAGTTGGAGTTAAGTGACTTGCCCAAGGTCACATGGCTAGTAAGTGTGTCAAGTGTCTGAGATCAGATTTGAACTCAGGTCCTCCTGACTCTATTTACTGCTCTATTTAGTGCTCTATTTACTGCACCACCTAGCCGCCCCCAATTTTTCCACTTTTCAAGTGGGAAGACTGAGAGGGCAGATGCCTTGCCCATGCTTATAAGGATAGTTAAGTATCTAGCGTGGGAATTAAATTCGGGTTTCCGGACTCTAATTCCAACACTCTTTCCGTTACATGATGCTCCTTCTCCAGATCCTCTATGAATTTTAATGGAAAGATATAGGGGGAATAGGAGAGAAGGGAAGAGAACAAGTATTTATTAAGTGCCTACTATAGGATAAGTGCTTTAAAAGTATTCCATTTGATTCTCACAGCAACCTTGTGAGGTAGGTGGCAAAAACTGAGGCAGACAGAGGTTGTGATTTGCCCAGGGTCATACAGTTAAGTGTTTGAGGCAGTTCCTGACTCCAGGCCCAGGGCTCTAACCTCTGCGTCACCTAGCTATTTTGATAACACAAACACAAACTGGAAACAGTTAGAAATGTAATTAAAGTGAAAAACAGAATTAGGGTTAGAAATACACTTAGAATTAGTATTAGAATATTATGAGTAGGCATGGACAAGTTGTGATTAACATGGTGGGAAGAAACAGTTACTGATCTAGTGAAGTATCCAGAAGAAATAATAAATGAGCAATGACCACCCATAAGAGAAAAATATGAAATAATTTAAAAAATAATTTGGCTTTGTAATGCATTTTCATTATAAATTCACAGTAAAATTGTCTTCCCAGTTATATTTTTGCTTACATTGATTTATAACTGAGCAGCAGTTTCTGCTTAGTGTAATAAATAGAGAGGGCTGCCTCGGCAAAACAAATTCCTTCATTGACCATGTCCAAAAAGAAATATGTCTCAATCTGTGATCTGAGCCTATAACCCTTTCTCTCAGGAGGTGTGTAGCATCTTTCATTATGAGTCCTCTGGAATTACCTCACAGAACTGTTGTAAGGATCAAACAAGAAAATGATAGCAAATAATGATGACAATAAGTTATCAGATTTAACTGATGCCCAGAACCACCCTACTATAACACTGACCCTTAAAAATTAGCAACAAGATTTTAACAGATGTTGCCATAACAAATACTGATAATTACTGAATTAAGTATAATGAATGAAAAGCTTTTGAAATAGAGAGATCTTCAGAAATTCTTTTTCACAGCTACACACATCTTTACTGTCTCCTTGCCTGTTTCAGTAGACTAGAGGTTACAGGTAAAGAGTCACTCCCTTTGCCACTGAAACAGTAATAAATGGTTGAAACATCAAGAACATAAATATTATTTTCTAACCAAATGATCTGAGTCTTAAGTGAGGAAACCACACAGATCTGGTGAATCTTTATAGAGAAGTTCTTATTCAGTCCTTTTAGTATAACTTCAAATATGTTGAAACCAAGAGTTTGAAAAAATTAAAATTATGCAGGAACAGGATGGGGTATATTTCATCCCTATCCAGCCCATCTGTGACCAGAGCTGTCCCCAAAGACGCTTCAGCTAAGCTGTAGAAGATGTAAACTTACATTCCAATACTTTAATTACAAAAAGAAGCTATTTTATCCATCCGTGTAATGTTATATAGAACATTAAATATAAAAGAATAATAGAATTGCAATTTGTCCCAGGAATGTTTTAATTCCAATGAAATAATAATGATAATGAATAATAACAATAATATCATCACCCAAAACTGACCACAAGAAAATGATCTATTGGCATTTTCAAAAAGCACCAAGGGTATCTCAGCAAAGAAGAGCAATTTATTCTTGATCCAGTTATTAGTGAATAATCTGCTTGAAAACTACATAACATTTATACTGCCTTTATTAATTTTTCAAAGATTTTGACTCCATTCCACACTCATAGCTTATTCATGTACTGCAACTCTAAACATATATTAATGTACTTCAAATGTATAAGATAGACACACATATAACGAGAACATGAAAGTATTTCATGTCTGTAAGGAAAACTTCTCTACTTAAAACTTACCACCAATAGTGTCAAGAACAATCAACATAATTAAATTATCTAATTTGAGCCCATCATAGTTTTACATCCATCACCTGATGAAAATGTATTATTATCTCACCTAAAAATAATTAAATATGGCTTCAATTTAAAGAAGTCCAACCCAGAGACAAGATAGATGAGAAAAGGCAATGACTTGTCTCAGTTCTCCCCAAACCCCCTCACCCAACACCTTTAAATAATACCATAAAGCAATTTCTGTAACAGCAGAACCCATAAAAGGACAAGGTGAAATAATTTTCTGGCCAAAGACAACTTAAAAGATCAACAGAAAAGGTCAATCACACCTGGGTGACAGCAGATCACAGTTCAGTGCAGGCCATGCCAGTGTAAACCAGGCCCCCGCAAACCAGAAGCAGGTCTTGGGAACCACTTGGGAGGTCAGTGGCAGCAGCTGCTTTCAGAACCCTCAGCTTACAGATGGTAAGGGGATAAAACAACTGATCAGGAGGATATTACAGGGGTTTCTTTGCTAGTACTGAGGTAAGACTCTGTTGTTTTATCAGTACTTAGATCCTGGTCACAGTCCTGGGTGATAGTCTCAGGGAAGAGCACTAGCCTAGCAGAGCTTGTGGTCACAGTGGAGTGGGGAGCCTCACCACAATTCTAGGACAGAAAAGAGTGTTTGTGGTCACTCTCAGACAAGAACACAGACCAGGAAAGTAGTAAACACACCTCTCCTTAGATCATACCACCTTAGAAAAACTTAAAACTTACAGATACCTAGAAGTATGTCTGAAAATAGCTGCACAAAACCTCTGAAGCTTGAGACAGTTCTCCCCTCCACACTGGAAGCAGAGTCTACTTTAACAAAGGGTCCAAAGTCAAAAAGTAGACTGCAAAAAATTAGGAAACAACAGAAAAAATTCTGACCACAGAAGGTTACTATGGTAACAAGAAAGCTAAAAACAGAAATGTAGAAGAAGATAACAAATTCAAAGCTCCAACATCAAAAGCCTCCAAGAAAACTACACATTGGTCTCCAGCCATGAAAGAGCTCAAAAAGGATTTTGAAAATCAAGTAAGAGAAGTAGAGAAAAATTGGGAATAGAAATTAGAGCAATGAGAGAAAATCATGAAAAATGAATCAACAGCTTAGTAAATCTTACACACACACACACACACACACACACACACACACACACCTGAAGAAAATAATATCTTACAAAACAGGTCAAATAGTAAAAGAGGTACAAAAAGCCAATGAGGACAAGAATGCCAAATGGATTGGCATTGGTCAAATGGAATAAGAGGCACAAAAATTCACTGAAGAAAAACATCATTAAAACAGAACCGGCCAAATGGAAAAGGAGGTACAAAAGCTCACTGAAGAAAATCATTTTTTAAAAATTAGAATTGAGCAAATGGAAGCTAATAACTTTATGAGAAATCAAGAAATATTAAAACAAAACCAAAAGAATGAAAAAAATAGAAGACAATGTAAAACACCTCATTGGAAAAACAACTGACCAAAGCAGAGCCAAGATGGTGGAGTAAAAGCAGGAATTTGTTTGAGCTCACGCCCAAACCACCTTCAATACCTATAAAAATGATTCTAAACAAATTTTAAATCTATAAAACCAATAAAATGACAGAGTGAAACAAATCTCCCTCTCAAGGCAGCCTGGCAGGCTGACAGGAAGGGTCTATCACACCATGCTGAGAACAGAGTGAAGACCCACATGGGCCATGCTGGCACAGACCAGTGGCACAGACTGACTGAAGTAGACCTGAAGGGACTGAATCACTGGCAGCTGTGGTGGTATCCAGACTTCTCAACCCATAAATGCCAAAGAAAAAGCAAAAGGTCAGTGGGGAAACTCTGTTGGACCTGTGTGAGAGAAGAGCCAGGTCTGGCCTCTGTGGTGGCAGAGGTGGCACCACTGGAGCTCCAAGCCCACAGATGATAGGGGGACCAAGCAGCTGATCATAGAGTAAATCCAGGAATCTCTTTGCTGGAGCTAAGGCAGGATTCTCTTGTTTTACTCTGCTTAGATCTGGATCACAGTCTTAGATGGCAGTCCTGGGGTGAAATGTGCTGGTATGGTAGAGCTTGTGGTGGCTGTGAAGAGGGCATCTTCCTCATAGTGCTGAGGCAGTTGCCTAGAAGAAGTTGTGACAACAGCTGTGCAAAACCTCAGAAATTTGGAACACAAGTAGAGTTCTACTATGGCAAAGAACTCAAAAGTCAAGTAATTGGTTGGCAAAAGGAACAAACAGAGGAAGGGATAATCAACTGACCAAGAAAATAGATACAGGAGAGATAATTTTAAAAGTACTGGACTACCTGAAAGTTACAATAAAAAAAGAGTCTAGACATCATCTTTCAAGAAATTATCAAGGAAAACTGCCTTGATATCCTAGAATCAAGGGGTAAAATAGAAATGGAAAGAATCCATCAACCATCTCCTGGAAGAGATCCTAAAATGAAAACTGCCAGGAATATTATAGTCAAATTCCAGAGTTCCCAGGTCAAGAAAAAAATACTGCAAGCAGTCAGAAAGAAAGCATTCAAGTACCATGTAACCACAGTCAGGATAATATAAGATTTAGCAGTTTCTACATTAAGAGATGAGAGGCTTGGAATATGATATTCTGGAGGACAAAGAATTTAGAGTTACAACGAAGAATCACTTACCCAGCAAAACTGAGTAAAATCCTTCAGGGGAAAAAATGGACACAGTGAAATAGAGGACTTTCAATAATTCTTGATGAAAAGACCAGAGCTGAATAGAAAATGTGACTTTCAAATACAAGACTCAAGAGAAACATAAAAAGGTAAAGAAGAAAGGGAATTCATAAGGGACTCAATCAGGTTAAAATGTTAACATTCCTACATGGGAAGATGATATTTGTAACTCATAAGAACTTTACAATTGTTAGGACAGTTAGAAGGAGTATATATAGACAGAGGGCACAGGTGTGAGTTGAATATGAAAGGATGATATCTAAGAAACTAAAATTAAGGAGTGAGAGAAGAATGCATTGGGAGAAAGGGAAAGGGAGAGGTAGAATTAGGATAAATTATTTTATATAAAAGAGACAAGAAAAAGTTTTTACAGTGGAGGGGAGGAAGGAAGAGAAGAGGGGCAGTGTGTGAACCTTACTCTTATTAGAAATTACTCAAAGAGGGAATAACACACACATGCAACTGGGTATAGAAATCTATCTTACCCTACAGGAAAGAAGGCGGGAAAGAGATAAGAGAAGGTGTGGTGGTGACAGAAGGAAGAGCAGATTGGGGGAGAGGGTAGTCAGCAGCAAAACACTTTTGAAGAGGGACAGGGTGAAAAGAGTGAGATAGAATAAACAGGGGCAGGAATAGGATGAAAGGAAATATAGTTAACAATAGTAACTATGAAAAAAAATCTTGAAACAAGTTTCTCTGATAAAGGTCTCATTTCTCAACCATATAGAGAACTGAGTCAATTTTATAAAAATAAGAGCCATTCCCCAATTGATAAATGATCAAAAGATATGGACAGTTTTCAGATGAAGTAATGAAAGCTATCTATAACCACATGAAAAAAATGTTCTTATTCACTACTGATTAGAGAAATGCAAATTAAAATTATTCTGAGATACTACTTCATACCTATTAGATTAGCTAACAGAAAAGGAGAATGACAGATGTTGGAGGGGGTATAAGAAAAATGAGACACTAATGCACTGTTAGTGGAGTTGTGAACTGATTCAACTATTCTATAGAGCAATGTAGAACTATGTCCAAATGGGTATAAAATCATGCATACCCTTTGACCAGCAATACCACTACTAGGTATATATCCCAAAAGAGATAAAAAAAAAACTAAAATGAAAACACCTATATGTACAAAAATATTTATAGGGGCTCTTTTCTGGTAGCAAAGAATTGGAAATTTAGGCGATATCCATCACTGGGGAATGACTGAAAAAACTGTGGTATGTGATTATAATGAAATACTATTGTACTATGAAAAAAAAGATGAGCACAATGTTCTCAGAAAAACCTGGGAAGACTTACTCCAGCTGATGCAAAATGAAATATAGTATGTACAAAGTAACAACAATATTGGAAAGTGATCAGCTGTGAATGACTTAGCTATTTTCAGCAACACAATGATCCAAGACAACTCTAAAGGACTTATGATGAAAAATACTATCTATCCCCGGAGAAAGAACTGATGGTGTTTGAATACAAATTAAAGCCCATTTTTAAAAATGTTTTTATTGTTCTTGAGGGGTTGTTTTGGGGTTTGGGGTTGGTTTTTTTTTTTGGTCTATGTTTTCTTTCAAAACATGCCTAATATGGAAATGTTTTGGATGACAATACATGCATAACCTCTATCAAATTGCTTGCCTTCTCAATGGGGGTGGGAGGAAGGGACAGAATTTGGAACTCAAACTTTTAAAAATGAATGTTAAAAAACTGTTTTTATATGTTAACTGGAGAAAAATAAACTACTAAATAAAAAAAGAAATTTTTAAAAAAAATCAAACCAAAACATCTTATTAATCGTCTAGTTTGCAAAGATGAGATCAAACTATATTGCTCCACTGAAAAATACATAAAAATAGGAATTCTTATGGAATGATATCTGCCAATAATATCAAAGTATGATTTTGACTTGATAAATGTAAACTTCTCACTATACATTAAAGATAGACTGAAAGTTTCAAGCTTGGATCTAGAGGTCCTCTGAAACAATAGATGAATGTGATACCTACAAATACCCTGGTTGCCCCCAGGAAAGAGACACTGAGGATAATTATCAAACATGAGACTGAGGCTGAATAGATTGAGATTTACAAACATCCTGAAATCAGATCTGGGAAGGACATATTGAAAACAACTTCGACTTAAGCAATGCTAGTTTTCGTGTAAATTTTCTGAACAATAAAACAGACTATAACAAGTCTGGAAAGCAACTTACAAAAACCCAAAATAATATTAAAGAAATACAGGGCCCATAGACCTATGGTTTCTATAGAAAGACTAATACTTTCTCATCAAAAAAGGAAGAAGAGGACTGGAAGACATTCTTAGAGCATCAGGAGGTCAAAAACCTTCAGAAATACTTTTAGAAAAAGCAGAAATCACTTCATCAAGAAATTGTAAAGCCTGGTAACAGACACAAACCAGTATATTTGCTAAGTGAAACCAAAAGAAGCTTAGTTCTAGAAAATGACTATGAAATGGCTAAGATCCAAGACCAGAATCAAAAGACCTTCATGGGTTATATCCGCATGCACTCAGCCAACAATATGTCAGCAAAGTAGCATCAAATAAAAGGCCAAGTCATGTGGATTAGTTTGTGGAAATAGGGGTTTATGTTGGCAATTCAGGACCAGGTCAAAGCCACCAGAAATGATGGAAGGGTTACCTTTAAAGAGCCCAGACACACTGATAATAGTACATTAATACAAGGAAAAGGTAGAAATCATGTAACACACTCCACTGTAAATATTTAGCACCTAACAATAAAATATCGCACCAGACATGATCTGGTGGCTAGCATTAAACATGAGAAATTCACCGTCTTTCATGGACTAACAGATGACAAATCTCCATAATATAAACACAAACCTCAAACTATCCTAGAAAATTAAAATGACAACATGTACCTGAACTAAATTATCATCACAGATTAAACTAGTATCCACCATTACCAGGATATAACATGAATGCATGAACAATTAAGAAGAGTGCTCTTAATAGGGGCAGCTAGGTGGCACAGTGAATAGAGAACCAGCCCTGGAGTCAGGAGGACTTGAGTTCAAATCTGACCTCAGACACTTAACACTCACTATCTATGTGATCTTGGGCAAGTCACTTAACCCCACTTGGCCTGCCTTCCCCCCCTCCAAAAAAAGATAAAAGAATGCTCTTAATAGAGCTATGTCAAGTAATCAGCCTCCAAGCTATGGGAAATGAAATGTTCTAAAAATATAGAGATATAAAAGAGCTCAAAATCATATGGGAACAACATGGGATACATGTGTATATATGTATATGTGTGTGACATACACATATACATATATGTGTATATGTATATGTTTGTGACATACTCACATATACATATATACACATATAAATTCCTGCTGTTCTGATAATGGAATTGTACTTGGGATGCTTTCAGTGAGCCCACAAAAGATATGCTTATATCCTAATACTTTTATTCAAAATTTAAAAATTGATATTTTATCCCTCAAATGCTAATCCATAGAACATTAAATATTTTTAAAATCATAGCAGGATAGTGACTCATTCCAGGACCATTTTCTATTTAAACCCATTCAAAAAGGATGAGAAAAAATTAGAAATGATGACTTTGATGATCTTAGAAAAACATGGATAGACCTGCATGAAATAAGGAAGAATAAAATTAGCAGAATGAAGAGAACACTGTATACAGTAACAACAATGTTATTTTAAGAATAACTTTGAGCAAATGAGGCACTTTGTCTATTATAAATACCCAAATTAACTGTAAAGGACATATGAAGAAAGATGGTATCTGCATCTAGAGAAAGAACTGAGAAATAGAAGTATGCACAGAATAATTTTACATATATACATGCATACACATATATGTGTATACGTACACATATACATATTATATGTATGTATATAAATATATTGTATATACATATATACACATACCAATTTGTATCTAATGGTAGCTGTCTCTAGGGTGGAGCAGGGAGAGGAGGGGGGAAAAACAAATTTACACAATCACTTTACTATATATTTAAAAGGAATAGCAAGTCGTACATAACAGATTTGCAGTTTCATGTGCAATCCTATTTTTTATTCTACTGTGTTATAAAAATGTTTGTTTCATTCCTTAAATTGAAAAAATAAAAAAGAATGTCATTTATACAGTGCTTTAAGGTTCACAAAGCACTTCACAGGTATCTCATGTCATCCTGATGACAATATTGTGAGTTAAATGCTATAGATGTATATTTTTTACAGTTGAAGAATCTGACATTCAGAGAAGCTAAGTGATCTACCCAAGGTCCCACAGCTAGAAAGATTATGAGGCAGAATTAAAATGTAGATAGTCCTACATTCAAGTACAACCGCTCTCTATGCTCTGTTATCACAAAGTGATGTACCTTAAGATTCAGGTATGCTCCAAATGACTTCAATGTACATCAGAATCTGTAATATTCTACTTAGATTTTAGCAAATATTGTTAAATGGATGACCAAACTTGGTTAATATCTTTTTTAAAAGCAAGAACAACTAAATGTCACTAGTATCATTTTAATAAGAAATGTTATTGGTTTTTAGTGTTCTTTTTTGCATTCTGAAATCTTAATTTTTTTTAATTAAAATTTGTTTTATTTTCAAATCCAATCAGGCTACTTTTTTAAAAAGATAATAAAAATCCTAACCAAAGATAAGATTTTGAACTCCTGTTCATAATAAAAGCAGGACAATGTGCAAACACAATGGACAATATATTGGTTACTGAACAGAAGAAAGCTCAATAAGTATAAGGTGAGCAGAGTAAGAGGAAAAACAAATAAGCAGATGGGAAGATTGGAAAAAACAACTTTTTTCCTCACATACACATATGTAGTAAATGTTGTAACCCCATGGAGCACATAGGATTGTGAGCTAAGCTGTTTATGTCACTTCTGTGGAAACATGCTCACCTCTGAAGGACCTGTCACTTTGGAATGATGCAATAAAATTTAAGAGATCCCTAGTCCCTCATGGATGAAGGGGGAAGAGACAGGTAAGGTTTGCCACTAATATGTAATAAGTGGTTCACTAAGTGGCTTTCAAAAAAGGGGTCCCTGTTTTCTGTCTCCGTGTCTCTCCGTCCCTCCTTCCCTCTCTTTCTCTTTTCCTTCCTCTCTTCCTCCCTTCTCTCTTTCTCTTATTTTGATTCTCCAGGTAGTATCACATAACTCTACTACTTCATGAGAGGGGTGACAGCAGGGTGACTACTCCCACATGGCAAAAAGAGCTGGTGCTTAGTTAGGTGAGCTTGAGCCTGAGCCTCTCTGGATGCCTCTTCTGCTTTGTGTTTCTTTGCCCAATTATATGTGACCAAACAGCTATCAGACATTGTTCCTGGTCAGTCTTGGAGACAGTCCTTAGTACAATGCAATATGCAGTCTCTTTGAATTCACTATACTTTGATGACCACTGACAAAAGGAAAAGTTGAAACCATGGACCTGGACAGAACTGTTTGGACAGTGTAGAACAAGGGTAAAAGGATTGTGGGTTAAGTACTTCTTTCTATGTTATCTTTAGAGGAAATAAAGAGCTGTTCTTTACCTGATGAATGTTATATATTGAATATCTTTTTAATTCTCTCCTTCAATCCCCTTTGGGGGAGGGGGAAATATGAGCAAAAACACCTAAGCTTTAAATAAATTTCTTCAGGGCTCCAAGGTCAGGAAATAACAAACAATAAGACAAGGAGTCTTGACTCTGTGGAGGTCAGGCTTCCTCAGATTTGAATCTGGTCCATATGCATGAGTCTAGTACTTAGTGGGGGCCTTCCATACAGAGGGAGTAGGTAAGCACTCTCCTATGTTCTATTTAGTGGTATTAGTTACAAATATAAAATATAATTGCTACAAATATATAATTCAAATATAAAATTAAATCTCATTCATCTATCTCCCCTCCCCATAAACCATCACTTCTCACCTAAACTACTGGTTACCTAAATTTACTGGTCTCTCTGTTTCTAGTCTGACCCTCTTCCAATTTCTTCTGTGCCCTTGCCAAAATGAGCTTCCAAAAGTACCAACTTGATCATGGCACTCCTTTGCTCAAAGACTAAGCAAAGTTCCTCTTTCCCTCTGGGATGAAATATAAACTTCTCAGATCCCTTTAAAGCTCAACACAAATTAGTTCAAACCTATTTTCAAAGATTATTTTGCACTATTTTCCTTCATTCTCCTGTCAAATTAGAGTAACTGTTCCTTAGACTTGCCCTCAAGGAGCACTCCAGTCTACTGGCAGAGACAACATTTTCATAAATAAATATATAGACAATGAATACAGGATAAATTTTGTGAAGAGATCTGGAAAGGCTTTATTCACTTGAACAGAATTTTGAAGGAAATGCATGATACTAAGTAGAAGAATGAACTATATTCCTGGAATGAATAAAGCCAGTACAAAGATTCAGAGATATGTGTAAGGAACAGCAAGGAGGCTAGACCACAGAGGGTAATAAATGAGAATGAATTTGTTTGGAGTCCCTGACAATTATAATCATTACCCTGAACCTTGCTCATCCTGAGACTACCATGATCTTCTCTTTCCAAAAATATACCCTAAACACCAAGAATCTTATGGTGCAAGTGAACTCTTGTATTGTTTCCTCCAATCAGAATGTGAGCTCTTTGAGAGCAGGAATTGACAAGTAGGGAATCTACTTCTAGTACCAGTATACAGCACAGTACTTAAAACACAGTAAGCACTTAAAAATTCTTTCTTATTTCAATTAGTTTAGAAAGATGGGTTAGGGTCATATTGTGATGGGCTTTAAAAGCTAAAAAGAGTTTATATTTGATTGTAGAGGTAGTGAAGAGCTATTGACAGTTATTACCTAGGAGAACTAGCATGGTCAGATTTGTAATTTAGGAAAACCACTTTGTAGGAATGTGAAAGATGAGAAATAACTTCAGAAAAGGAAGAGTAATTAGAAGGCCATTGCAGTAGTTCACTTATGTGGTGATTAGGAACTCAGGGTGATGGGTGAATATGTGTATGTGTATGTGTGTGTGTGTGTGTGTGTGTGTGTGTGTGCGTGCAAACAGAAACAGAGAGACAGATGGGAAGGGACAGATGTGAGAAATATGGAGGTAGAAATGTCAAGATTTGGCACCCAAGTGGATATGTACAATTAGGGAGAGTGAGGAATCAAAGGTAATACCAAGGTTGCAAATCAGTGCGACTGGACCCTCAATTTAAAAAATAAGGAAGCACCTACAGGAATAAATTTTGGGGAAAAGATAACAAGAACAATTTTGGTTGAGTTTGAGATACCAAAAAGAAAAATTATAACTAATTTTGAGAATAAAGAAAAGGCGCTACAAGGATTACTTATTCTCTCCAAGCTTCCCGTAATTGAATGGGGGAGGGGAAAAATAACAAATCAATGCAAAATATCAAGAAATCTGGGGAAAACAAAACAAAACTATGCAGATCAAATTAGAATCAAATATAAACAACAGAAAAGGTTAACAGCCTTTTACCACAACAAATATCAAAACTATTCAGAAGATGGGTCTGCCCTAACATTCAACATAAGTCATCTACACCACTGTTACAGTGGATACAATACCTCACTTAATGATAATTTATAGTTTAGAGTCTGCTTAGTGAGCAAAAAAAGAGAAATAAATTCATTCATTAAGCATTTATTCAGTACCCCAGGTGAAGAGGGGTGTGTGAATTCGGAATACTAAGTTAAGACATTGTCATTACCCATCTGGAGCTTACTTCCTATTCAGTAGTAAAGACTCAAATACAACGAGCTATAATACAGTATGTTACATTGTAAATGTGCTTCAAGTCTTAATAATCATCAACCAATCTTTCCTACTATAGAGAGTGGTAAGAAGTTTAACAATGAGTCATGACTTGAAAAATAAATACAATTCAATGGAGCAACAAATATCTCTTAAGTAGCTACCATGTTTATGTAGCAGGGCACTGTTGCAAAATACTAAGAATGCAAGCTGAAAAGGAATAGCAGGAGCGCTCATGGAGCTTACAATCATTTGGGGGAGACAATTTATTTTAAACTTTTGATGGTTCTAAACTTAGCAATAGACATTTTACTTCACAGCAGGTACATGTAATAAATTTATACACAAGCATTATTTCTCTTTGTGCACATTCCTTCAAAATTTTATGAAAGAGCCATTTAGGGGAATTCAATCATGTTTTAGAAGTATTTCCCCAGTATTTCCCAATCTTTTTCAGTCTGAGACCCACTTGACAATTTTCCTGGAGACATAAGAAGAGTCTCTCCCTCTCCACCTCCCTCTCCCATGCCAGCCAGCTGTCTGCCCTCCTCCATCCATTAAACCATTGGCATCTCAACCTGCCCAGACTCAGGCAAAAGCTGGCAAACAACAAGAAGGGAGGAGATGCAAGATGCTGGGAAAAATAAAGGGTCACAACACTTGCATTCTTCAAAAATTACCACACCTTAGTGAGGAACAATCACTAACTAGTTAGCATAGCTTATCATTTCAAGGACTCTTATGGTAGATTCTGTTGTAAACTAAAGGATATTTTTGTGCCTTTAAAATTATGGGTCTTCTTACATAACGGCATACCATAAGTAGCATATAAAGGTGAATCAGTGATACGTGTAGTATAACGGAAAAGGCACCAGATTGTAAATTAGGAAACTCAGAACTTACTCTAGGTTCTTCCATTTTGAGCAATTCATCTAATACCTAAGGTCCGCAGTTTTCTTCCTTTGTTAAATGGAAAGAATTGAACTAGTTGATATCCAAGGTCTTTTCTGCTACTTGGTATACATAGAGTACTATAATTGCCATCAGAAAACTTATGTTAAAATTTCCTGTTTCACCATTTGCGAGAGACCTGTGACCTTGGACAAAATCACTTTCCCTCTCTGAATCTCAATGTCGTCATTGGTAAAATTGAGCTATTGCTTGCACTATTTATCTCACAAGGTGGTTGTGAGGAAAGCACTTTCCAGTCCTTTATATATGATTCTATGATAGGATTTTGCTTAGCTCCTAAACATGCCTCCCTAATCATATTATTTACCCCACCACCATCCTCATCGATTCCTGTCCTTATCTCTGGGCTAACTGCATTTTAAGTTCTTTCTGATACATCTTCACTCCCTCTCCTAATTATAATGTACTTATCCATGGCTAACACACATCAGAACTTCCATGAAAATGAATTTTTTACCTTAAAGTAAGTAGAAAAATGTCATCAGGTAGAGCACTGGGAACCACATGAGTATCTTTAAACAAAACCTGTTAGACCTGACAGCCAAAAAATAAGAATTTCAGTCAAAACTGCTTTTAAAGGGATCCTACAATGGTAGACAGTTTAATATTTAAAATCTTATACAATGTTTCTGGAGGACAATTTGCATGAAAATACTCTAGTACATATGGAAGCAAATTTTTTTTCTTAACAATTCTTCAGAATTCAAGCAGCAGGTTTTGGGTTTTTTTATGTTGTTGGGTTATTTTTGTGTTGTTTCTCTCTTTTTTCCCCTTTAATTTGAACCCTCTGGGCCAGTTGGATGAGATTGAGCCTCCACAAAACTGGCTCAACACACCCACCTATCTCGTGCCAATGTAACAAATGAAGGGGAAAAAAATAAAGCCTTCAGCTAGAAGAGTTAAAGACAAAACAGAATTTAACTTCAAGTATTCTAAAGGGTTGTGTTTTTTTTTTTGTGGTTATTGCCTCACTTTAAAGTATACTTTCTTTCAAAGCTTATTTCTCAGTTACAAGTTCTGTAAAACTATTACATAAACAGGTCATTGTGAAAATGCTTAGGGTTTTTTTTTCTCCTAAGAGGGCTTTTCAATAAAAAGAGAACATGTATGAACAAAAGATTACCGTGTTAGCATTGCTATCCTCTCCTCCCAACCCCCCCCCCAAATCTCCCAAATAACTAATAAACTAATACATTCTTGGCTGGCTTTACTATCACCTCTAAGACACAGAGGGTAGTGAAAAGGTACAGGAACCCCCCCCCCCAATAAAACCTCAAGCTAAGCCAAACCAAATATTCTGTTACCCTCAGGGCGAAAACCAACCGAAGTTCTTGGTTACCACAGCGCAGGGAGATGACACCTGATAACTCTATAAACTTCACTGCACAGCCAGTGGGAAAGAATGGCTTTAGCTAGGGTGGCTTCCAAATCTCCTATCTCCGCCAAAGCAAGATCTTTCAGAAAGAATAGCAGCCATCTATTCAATCGCCTTCCCTTATCCTAAAAGCCATGTTTTGAAAAGTTGCGAGGGGAGAAGGGAGTGGCGGTCTGAGGATTGAAGCACAGACAGACACACAGACACACACAGACACAGACACAGACACACAGACAGACACACAGACAGACACACACACACACACACACACACACACACACACACACACACACACACACACACACACACCCATCCCGCTTCCTGAGGCCGGCAGGATAAGAGGAGTGATTTATCCATATACAAAGATAAATTACCGGAGGGCTGGGAATTCTGGTCGATTCTAAGAGGACGAAAGAGAGCACAAACAGGTTTTCCTTAACGACAAGCAAGCGCCTCCTACTAAAGTGCCAGGACCTGAACTTTGATGGAACTCCGGCAGTCCCTGAACTCAAAGAGCTTACATTGTACTGGGCGACGTTTCTTACAGCAGGGATTCTTAACCATTTGTGCATCCTGGATCCCTTTAGCAGTTTTTTTGAAATCTACGGACCCCCATTCTGAATGTTTTGAAATGCATAACACAAAATACATAGGATCGGAAAGAAAAGAATTCTACTGAAATATACTTATCAAAACAGTTTCTAAAACAAGCTAAGCGACCTTAGGGTAAGCACCCCTTAAGAGTCTCCAATTCCACCCGCGATTTCTACAAGTTTTCTGAAGTCTCGAGGCTCAGAGGATGAAAGTTTTAAATTCCGGGAAAAGTTTTAAATTCTCAGGAGGAAAATAAAGGAAAACAAAGAAAGCCGCAATACCCCGCACCCACGGCCCTCTCTGAGCAGTCTGGATGGCTTTGTGGGGAGCCAAGCAGGATGGGGGGGTGAGGAAGTGAGTGACTTTATGTCCCCCCTACAGCCATCCAACAGGTGCAGGGGGCGGGAGAGGGGGGCTCTGTCTCACTCTCTTCTCCCCTGGCGCGGGGAGCAGACGTGGGGGCGGGGGAAAACCGGGGGGGGGAGGAATTTAGGTTGGAAGTGGGTAAAGGGAGTGAGGGGACACCACTCTGTACCTTTCGCTCCCACTGTCAAGCAGGCATCGGCTCCTCCAGGGTGTATGATGCAGGAGACTGGGGGAAATGGCAGAGGAAAGTGGAATTAGCCGTCCGCTCCCTCCGACGGCCCCCTCAGGAGGACCTGGGCTCGGCACCGCGGGCCCTACTCGGCTGCCTCCAGCCGGGCCCCCACCTCCCAGCAGCTGCCGCAGCAGGAGCAGCAGCTCTCCCTGCAGGTTACCTGCTCCCAGCCTCTCCTTCCATCGCCCCGCCCCATTTCTCCCTACCTACATCCTCCCCTCCCCACGCGGGAGTTCTTTAGTTAAGGCGGCAGCGCCCCCTCGTGTCCTCCTGTGGACAAGGCGCGGAGTGAAGGAAGTGAATAGCATAGAACCAGAGCCAAGCCAACCAACTGATGATTCTGATAACTCAAAGTGGGAATTGCATAAGCCTGGAACATCTGGATCACAGGATTATCGGTCTAGAACTCAAAGGTACCTTAAATGATCATTCGTTACAACCCACCTGATTTTTACAGATGAGGAAATGGAGGACCAGGGATATAAAATCACCATGTGACTAAGGTGACAAGGTAACAATTAGCAGAGCCTGGATTCAGAAGAAAATCCGGTGCCTCGAAAATCTGCACTCTTTCTACTGAAACATGAAATTTGCCTTCTTTAAAGGCTTCAGTTTGATGTAGGAGTTTTTCAGACTGTGTGATAGTGAAGAGAGCTGGATTTGGAGGCTGAAGTCACTTCAGGTCTTTATCACCTCTTCCTCTGTGCAAAAGCATCTTTAATGGCAGCTGTGAAATTGACATTGCTAAAGCAAAGGTGTGACAAAGTCTCTCCTCTTCTCCAGAAACTTCACTGGCTCCCTGCTACCTCTAGGATAAAATACAGACTCCTATTTTGCATTTAAAGTCCTTCACAATTTGATTCCAATCTATTATTTTTAACTGATCATGTATTTATTCTATTTCACAATTCTACCTGCCAGTTAAACTGGCCTGCTTGCTGTTCCTCCATGGAACATTCCATCCACTATCTTCCTGTGAGAAATGCTAGCAGTTTGGTTTCTACAGATTCTATAGGAACGATGGATGTTCCAAAGACAGATATTGCACAGGACATGCAGGAGGGTATAAATCAGGATGAGGGGAAGAAGGGCAGAGAGACCCTATTCAGTCATACAGCTGGAAGAAATCCGTAAGTTTACCCTTCGAAGAGGCCTGGCTCAAACCGCGAGGGTCACCAACTTTTCATTAACACACGTGCATAGCTAGCTTCATACATATTAGCTGACACGCCCCATGTGGAATTAGAACTTCATTATCCAATCATGGAATCCATGTTAGCCCATGTTTGGGAGGAGGGAACACACAAAGGAGCAGATATAGATATGTAGTGGACAGGTCAGAAAGATTGTAGCCCAGAAGAGCTGAGACCAATCCCAGTTCTGAAGGGAGGTACAAGGCAGGAAATTCAAATGGAAGCAGCATAAAAGGGCTTGCATTTGTCTGATTCTCTGTAGTCTTTTGAAGAGGCTACCCATTCATTTAGGAAAGAATAAATGTAACATAAAGGTAATAAAAACCTTTCTGGCTTTCCAAAGAGTATTGTTACTAAGTATATTTCTAATATTCTATTCCTGGAAAGATCTCCTTCCTTACCTGTACTTCTTGGAAGCCCTAGTACCCATCAAATTTTTAACTCAAGTGTTACCTCTAGGAGAGGACTTTACAGATTAATGCTTCTCCCACACTCCTCCTCATCCTTTAGCCATCCCATTCTATGTATTCTGTATATATTTTGTATTTACTTATGCATACAAATGTTGTTACCCCCACCACCACTGAGTAAAATGGAAATTTCTTGAGGGCAGGGGCTAACTTCAGGCTAGCAGAGTACCTCCTGTTTGTTGAATTTAATTGTCTGACTTACTCACTGCAACCCTCTGGACCTCAGTTTGCTCTTAAGTAAAAAAAATAAGAGGTTTAGATTAGATGAATTCTAAGGTTCCTTCCAGCTTTAAATCTGTTTCCAAAATCCTAGGGGCAGCTAGGTGGCACAAAGGACAGGGTACCAGGCCTGGAGTCAGGAAGATTCATCTACCTGAGTTCAAATCTGGCCTCACACACTTACTAGCTATGTGACCCTGGGCAAGTCACTTAACCTTGTTTTCTTCAGTTTATCTGTAAATGAGCTGGAGAAGGAAATGGCAAACCACTCCAGGATCTTTGACAAGAAAACCTCAAATAGGGTCAGAAAGAGTTTGACATGGCTGAAATGACTAACTACACTCCCACAATCCTGAGAACAACTCTTAGAGTAGGTAGTAAAAGTATTATTGGACCATTTTATAGATTTGCAAACTGAGGTTCAGAAAGAATGGTAAGGAAGGGAAAATAAAAGTTGAGTAGTCAGGATAAGAAAGGTTTATTAATTATAATAGTTGACATTTATGTAGTGATTTAAGATTTGCAAAGCCCTTTGTATACAGCGTCTCATTTGATTTCATCCCAATTTCAGGACAGAGATTGCCTCATAGTTTATTTCAGGAGATAGCAGCATATTTTTTTCTATGAGTGGGCATGGAAGAAAGAAAACAGTATCCCAGCTTTTCTCCACCCATGCCCAAGCATACATCTCATGTTCTCAAAGTGAGGTAGGTAAGAACTAGACTTGCTTTGTAAAAATGAAATAACAATAATGTTGATGAATAATGAATGCTGATGATTCATGGGTACTATTGGAGGAGGGAAATGGAGCCTTTATTCCAGAACACTCACACTTTTCTGACTTCACTGAAGTCACTACACATTAGTCAGGTTAGAGAAATAAGCATGCCCTGCTTATTATCCTCAAACCACTCTAGAGATCTGTAAGCACAGAAATGGCTTATGACCCCACCAGGCCACTGCTTAGGCAGAAGCAGATCTGAGAATACAATTCAGAAACAGACTAGTTTCTCAAGCTACTCTTTAATTAGCCTTTAAAGCTTACTTTAATTTTCTTTTCCATCATCCCTCTGAAATAGACCCATAGTTCCCAGAGAAAAGGCAAACAAGACCACCCCCAACCAAGTCTACAGAATCTAGTTCATGGGGTTTTAATGTGTTTTGCATCATGGACTGCTTTCACAATCTGATGAAATCTTGGATCCCTCCTCAGAATAATGTTTCTTTATTTAAAATATGTAATTGAAGAAAATGCTAAATTTCAGTTATAGGTTAGAGAAAACAAAGATTTTTTTTTCCATCTAAGTTTATGGAGCCCCTGAAATTTATACTTAAGAATCTCTGCCCTTGGGCATCTAGGTGATGCAGTAACTAGAGCACTGGCCCAGGAGTCAGGACCTGAGTTCAAATATGGCCTCAGATACTTAATACTTACTAGCGGTGTGACCTTAGGCAAGTCACTTAACCCCAGTTGCCCTGCTCCCTCCTCCTCTCCCCAAAAAATAGGAAAATAAAGAATCTTTGCTCTAGATTCTGAGGAATAGAGCTCAATTCTCCTTCAAGGCTTCCCCTCACTTTACTCATATATATCATGAATCCAGGGGAGGGAAGAGGATTTTTCTACAGGGAGATCAAGTACCCTTGGCTTCCCCAAATGCTAGCTGCTGAGCTACAGGGCATTTTAAAGTTTGTAAAGTTTAGAGCCCAGCACCCTGTCACTACAAAGGCTGAGTTTTTTCTACAGAAGTCTGAGATAAATATCATTAGGTAAAGAACTGAGGAAGCTACATGACGTTCCCTGAGTCCTTACTCTGACACATTTTGGGGGTTGTATAGTGTGCCAGATGTAAACGCAGAGTTCCTCAGAGGCATTGGGGATATAAAGATGAATATGAGGCAATCCCTTCCCTCAAGAAGTTTATATTCCACCGTGGGGGTTAGGGATAGAGGACACAAAATATACAAAGAGGAGTAAATGCAAAATACATACAAAATAAATGCAACCTAATGGTGATGGGAGGGAGGAGGATGGTTCATTGAGGATCAGGAGAAGCACTAATTACTGAGGGAATCAGGAAAATCCCTTTTCTTTCTCATTATTTTTTCCTGCTATTCGTCTCCACCTATTCCACATTCCAGCCAAATGAGACTATTCTATATAGTTTTGTTTGAGCCCTCCACCATATATGGAATGGATTCCCCTGTTCCTATCTATTCTCCAACCTCAATACCCATCTTATGCACCAGGCTCCCAAGGCCCAACTCAGATGCTACCTCTGCCATGAAGCCCTCTCTGACTGCCCCTCCTCCTTCCTCCTATTTCTTATAGCACTTCTCTTTGAGGTCTTTTTTGCATTTCTTTCCTTTTTAATTAGAATTAGGTATCCCCTTTTCTTTTCCCTATTAGAATGTGAACTCCTTATGTCATATCTGACATAGGGTCTTGGATAAACTTGAGTATTTTACAATACCTAATATGGGTCCTCTCTCCACTGAACAAAATTCCTCCAAGACTCAGCAGAGACTCTAGGCAGAGCAATGTAGCAGCTACAGCACTGGACTTGGAGTCAGGAAGACTAGGTCCAAATCTCACCTCAGAAACATTAGCTATGTGAACCTAGGTAAGTCATTAGAACTCTCTAAACATCAGTTTAATTCATTTATCAAATGGAAATAGTAAATAGTAAGCAACTACTCAGCCAGGTGGTGAAGCAGATAAGTGCTGGGCCTGGAGTCAGAAAGACTCATTTTTCTGAGTTCAAATCTGGCTTCAGGTACTTATTAGCTGTGTGACTCTGGACAAGTCACTTAACCCAGTTTGCCTTAGTTTCCTCCTCTGTAAAATGAGCTGGACAAGGAAATGGAAAACCATTCCAGTATCTTTGCCCAAAAAACCCTCAAATGGGGTCATAAAGAGTCAGACACGACTGAAATGACAGAACAACAACAAAGCAACTATTCATCAGGGTATTAAGGATCAAATAAGAAAATGCAAACTTTACAAACTTTAAAATGCTCTGTAGGCATGAGTTATTATTTACAAAAAGCCCTGGTCAAAAAATGTTATCACCCAGTGGCCATTTTTCATTAAACTTTCAGTGTTAGTCTTTCAGAACTCAGCTAGGCTTGTCTTAAACATGTGGTCACCAGAGTCAGACCTGAAATCTTTCCAGTTGGTGGGTCCTTCAGGGTCTTGTGTTCCCTGATGTAGCCAAGGTTGCCTCCATGATATGGTGAAGCATTAGAAAGACTTTAATGGAGCTCTTTGCACATAGTAGATATCTAATAGAAATTTGCTGAATTTGTTGAATTCCTTCCCCTTTACTTTCATAAACAATTCTCACATCTATCTTTTTCTCTCTACACTGCCATTACCCTACTACAAGCCTCCATACAGGCCTTCATTACTTTCTTCTTTGCCTATATACAACAGTATCCTAACACGTATTGTCTCTCCAAGTATTCCTTTATACAACTGTCAAACTAATATTCCCTATGCAAAAATCTCATCTTTTGAAAAACCTTCAGCATGTCCCTATTTTCTTCTATTCTACTATTCTTTGTTGCGGAATTCTAGGCCTAGCAATAATCTGGGGCTACTGTCCCTTTCTAGTGACACAGATTCAGTCATGTACATACTCTTGCATTCTAGCTTTGAGTTCACTCCTTTCTTCTCCACCCCACGCCCTGCTAGGTCATTTTGTTTTGTCTTGGTTTATTTTGCTATGCAGAGACTACCAGAGACTCAGAATTATACCAATCAGATATCACATCTCTCAAGAGGTAATCATCACTGTTCTCAGGGGCTAGAATGACTCTGTGGAAAATTGGTAATGGTACCCATGGTACACTCAAACTAGACACCAGGTTGGGAACATCTATCTTTAATTCCTAATCATGCCAAAATTCCCACAAATCAAGGCATATTCTAGGACTGAACCTAACTCTCTCAGGAAAAATTCCACACAAGATGCTGGGGATCTTCACCCAAACAACCCCAACAACAAATGCACTGACTCACTATAATAACATTCCCTCACATTTGTACAGAGTCAGGTTAACTAAATAATCCGTGTCCACACAGAGTTATAACCTACCAACATTGGTGCTCAGGACAAACTACATGAAATTTCATGAATTTCAACCAGCACAAATTCACTTGAAGGGAAGGGGAATTAGTTAATAAAGTGTCTCACAGATAAGTGTGATTAATAATGCATACCATATCTGGTAAGTACTATATTTTAATGATGCTTGCTAAGTATGTACTAAATTAAATTGTTTCTATGTTGCTAGAAACATATGTGCTATTAGCATGTAAATGTGACTTATTTTTAAAATTGCATAATTAAAAATATTTAAAATTTGCATGCTCTCTGAATTTTGATTACCTGGGGCAAAGGGACAGTTGCCCTACCTCAGCTATGGCTCTGATTATTTATTATAATTATCAACCTTGTCTCCCTACTAGTCTATAAGCTTTATGAGATCAGGCTTTTTTTTTTTAGCTAAACTTCTCTCCTGATTCCTAAAACAATATATTACAGGAATTGTTTAATAAATGTGAATTGAATTGAATTGTTATACTGGGAGTTAACGTAAGTTTCTTATGGACAGAGACTGTTCCTCATTTTTGTCTTTTTGTTCCTAGCACTATGCCCCTAGTGCATAGCAGTTGCTTAAGAAATGTTTGATCAATTAAATGAATTAGTCATAAATCCAGGACTAGAACTCAGTTCACCTTAAATACTAGTCTAGTGTTCTGGAGAGTTCTGAGCACTTTCCATCTTCCTGCTCAGTGACTGCTCCTGCCTTACCCAAAGGGCGAGAAAGGTTTCTTTGCTGCCTCCTCCTGAAGCCCTTATAAGGCATTCCAACTAAGGATATTAGAAGCTGTACCAATTAATCAGGGCCCAAAACGAAGTACTGCCTGATTGGTTTCTGGTGGCTTTCATATGTGATGCCAGCTGGCTTAGGCCTTTAGTTTCTTTCAGCAAAATTAATGGGTAATTTTTCTGAGTGCACACAAACAGAGCTAGAAAGAACCTCAGTATTGTTTTTATGGTGATGTTTTAAAAGCACTAGCAGATGGGTGAAGCCTCTCATAATACAGTAAAACCTTGTTAGAGATATCCTATCATAGGGTTCAGAGCTGAAAGAGACCTTTGAGATGATCTAGTCCAACCCTTTCTTTTATAGATGAGAACACTGTTACACAGAGTGGTTCAAGCGACATGCCCAAGACTACACAATAAATAGTGGAGTTGGGATACAGGACAAAGTCCTCTGACAAAAGAAAAATTAATAACAACTTCTTAACAGGAAACAAAGCCCTGAGAGGGAACAGCCTATAGACAGTATGTGTCTTTGTCTCCTTCTTCCCCTTCATCCCCTACATCTAGACAATTGTCAGATCCTTTCATTTCTATCTCTGAAAGACATCAATAAACTAGCCTCTCTTCTCTTTTCCTATTGCTATTACCAGAGTACAGGCCTTTCTTACCATCCACTTAAACAATTTTCTGTAGTAGTCTCCTGAGAAATTTCTTAACTTTAGGATTTTTCTTTTCCAACCATCCTTCACATTATTACCAGATTAATATTATTTATGCACAGATTTAATCAGATCACTTCTCTGTTCAAAATCCTTCAATAGCACCCTATTTCCTCCTGAATAAAGGTCATACTTCTTAGACAGTCATTCATAGGATTGCTATAGTCTGGTATTACCCTCCTTTTCTGGACTTGTCTTACATATACACACATACATACACACATATGTACATATGTGTATACACATGTGTATGTATGTGTATACACACATGCATACATACGTGTGTGTATATGTATATCTCCATCCACCTGCCCTACACACTAGCAAAATTGAACTACTTCCCATCCCTCTTCATTGCTGGGACCCTATCTCAGCAAACTCATATCATTAATATTCTGTATATACTATGTATGTGTTATCACCCCTTTAAAAATGTAAACTGAAGGGTAGGTATTCCATAACTATAATTCCTGCTACTGAGAAGGCTGAGGCTGGTGGATCGTTTGGGCTCTGGAGTTCTGAGTTGCAGTAGGTCTAAGTTAACTAAGTGTTCTCACCACTTCTTGTACCCACATGTGAACTCCTGGGAGTGGGGACCACCAGGCTGTTTAAGAAGGGGAATCCTGCCATAGGTCAGAAAAACAGCAGGATATTCAGTGCTAATCAGTGGTGTGGCTAAGCCTGATGATGATGTATGTCTATATGGCATGTTAAGGTTTGCAAAGTGCTTGACACATGTGAAGACTCATTTCTATGAGTTTACATCCAGCTTTAGTCGCTTAGTAGCTGTATGACCCTGGGCAAGTCACTTAATTCTGTTTGCCTCAGTTTCCTTATCTGTAAAATGAACTGGAGAAGGAAATGGCAAACCACGCCAAAAAAAACCCCAACACACCAAAAAAAAAATAAAAAACCAAAATCCCAAACCCCTAAATGGGGTCTATCAAGAGTCAGACACAACTGAACAATATACAATTATATGTTACCTTATGTTTCTCCTCACAAACCTGTGAGGTAAGTGCTCCATTCTGCAAAGGAGTAAAGTAAGACAAAAAGAAGTTAAGTGATTTGGCTGGTGTCATACGGCATCTGAGGTGGACTTGAATTCAAGTCTGTCCTGACTCTAAAATCAGAACTCTATCCACTATATCACCTAGCTGTGTTCAAGGCATTTAAATGATTGTGGCTTAATTGATTGATGATGTACGCTGTTGTTCTGCTTCTTTGTTCCCTATACCTTTCCTCTAATCTTTTCCTTGAAATTCTTCCCATCACATAAGCCACAGTTTATACAAAGTAATATAGTCACACAGGTCAAGAGCCAGAAAACAATAGTTCATTATTTGTGTATGGGTATGTTTTGTACAGACAAGCTAATCTAAGAGGGAGAGAATAATAACATTGGGAATTCTTTTATGAAGCCTTTCCAGATCATTACAGTCTGTACTAATCCTCCCCATCTTGGACTACACATATTGCTTGTTTTCACCTATTATACCCTTAGAATGTATCATTTTGTCGTATAATATTTGCATGTGTGCTGTTGCCCCATTCTAGACTGTGACCTTCTTTTAATCTGCTTCTCCCCCAATACCTAGAATTAATAGATGTTTAGTCCTGTTAAAACTGAAGTAGTAAACTTATCTTTTGGTAAAAACATATTAAACTTTTCTTGTCACATGAAAAAAAAACTGAGGCTAAGAGGTTAAATGTAACTTGCCCATGGTCACATAGCTTTTAAGTATGGGCAGTGAGATTTAAATCCAGACCTTCTTGGTTCCTTGTCCAGCATTAATCACCTCATAAGAAAAGACCCAAAGCAGTTTTCTCCCTCATTCTAATTTTCCTGACCAGCCCCCACACTTAAATACCACATAATATCAAGGAGGCAGCTAGGTGGAGAAGTAGATAAGAGTGGTGAATTTGAAGAGTTGGAAATATGTCATAGATAATTACTAGCTGTGTAACCTCAAACAAGTTACTGTCTCAGTTTTGTCATCTGTAAAATGGGAATAATAATAGCTTCTTGTCCTAGGGGTTGTGGTGAGGAGATAATACGTTTAAAGAACTTTGCAAACTTTAAAACTGCTGTATGAGTGTCAGCTTATCATTATAAATTATTATTAGTGATATCTGGGAAGTAGCAGAAAAAAAAAACCCGACAATGGGATTGCTTGTAATTACCCAAAAGAAAGCCTCTTTCTGGCTATTTTTGAAAAAAAAAAAAAGATAGAAAGAGTGGTACTGAAGTAAGAGTGCTTTAATCTGAAATTAGGTCTGAATTCAAATCCTGTTACTGCTACTTAATGCCTATGTGATCCAAGACAAGTCACTCGGGTAACTTTTCTGGCTTATAAAATGAGGGGGCTGGATTAGATGATGTATAATAGCTCTATGTAGCACTTGAATCAAACTTTCCAATATGTGGGGCCCTCAAAATAGCTATCCCAGTATTAAGGTACTTTGTGGTTATGCATCTATTCAAAAGTACAAATCATAAGCCCCTACCTATGTTTGTACCTTTTCTCTAGTCAGCCAGAAGACACAATTAGTTCAAAGCAAAGTCATTTAATGAAATAGTATCATAAGAAAATCTTGCCTGCCCCCAAAAGAAATTCATACTGTTTTGTTTGTTTATTTTTCTGTTTTTCATATAAATGGCAGAGAATGAAGCCATGAAGAGGTAAGCCCAGAAGTTAGTAGTAGGAAACAGCAGACACTTTACCTCTGCTAAGCTTAGTGGGTAGGACAGTTCCAGTAAGAGCAACATCATCACCAGAAGACATTTGTAGTCCTAGCAGCGCTGTTATGTGAGGTGTGGCCTATCCCTTCCATGCATGTTCCTTATGTGTGTTCATACTCCCCATGAATGTTACGAATTTTGTGGAAAAGTATTGGTTAATAATTGGTATGGGGAGGTATGTGGGAGAGTACTCAGACCTCAAATGCACTTCTACTTTACACACTGCCTTTTGGAATCGCTGATTCCCTTTAAAATTCCCCCTCAAGTTCCACTTCCTATATGTAACGTTTTTTATCATCTCCAGCTACTTGTGCCTTCTACCAAAATTTATTTTATATTATTTATCAGTTATGAAATAGTAATTGTTCCAAATCACAGCTGTTCTGGGCAAGACATCAACTATAAACCAGACTAGATGATCTCCAAGGTACCCTGCCAGCTCTAAATCTATGACTGGATGATACATAAGTATAACTAGAACTCTTTAAACCTGGGGCAAGCAGTGGAAGAGGGAAGAGGGGAAGGAAGAGCCTTGGGGAACCATGTGACTGTCATTCTGCTGAAGCATTGGCCCCTCCTCTGCTAGGTGTTGTGGTCAGACATGGCAAAGGTCAGGAGCATAGCCAATGGCTGAGAAATAACCCTTGGAATACTGTATACTTTCTATACTACTAAAAGGGGGAAGTATATAATACAGGTATCCCTTCCAATTATGACTTTCCCCATCTTGGTTTAAATATATTGAGGGTCAGTAAAGAAATTAAATGGGAATTTTGAGGGAGTTTTGTGGAAGCTGACGAAAGTACACAAAGGTCAGCAGAAGACAGTAAAATTTTAGAAACTCAGCAATGCATAAAATATACAAATAGTATTATAAAATGACAACCCCAGTTTCACAATAAGGCACTATATACACCCCATAAAAGAAAAAGAAAAAATGCAGACCTCTTCTTTGGTACAAAGGGAGAGCCAAAAAATTTTACACAGGTTTACCAGATCATGGTGGTGCCACCACCCTAGTCCTTCTATGTAGAAGGGATAAGTGTATAATCATACCATTTATATAGTGCCTACTATGTGTTCAGACTCTTTACAGAGATTTCAGCAGCTCCTCACAACAACCATGAAATATAGGTGCCATAACCCAGGTTTCTTGGGCTTTGCCCCCTTTTATTCTTTTACCCCCTTTTCCCATTGAGGAAATTGAGACAAACATTAAGTGACTGGCATACCCAGGATGGCTGCTAGCACAGGTTCTTAGATCTGCTTTACTAGGAAAGATAGCTATTTAAGGGATCAACAATTTTTTAAAATTACATTCACTAGTTCAGGGGAAAAGTCAGCTCCCTGAACTTCAGAGAAAACACCAAGAAAATACAGAGAAAATGCAAGCAGAGAAATAAAAACCAATAGACAGGGCTCTCTCTGACTGCCTGAATCAACTACACATTTTACATACATCCCTGGATCAAGAGAGCCTTTACATCTGAGCAGTTGGGGAGCTCTGAACACAACTCCACTCAGAAACTCAACCATGGAATCACAAGATCCTTCTCATAAGCAAGCCCCCAAAGCAAAATGCCAGCTCAGAGTATATATACACTTCTCAGAACCAGAAGGCATCACAACCCTCCTGACTCAGTGCCTAATTAGAAATTAGCAAAAGCTGTGAAACATTTCCTATAAGCTAGTGTCCACTAAGCAAGCTTCCCTTAATGGGTGGGGGAAGATCTTAAATTCCATTAACATTACAGTGACTTGCTCAAGGTCATACAGCTAATAAGCATCTGAAACACTTACCTTCACAAGAATAGCCTCATTTGAAATATTACTTAATACCCCACCCAACATTGTGTGCCCATTCTTTGTACATCCACTAGTTTTAAGACTAGAGGTCAGCTGCCTGGAAGATATACAGTGATTGATGGGAGTCATCAGATGGTGTGATTGGATTAGCTCAAATCTTTTGTCACTCCTGAAAAATCTACTTAATTAGAAGACCAATCAGTAGCATCATTGTTTTATACAAAATACATAAATTACACAATGCATTTTATACAAAACACAAAAAATATAAGGAACTCCCAGGAAGGAAACTCCCTCCTTCAATGCAGGTTAGCATACTTTCTGTGCTGAGTGTTTCTTGCTTTTGACACCAAGAAGTTAAGCAACTTGCCTTGGGTCACAAAGCAGGTATGTGTCAGAGGTAGTATTTGATCCAGTCTTTCTGACTTCAAGGCCAGCTCTCTAGTCCATTATGTCCATGCAGCCTCTTGCACAAAGTGAGTGACAAACATTTGTATCCCTATTTTATAGTTGGGAAAACTAGCACAATCACAAAATCTCAGAGTAGGAAGGTGCTTCCAACGTCATCTAGCCCAAATTGGTGCTGTGAGTTCGAAAGCCCTCTACAACCTTCCAATCAAGTAGCCACCTGGCCTCTGTGTAAAAACCTCTACTGATGGGCAACTACTGACTCTCAAAGCAGTCCAGTCTGTTTTTGTATAGAATTAATTACTATTTTAAATACATATATATGTATATACATATATATATTTATATGACTTAAAATTGGTAATAGTATCAGAATACTTCTAATAAATTAAAAATTGTCCTCCATAGAAAATCTTAGTAACTCTTTTCTAACACATTACTCAACAAAAAGTGATAAAACTTGTGTGGGTTTTTCTTCTTTTGATACATCCAGAAACAGTCTGAAAATTTCTCATTTGTGGAACATTATTTTCTTTTGTTTTCCATTTCTAAAGTTAATCTTCAAAGTGGAAGAAAGTCATGGAAATAAAATCTTTTATAAAAAAATTTTAATGATAGATTTTTTCAATTTGTAAAAATCTGCTTTATCCCCCAAAACCAATCCCAAATGAGAATGAAAGAAAAACAAAACCCCTCTCACGAACATGTACGGTCAAACAAAATAAGTTTCCACATTGGCCAAACCCCCCCTCCCCCGGCAAAAAATGTTTTATTCTGCACTCTGAGTCCTTTACCTCTCTTTTAGGAGGTGGGTAGCATGTGTCTGGATTTGTAATCCAGCAATCCTCTGGAATTGTAATTGGCCTTCACATTGATCAGAGTTCCCAATTCTTTCAAACTTGTTTGTCTTTACTATATTACTATAATTGTATAAAATTTTCTTTGACTTCTGTTCTTTTTGCTCGATCATCAATTTTTAGAAAGGCATTTCTTACACTGAATTCTTCTGAATCTGTCCTCTGAGGTCAAGGCTAATTCCTCTACCCTTCATTTATTTAAAGATATTGATCATTTCTCCTCTAAATTTTCTCTTCTACAGATTGCATATTCCCTAGTTCCTTCAATGGACCATAATATAGCATGGTCTTCATTCTTCTCCCCATATGGATCATCCTCCTTTGGACTGGAGCCATTTTGTTTCTGTGTTTGTTAAAATGAAGTGTCCAGAGAGTTTAAATAATTTGCACAAGATAGGTATCAAGATTTTAAAATTACAACTTGAAATCTGTCATATTTCTAGACTAAACTATTTGGGCATAGTTTGAACTATTTGGGTCTAAACTCCAGTAAAATTCTATGTATTATATTCCTTCTGACTTTCCCAAACAATAGTTCATATTTAAGAAAATCCCCATATGACCACAGATCCAGAATTTCCACAAGAGTTAATATAGATTGAGAACTTTGTTCAAGCCCAGTAAGTTTTCTTACCCCCAAATATCCCTCCCACCTGCCACCTAATGCTTGAAACTGTTTTAACAGTAAGAAAGTCTTTTATCCCAAAACTCAGAGAAAATTTAAAATGAAAATAGTCCTACAGGAATTAATATATAGCATGGACTGAATTTACAAAATGACTGGTCATTTTTTGGAAAGTCAGTTTTGATAAGGGAAAAGGCTCTAAAAGGTGTAGAGTCAGGGGAGAGAACAAAATATGAAGCCTGAAAACAAAGTTTCACAATTTGCCTACTTTGACCATTCTTTCCCAAGAAAAAAAAATTCTAGTCTTTTTATTTTATTTTAAATTCATGGAATAAAACAAGCGTTTTCACAACAGTACAATTTTTAAAAAAACAATTGTACGTGAAATTGCAAATCTACTATGCACAACTTGCTATTCAAGTATACAACAATGTTATCAAGTAAATTTTTTTCTTCTCTTCCCCCATCCCCACCCTAGAGACGGCTACTATTAGACAAAAATGTGTGTATGTATGTATACATGTATACATATGTACACACATATGTGTAAAATTCTTCTATATGTACTTCTATTTACGCATTCTTTCTCTGAAAGCAGATAGTGTCTTTTTCATATGTCTTTTATAGTTAATTTGGGTATTTATGACAGACAAAATAACTTATTTGATCCATTAATTGGGGAATGTTTGTGATGAAATAGTATTGTGCTAATGATGAGCTCAATGATTTTAGAAAAAGTCATTTTTTGAAAGATGCTACAGGGGCAGTTATTTCTAGAACCGGACTTGATTGTCTATTTTTCAGTATATATTTTAACATAACTATTTCAAAAATGGACAACAATGAAATTAATACAAGGGAAATATATATTAAATTACTTTCCTTTTTATTCCTATTATAATGTAACATGATTGATTCTTCAAAGGAAAATAAAATGAAATGTATATCTATATATCTGTTTCCCTCTCTTAACCACCCAGGTGTGCCCAGGGGGTACATTAATTTACCTTACTGGAATATTAAGTTTTAGTTATATCTCTCAGGTTATTTAACACAGCAGTGCCTTGTGGGCGGGGGCGGGGGTGGGGGTGGGTGTGGCGTTCTGTGACCAAATGCCATTTTTCTTCCTCTGAGCTACGGATTCCTGTAGAATGCAAAAGATTATCTGATGCTTAGATAGCCAAGAAATAATATCATTTGTGACTTCTGGAGTTACATTTGTATAGGGGCTTGAGGTTTTCAAAGTAACTTCTTTCCATAAACTCTCTTGGTTCCATTTTACACAAGAGGAAAACTAAGGGTTTGAGATTTTTATTGACCATGGTTGCAAAGGATCAGAGTACTAGAACCCTAAATCTTCTGACCCCAAGATCTGTGCTTTTTTCATTACATCACGAAGTTAAAGGGCATCTTAACTGGAACCTCTGAATTTTGGAGGAGACACATAAAGAAGATTATAGCCCTGGGATCAAGGTCTATGCTAGCTCAGAGATTTTCCCCAAACAGATGAATTTCTGAGGGATTCTTGTTAACTAAGGGCAGGTCTCATTTCAGTCTGTTCATTATCCCAGTGAAGTTGGCTTCCTTGCTTCTAGAATGAACCTAAAACAATCTCTGCCCATTCAGGAACAAAAGTTCTAGGACAGCCTTCATCTCCAGGCTTGGCTATGGCTAGACTCACAAGAAGCTTGGTCTAGCTCTGGAAACTTCCCTGGAACCTAATCTCACGAGACCTGGGTTTAAGTCCATCCCTACTCCTGCCTACCTACCTATCAATCAATCAATAAACATTTATTAGGCACTCACCACGTACTAGGCACTGTGCTAAGCTAGGAACCTCTTGAAGTTACTGTTTCCTTAGTTGAATAGTCTCTAATAACATCATTGAGATTTACAAAGTAGTCTTACACACAGTGTCTTATTTGATACTCAAAATAATTTTGTTAAGATAAGTGTCATTATTATCTACATCTTACAGATGAGGAAACTGGCTTAGAGAGGTGAGGGGACTCATGTGTGAAGTCACATACCTAGCAAAGGGTCTGCAATTACAACATAGGTCTTTCTGTCTACAAGTCCAACATTCTAGCTACTAAACGATACACACACGTATACATGTATGTGAGTACATGTGTGTATGTGTATATACATGTATGTGTGCATTTGTATGGATGGATGTGTGTATATTTGTATATGCATGGATATATTTATATATTCACACATATATTTCTATGTATATGTGTGTGCATTATATACATTTGTATATGTGTATACATATATGTGTACAATATATACATTTATGTGCATGTATACATACATGTATATATGTCTGTATGTATTTGTCTGTATATAAGCACTCATGGATTCATGATGTGAGTCCAAATAGTAAGAATAATTTGAACCTCATGAGCTGCAGATCCCCTTTAGTTGCAAGTTGTAAACCTCTAGCTCTGTACCTTCCCACTCTCACTCCTGCACATTGTGTGTGTGTGTTCTCTACAGCACTCGAGGTCTCTTGAACTTGAGCACACAATGCTTGTCTACACTGGTACATGCCTGGTCTGGATCCTTTCATTGACCATCCTAATTATTCTATACTGCACCAACAGAAGGAAGTTTACCCACATGATTGTTAGCAATAACCAGAAAGAGTGGGTTCTCCTGAGAACATTCCATCCTGTAGTGAAAGGCCTGTGGATGAAGCATGTGTTTTATTCTAACCTTCTCCCCCCACTTTGCTGCCAAACCTAATTCTAGGATTTAAAACAAAAGGGCCTCATAGATCACCTAACTTTATTTTGTGTTCAGACTTTTTTTTTCCAGTAATGTCCAACTTTTTGTTTCCCCATTTGAGGTTTTCTTGGCAAAGATACCAGAGTGGTTTGCCATTTCTTTCTCCAGTTCATTTTACAGATGAGGAAACTGAGGCAAACAGGGTTAAGTGACTTGCCCAGGGTCACACAACTAGTTAAGTGTCTGAGACAAGATTTGAACTCGGGAAGATGTCTTCCTGACTCCAGGTCCAGCACATTATCCATTGCACCACCTAGCTGCGCCCCAACTTTATGTTACAGAAGAGGAAACTGAGGACCAGAGAGTCCTCGTGGTCATGAAAGGAGTCAGTAAGTCAACAAGCTTTTATTATTTAGTTTGTGCCAAGCACAGAAACAATCATTTATGACGTGCCTATTATGTACCAGGCTCCGTGCTGAGGGCTTTATAAACACTATGTCATTCGATCCCCACCGCCAAGCTGGGAGGTAAGTGGAATTGGAACCCTGGTTTCCTAAAAATTCATCAAGACACCGCACTCTTATCGCACTATCGGCTGATTTGTGTATTTCCCTCTGGAGCTCTAATCTTTGGTCTTCTAAAGCAATTTTCCAGCCTTGTAGACCAAGTACTACCAGCTAGGGAGTGGTCGAACTTGCACTGTGCCTGGGTACATCAGCATAAGTCTACAAACAGGGCTTTGGTGCCCGGATATTTGCCAACCTCCCCCCCCCTCCAGCGTGCACGAGGGATAACAATGTGAGTGGGGGTAGGGGGGGCACTGCGGTGCTTTTTTGCCTTGGTATGAACAGACCAGCACGCGTGTTTGTGGAGCAACCATGTGCAGGAGCTGTAGGGTGTGGGGTCCCCAGAGCATCCATGGAATTGTGGCCCTGAATGTGTGCAGTGCCCGTGTGTGCTTGTGCTCGTGCGGGCAGCTTGCATGAGTAGTCTTCTATGTGTGCTCGGTTTCCCAGTCCCTGCGCTGAGCGAGTGTGTGTGTGTGTGTGTGTGTGTGTGTGTGTGTGTGACAATGTGTGTCAGGTGACTCGGGTCACGCAGTCTCTCTCTCCCTCTCTCTCTCTCTTCGGGGAGGAACTGCTCGGCTTGAGCGGACTCTCCTTCGCCTGGCGGGGCGGGAGGAGGGGGTGCACGGTTGGACACGGTGGAAAAGTCCTGGAGCGGGACCCCAGAGCCTGTGGCGCGGGTGGGGGGAACAGTCGCCGACAGGGCTCCATCACCTCCCTCCTCCCCTCCCCCTCCGGGAGGGGATAAGAAAAGAGGAGGCGAGCTAGCCAATTCAGAAACAGATTGCAGAGCAGCAAGCAAAGAAGAGTTGTGCACTCCCTCCCCTCTCCCCCTGGAGCCCACGCTGGTCGGAGGGAGACCCACCGCGATGAGCCAGGTACTTGGGAAGCAGCAGCAGCAGCAGCAGCAGCAAGACGACGAGGAAGAGGAGGAGGAGGAGGATGAACTGGTGGGGCTAGCGGATTATGTGGACGGGCCCGACTCCTCCGACGCGGACCCGGAAAGCGGAGCCGAGGAGGGAGGTATGAGTCTCCATCTACTTTTCCCCTCTTTCCGCCTTTCCTCCTCCTTCGCAGTGCTTTTTATGTGCGCCCCTTTCCTCCCCTGCGAGCTACCCCGGACTGCTTCGAAGCGCCCTTCTCCAGTCCCGGCTCCCGGGCGCTGCGCTCTGCCTGGCGCTCCTCATTTTCTGCTGCTCCTCCCCTTCCCCTCCTCTCTTCTTCTCTCTGCCCGCCCCCCTCGCTAGGTTTCTCTTTACTTGACTGGAATAAAAGAAAAGGAAGAAAGGAACAGAAGTGTGGGGGTGGGGAGGGGAAAGGAAGCTGGGGATAAAGGGGGGGGGGTGTTCAGGTGTAGGAGGTGGAGCAGGGAAGGAGAGGGAGCCCGTAGATTGTGGTTAGGGGAAAAGGAGAAAGAAAGAGAAAGATCCTTCTTTTTTCCTCCCAGAGGAGAAACAATAGCTTTTTTGGTACCTTCCAGGTTAGTCCATCCCTGAGCACTTTGCTTTGGATGGATGGATGGGACGGGATTTGAGAAGAGGCGGGAAGGAGGGAGGGGAGAGAAAGAGAGGGAGAGACTTGGCCCTTGTGTAGGACCTTACCCCTACCCCCACCCCCCACCCGGGTGATACAGATGGTAATGCTGAGGTCAGACGTCGGCGGCTAAAAAAAGGGCAGCAAGAAACAGCGTGACTGTGGCAGGGTCGCTGGTCAGTTCTGCAGCTGCGAATGTCAATCCTACAGTCTGCCTCTTTGGGGTGGGGGCGGAGAAGGGGAGAGTGAAAGTGTGTTGTCTCAGACTCTACAGCATGGAGGGAAAATTCATCTATGTGTATAAAATGAACAAATGCTTTCGTGTGTGTGTGTGAGAGAGAGATACAGAGAGAGAGAGAGAGAGAGAGAGAGAGAGAGAGAGAGAGAGAGAGAGAGAGAGAGAGAGAGAGAAAGAGAATATTTGAGTGGCAGCCTTGCTTCCCATGCCTCCTGGTAGATGTAATAGTTACGATCTGTGATCAAAGTCCAAGCCTGTCTGCCTGCTGGTGATGAGGATGGTGGTAAAAGCAATGAATTTCTTTTTGGCTGCCATAAAAAACTCCATCTCCAGTTGAAAGGGGATCAAACTGCTGTGAAGTCTCTAAAAAGAATTTTGCATTTTACCCAGAGGCCTAAGGAACAACTCTGCAATTCCTAAGATTATTGTTTTTAACTCACCCAGAAGATGTGGGGGTAGAGGAAGAGCCTTTAATTTTAAGGTCACTTGGAAAGTTCTCGATTGAAAAGGACACTGAAATTTTGTTAAATATATAACTTCAGTGGGAAGTTTATATGTTAGTAAGGAAGTAGAAACATTTTGTATGTTTTGCACTGAAAAAAATATACAAAAATATTTTCTGTTAAGTACTTACTGCAGGGCAAATGGATTTTTGTGAGTGTCTTGTTTTTTAGTAGTTTTTTTTTTTGAGAGACCACTAACAAAGCTATAAACTTTATACAGACAAATAGTCACAAGGAATTTTTTCCCAAGCACCATTTCCTGGCAGTAATTTTACACAGGGTAGATTCTGCAAGTATCTTTTGTTGTTGTTCAGTTGTATCTGACTCTTCAAGACCCATTTGGGTTTTTTTGGCAAAGATACTGGAGAGGTTTGCCATTTCCTTCTCCAGCTCGTTTTATGGATGACAAACTGAGGCAAATAGGGTTAAATGACTTGCCCAGGGTCACCAGCTAGTAAATTTCTGAGGCCAGATTTGAACTCAGGAAGATGAGTCTTCTTGACTCCAGGCCTGGCACTCTGTCCCCTGTGCCACCTAGCTGTCCACAGGTATCCTTAATACCCACTAAAATCTTGAGATAGTAGAATTTGGTATAAAGCTGGTCTCTTGTGGAACCCATGGTGGAAGAATTTAAATTATTGGTATACTAATACAATAAAAAAAATACTAACTGATGTTTATGTAACATTTTATGTAAGGTTTTTATATGTAAAAAAAATAGAAAATTACCTCCCATTCTCTTTTACTGTCAATATCGCTGATTAAGAAATGAAAGTAGCCTTAAAAAAAGTTTTTGAAGTCAGATTTTTTTTCCAAGTTTCATGCCCACGAAAGGGAATTATTACAGCTTCATTTGCTTAAACTGGTGCACCAGGCTCTTACAGACTAGTTTAGTATGCTGGTTGTCTTCCTTCCTCAGCTTAGCAATTGGTCTTCCAGTGCTGATCTTTCAGGTCACATTTTGTGGATAAAACTTCTGTCCTGTAGTTAAGTCTCTTGGGCTGCTTCCTTTAGTAATTCAATTGTCCTAGCTGTGACATTCTTGGACTAATTGCATTTGTTAGCTCCTCCTAGATTCACTGGAGGCACCCTGGAGACTCAGAATGAGGACTATAGAGATTCAGGAAAGGGGTGTATTAGCACTGGCCTTGAAATAGTAAACTCATAGTCAGATTCATGGCCCTAAAGAACTGTACTTGACTGGGTAGATGCGGTACTTTAGTAAAATAGGACTATATCAGAAAGTAAAGAATATAAAAGAAGTCTAAACTATGACATATAGTTGAATGGACAACCCTTAGACCTTGTTCATCAATATGTTTTATCTTTCATGAGATGTGAATGGACAGTGAGCTGGGGTTAGCATTAGGCAAGGGGAGCAGAATGGGTTGGTTTGCTTTTGAGGAAATGGCTGTATGCTTTTATTGACCTCCTGCTTCTCCATGAAACAAGAGGCCTCTTATTTTCTTTAAACTGTCAGCATGGGGTGGCAGAATGCTGTTTGCCCAAGAGGCATAGAAGACCACAGGACCCAGAGAATTAAAGAGGAAGGTCACTCAGAGGGCAGTGGTGAGGCTCTTGGGTGGGCAGGAGTAGGCTACCATATATTATCAATGAAAAATTTGCGTAGGAAGAGTAGCATAAGAGTTGTCATCAGGGAGGTGTATGACCAGAGGTAAGCAAGTTGTTAGGCAAGAGTCAGGGTTAACTGTTAGTGGACAATCCTTATGCTTCACTGATATTTGGAAAGGTCTGGAGATTTGATCCCTCTCATTTGGGTGGATCCCTAGGTGAAAGATTAACTAGATGACAGGGACAAGAGTCCTAAGGGATAAGACTTTGCTGAGTGGTCACTGGAGATCACAAAGAATACTTCTATCAGTCACCAACTTCAAGTGGAGAGAGGGCTGAGGGCTTAGAAAAGAAATCCACCCACCTCTTTGGTAGAGATTTGTTTATTTTGCAAGTAACAAAGGGTATGGGTAAGAAGATACTTCCTGAATTTGACTTGGGAGAGTAGGTGGGACCTGAAAATTTAAGGATATAACTTTGCTTCACAGTGGCATAATTACATTAATTTAGAGGTGATGTTACTAATGACTAGGAATATCATGTACAGGAAAACAGTGGAAATAAGCCTCTTCATGGAGTTGGTTCCTGGGGACTGTCATGAGGGTTAAATTGTCAGGTAACAGAGTCCTTTTGGTACTTTAAAAACTTGGACTCACCTCAAAGGATTGTGAGGATTAAATGAAGGAGCATAAGTAAAGTGCTTTGTGTAACTGTTATACAAATGTCAGCTGAGAGGGGATATGGTGGAAAAGGCAGGCCTTAAGCCAGGACAGCTTAGCTTCAAGCTCTGCTTTTGATACACACTTGTGTCACCTTGTACAAGTCACTTCTCCAAGCTCCCCAGTCAGCTCTAAAACTACAAATGACAAATTGCCAATCAACATTGGTGGAGTTTCCATATTTTTGTTGCTGTTCATTCATTTCAGCTATTCCCTACTCTTCGTGACCCCATTTGGGATTTTCTTGGCAAATATACTAAAGTAGTTTGCCATTTCTTTCTCCAGCTCATTTTACAAGATATGGAAACTGAGGCAAACGGGGTAAGAGAGTTGGCTAGGGTTTTGAAGCTTAGTAAGTGTCTGAGTCCAGATTTGAATTCAGGAAGATGAGTCTTCCTGACTCCAGACCTGGTATGCTAACCACTGCACCACCTAGCTGCCCATTGTGGTCATTAGTGTGGAGGAAAAAGGTTAGCTTTTATCATCATCATCATTATTACTACTATTGCAACATCAGTAATTTTAAATCCTCTTACCACAGATTCTATGAAACAACAACTCACACCAAATTCTACCTTAGGAAGGTTCTGCTATATATAGAACATTTTCAATATTTTAGTGGATTTCTGATTTTTTTTTAATGAGGGTAACAGCTCCAGTGATGTAGCTTGCAATTCATCCATATCTGCCTACTTTGTCCAATTCCTGTTGGGAACTGGTGCTCCTAAAGGATAGGTTTGATCATGTGTCCCTGCCCTTCTCAAGAATCTTCAATGACTCCCCATGGCATCTGAGTAAAATAAAAACTTCTCTGTGGCATCTGAAGTCCTGTGCTGGCATCTAAAGTCCTTTTCAGTCTTGTTCCAGTCTTTATTTCCAGACTGATTTCATATTACTTCCCTTTACAAATCCTACAATACAACCAAATTGACTTACTTTGCTGTTCCTCATACATAACATTCTGTTATGTCCCCCCATGCCTAGAATGTTATCCCTCCATACTTCTTTGCAGCCCTAGATGCCTTCAAAAGACCTTTTCCTGATACCTATAATTGTTAGTGCTTTCCCACCTATTGCTTTGATTTATTTTGCACATATTTAATATTAATTAATGTGCAGACCAGGGATGGGGAACCTTGCGGCCATGGTCACATGTTGTAGACTATTGAAAGGGCAGCTAAATGGAACAATGGAGGGGGCGCCAAACCTAGAGTCAGGAAGACCTGAGTTCAGATCCAGTCTTAGACTCTAGTTATCTGATCCTGGGCAAGTCACTTAATCTTGTTTGCCTCAGTTTCCTCATTTGTAAAATGAGTGGGAGATAGAAATGGCAAACTACTTCAGTATCTTTGCCAAGAAAAACTCTAACTGGGGTCACAAAGAGTCAAGCATGACTGAAAAAGAGCCAACAACAAAGATGATGAAACCCAGAAGAATGCGAGCTCCTTAAAGTCAGGTACTGTTTCTGTCTTAAAACCCCAGGACCTAGCACAGTATTTGACAGTGTTTAATAAACTCTTGTTGGATTGGATTGAATTAAATCTGTCCTGCAGTTTCTCCAAAAGGGGATCCATCCAAAGTTCTGTAGCCCTCAAAAATAAAAATAAAAAAAATCCCTCTCCCAAGATATCAATATTTTTAAAGCTACTCTGCTTATCTTTTTTCATCGTGTCTTCTGTCTGCCACAGTTTTCCTGTCATCCTGTTATCTTCTCCCTTCTTTGCCTTGTATTTCTGTCATTAATTGAGTGTCTCCTACAAGTTTATTCACTTAAATCATGTCTTTTTTGACCTTCTCTTCTGCTTTCGCTTTCCCTCCCCTGATTTTGATTTCAATCCCTTATGCTGTTTTCTAAGTTTGTCACACTATTTTGACACTCTCCTCAAATCTGCTGTCTTTTCTCACTCCAAATGTAGTGGGAAAGTTGTTGGACACAATACAGTATCTTTCTTTTCTGCTTTTGCTTTAAGATGGACTTGAATGTGACTTTGGAGTTTAGACCTTTAAACAGACTTGGGAAATTGATGTACTTGGTTGGACTCTCTAGTGGCAAGCCTGTCCTCTACCCAGAAATCCCTGCAGGGCCTTTGCTTCTCACTTATCAGACTGGTATGTCCCAGTATTTCATACCAGGTTTTAGTGTTGAGCAGGAAGAGGAGTATATGTGTAACTTTAATTTGGGGGCTTTCAGCAATCTCTCAAATTACTTAAAAACAGAATCCTTCTGATCTTGAAAGAATCCTGTTCTTTCCACAGGTTATAATCTCCTTGTGTTTAGATCAAATTGATGTTTACTGCAAGTAAGCATTTATTCAATGCCTATTGTATGCTAGGCCTTGTGCTAGGCTCTGGGGATTCTAAGACAAAAAAAGGAAACAGATCTTGCTGCCCTCAAGGAGCTTACATTCTCTTTGGAGGGAAGAGAAATTGCTTACTGTCTCTGACTTCCACTGGTATCTCCTGTAGGAATATTAAGAAAGAGATTCATAGAATTCATAGAATTTTATAGCCAGAAGTAGCCTTTAGAATCATATCATTTCGCTTATATTTTATATATTTATATGCTTTATATTTTTATTTCTAAGAAATTTTCATAACAAAAAGTCACAAACTTAGAACATAAATATTTCTAATTTACAAAGAACAGAAAAATACAAAATTGTAAATTGTTGTATACTGTTTTAAAAATACACATTAAATTTAGCATTACAACAAAACTGCCCTGCTTGTCCATATCCCCTTTTAAACTTCCCTCTGGTCATGACCCTCTCTTCCATTTTTGCCGATGAGGGAACAGTGGGAAAGGTCATAGGATCAGAGATTTCGAGTTGAAAAGTACCTTTATAATCCAGCCCCCTTATTTTAAAGGGAAGAAAATTGAGGCTGTGGAGGTAAAGGGATGTGACCAGAATCACAGAAGTAATGAATGTCAGAAGTACGAGTTGCTAGTATGCATTCCACAGTACCTTACTGCCTCCTTAAATGAGGTGACTTGCTGAAAGCAAAGGGTGGTTATAGAGGCCTTTTTTTTTTTAACAGGAAGCTAACTCAGAAACCTATTTGGTAGCTGTTGATTGAAGTAAAAGGATTCAGAGGTTCTGTCCTTTTTCCCCCCTCCCCTCAGATCTTTCTGCACACACACATATACACACACACACCCCATGCCTTACTATTTCTTGCTTAGTGGGGACTTAGCCAGTCAGGACTGCTTTTCCCATGGCTGAATGACTACACACTAATCTGTTACGGTGAGTGTGACTGATTATCCACTGGCATGCCTGCTACAAGTTGCCCAGCCAGTTGTCAGACACTAAACAGACGAATGCAGGTTGTGGGTGGACAATGTGATTTTCATTTCCTGTTACCCCTCACTCATTCACAGGGAAGTCTCTGATTTTCTCTGAGCCAAATGCTCCCTACAAAGTTAGGCTCGAAAATGTATTTCGCCTGAGAGGAGAGCTAAAATTTTCCTGATCAAGGACTGCCCCAGGGTTTCTAAGGCCAGTTCTGTGCCTTCTATTACAGACTTAGTCACCTTTTCCATGTCCTTTCTGGGAAGCCAGACTGAGATAAGGCAGACTTTTTTTTTTTCCTGTTCTCTCCCTAGCTAGATAAGACTGCTAGGGAAGTTACTGCAATTAAGGAAGTTTAGTCAAGCCACTAAAAAATTCCATTAGCTTTAATGACTTTTAGGCAGACACATTGACTTTGGGCTGTATTCTACATGCCAAAAAATAATAATAACAAGGACAAGAGTTAAAGCGAAAGACATAGAAAATAAATTTCCTTCACAAAATTCTTCCAGATCAGTTTCATAACTTGAAATGGGGACTGTATTCAAATAATTCTTATCTGTTTATCTAAGCATTCAGTCAGTTTCTTCATATATAAAATGAGAGCATTGGAGTAGGGGCACTTGGAAGGTCCTTTCCAGCCCTAAATCTATGATTTGGACTTCCTTAGTTTATACTACAATATATGGCCTTCTCTGTCAACATTTATGGCTATGGTTGAATAGGGAGAATGAAAGCTCCCTGAGAGCAAGAACCATTTCACATTTGTCTTTCAATCCCTGGCACCTAGCACAACTCCTGATACCATATGGGGCCCTTAATAAATGATTGTTTTGATTGAACTGAATCTCTGAAAATAGAAATTTTCAACAGCTTGTTGAAAAGCAGGGACTTTTGAGTTGCTCAATAGACTGTCTTTGGTGATTTGTAGAGACTAAATCTTTTCTTTGCAAACTCAACCAGAAAGTGATTTTCTTCTTCAGAGAATTTCGTTACTGTTAACCAATTTGTCTTATCATCTTTTGAAAGTTGTTAAAGATAATTGGCCCTTGGTCTTCTAATAATGGATCTACAACCTATAGAAAGACTACATAGTAAATAAGGAAGATGGTAAAGATTGGGACAAATGCCTGACTAACCTAAATGACCCTTTGTTGAATATAAGGTTCTCTCCCTCCTGTGAGTGCCAGAAATCTATTTAGTGCAGTTTATTCAGGGATAGAGGTGAGGCTGATCTAGCTTGGGATTCCTCCAAGATCCTGAATATTTTAAACATTTGTACAGTTTTTTTCTTTGAAACATTTTTGATTGATATCTTTTGGATTTACACAGTTTTCATTTCCCAATATATCCTGGTCTTCTCTTCTATCCATGGAACCATCCCCTATAAGAACAAATAAAAGGAAATAGAAATATGGATCAGTAAAACCAACCCACGTATCAACACAATATGATGGGTATACGTAGTGTTTTTGCCCCCAACTCTACAAAGAAGAGAGGGAGGTTTTGTAAACAAACAAAAAAAGAGATAAATAGATATTCAAAGCAGTTAAGTGATTTGACAAAGCTTGAAATATATGTATTATATATATATTATACATATTCATAGACTTTGGGCTCACTTTATCAACTCACACTCACGCTAGCAGGTATGGTCCCCAGAGTTCAGTTACCTCCCCTCTCAGGATTCTTGGGGTGATCCTGAGTGGTTAGAAGGTTGTTTTTCTAATATTAAAACCCTCATGAGCCCTCCATTGATGTGCTTCCCTCACTGATTATTAGTGTCAATAAGCCAGCCAGACTTTTAGAAACAGGCACTAAGGTGCTGTATATTAAGAACTGTAGATACAAAAGTTCTCAAACAACCCCTTCCTCCCACAAAAAAAGAATAAAAATAAAATCAGGAACACACTCCACCACAAGTACATTTAAAGTTCAGGGGGAAATGGATTCAAGCTTATAGAGCTCATGTGGCAAAGGGATAAACTTGCAACTTCTGATTATTAGAACCAGAAAATTTCTTTTCTTTTTTTTTAGCATTCTTTTTTGTTGCTATTTGGAGTTTTAAAAATTAACTAATTATTTTTTAGTTTTCAACATTCTCTTTTATAAGATTTTGAGTTCTAAATTTCTCCCCTTCCTTCTACTCCCTCCTCCCCAAGACAGCATGCAATCTGATATGGGCCATACATGTATGATCATATTAAATATATTTCTACTGTGTTGTGAAGGAAGAATCAGAACAAAAGGGAAAAACCATGAGAAAGAAAAAAAAACCAAACAACAAAAAGAAAATAATATGCTTCAAAAAAGTTCTTTTCTCCCCTCACAGAGTCTTAATGAAGTTCTCCTTCATAAAAAAAAGTATGGTGTGACCTTCTGCTGGGCTCCTTATAGAATTCAGAAGCTGCCTTTTCTCAGCATGCCTAATTTGTCTTCTGCTCTCAGTCAACATGCAGGGCCCTCATAGGACACTTTTTGGGAGTCCTCAATCTTCCATTCTTTTGAGGTTTTCAGAGTCTTCCTCTGGTCAAAGACAGGGTAGGGAAGAGACTGAGGATCTCTCTCCTCCCTGTCCCTTGCCTCAAATGATTCTTTTTTTAGGGGTTTGGCTAGAACTATTTCCACTGAAGAGTCACTGTTGAATGGTCAGGTTCTGAACTGGCTTGACGTTTTTATACAAACCCTACATGTAGGACATGACTGTCCCTTCAGTCAGCCCCAATATATTTTTTGTATGTAATGTCATTTCATTTCATCCAATGGCTTTCATTCCTTCCAAATTAACTAAGGCCTTTTCTGACTTAATTTATGCCTTTGATTGATAGATTCACTAGCAGTATTTTTAAGGACTAAGGTTACTTGATGTGGGGTGAGGTGATTGATTCATTAATTCAGTCAACCCACACCCTTACAAATGTGCAGTGTGCTTCAGTAGAGGAGAACGCTTTTTCCTTTAAGACAGTGGTTCTCAACCTTCCTAATGCTGTTACCCTTTAATACTTGTATGTGGGTGTATCTCTGCCTGGAGACGGATAAAGAAGTAGTGACTGTTCCTAAAACCATCGGAAATATGTGTTTTCCCATGGTGTTAGGTGACCCCTGTGAAAGGGTCATTCAGCCCCCAAAAGGGTCACAACCCACAGGTTGAGAACCGCTGCTTTAAGATATAATTTTTGGTAATACACCATCAGACACATCCTTGGCCTTTGAGTTTTCAGTTATAAACTCTTAGAAACTTTCGCAGTTTTGCTATTAGAACATTGGAAATGTAGTGTAGTAGATAGAAAAAACAGTAACAGATTGTGTTCTTGGCTCTGACTTTTGACTTGACTTGAATTTGAACAAATCACAGAATCAGAACTGGAAATCCAGCCAGATGCTTTTAGGCAAGTAAGTGAATATTAAACCAGGAGGTTAAATATCCTCTATCAAGGTTCTTCTTCATGGTTATTGAGAGAGACACGGAGGAGACTCTCATGCTTCCCCTCACCCGTACAGACCCTATATATACCTTTTTTCTGTCTTTCCTCCTTCTTTCCTCTTCCTTTCCTGTTCCTTCTCTCCCTTGCATTCTTGTCCTACTATTCTCTCTGTTTCTTCTCTGACTAGGGCTCATGTATTCATTCATTCATTCCACAAATACTGAAGTACGTTCTGTGTAAAAAACACTAGTAAGTACTGGAGTAGAAACAAAGTTTATTTTTAAAAATAGTCAAAAGCTTCTATAAAACTAACGTAAGAGAGAGATAAGACAAATGAAAACAACGAAAAATATTATATAAGTGCACTAGAACATTAGAAAAAAGTACAGTGAGATTTGAAGGGGAGAAGATCATTTAAATGAAGTTTTTTCTTTATAAAAATAAATGTCTATCTTTAAAATATAACTTTATTGTCTTTATATCACCAATATTTCCCACTGTTTCCTTCTTCCACCCCTTTCCAGAGAACCATACCTCATAATAAAGTATGAATGAAGGAAGGGGAAAAAATTTTGAAAAATTTAAGTAACATATCAAAAAAAAGTCTGATAGTCAGTATTCCATACCCATTGCCCTTCCATTGTGCAAAGTTATCTTCTCATACCTCTTCATTGAGGCCAAGCTCAATCATTATAATTTCACAATATTCAGCTTCAGTTATTTTGTTGTTGTTATTTCTGTTTGTATTATATAGCCATGAAGTACGGGGAACTAGGTGGTGAAGTAGATAGGGTGCCTGGCCTGGAGTGGAAGATTTCAGTTCAGATGAGGCCTCAGACACTTAACTAGTTGTATGACCTTGGGCAAGTCACTTATCCCTGTTTGCCTCAGTTTCCTTATTGGTAAATTGAGCTGGAGGAAGAAATGGCGAACCACCCCAGTATCTTTTCCAAGAAAACACCAGATGGGGTCATGAAAGGTCAGACACCAGTGAAATGACCAAAATCATTATGTTTATTGTTTTTCTGATTCTCCTTACTTTACTCAATGTAAGTTGTTTCCAGGTGTCTCTGTATTTATCATGATCCAAGTGTCTAATTGCTTAGCAATATGTCATTAGTTTAATATACCACAGTTTGTTTAGCCATTACTCAATTTATGAGCATCTAACTTGTTTCTAGTTCTCTACTATCACAAAAAGTGTTGCTTTAAATATTTTGGTGTATTTGGGATCCTTCTTTTTATCACTACCTCCTTAGGATGTATGCTTAGCAGGGGAATGTCTGGGTTGAAGGGTATGGATCTTTTAGTCACTTTATTTGCATAATCCCATATTTCTTTACAGAATGAATGGTTGTACTATTTCACAGTTCCACCAATAATGCATCACTGTGCCTATTTTTCCATAACCCCTCCAACACTATTTTCATCTTTTGTCATCTTTGCCAATTTGCTTGGTATGAAATGAAACCTCAGCATTGTTTTACATTTCTTTTATTAGCGATTTGAAACATTCTTTCATAGGACATTTCATAATTTGCAGTTCTTTTGTTCATATCTTTTGGTCACTTACCTATTGGGGAATGACCTTTATTATGAAATATTTCTTTTAGTTGTCTATATATCTTGGATATCACACACTTAATAGAGATAATTAATACAAATATTTTTCCTGGTCAAGATGGTGGCATAGAAGCAGGAGAACTAGAACTCTGTGGCTCCCACCATAACCACCTCAAATATCTATAAAATATGATTCTAAACAAATTTTAGAGCTCCAGAACCCACAAAATAATAAAGTAACAAAGCTCCTGCTGAAGGCAGCCTGGCAGATGAATGGAAAGAGCTCATCACAGTGAGCTGGGATCAGAGCCCAGCCCCATGCGGCTTTAGCCTTAGGCCAACCAGGAAAAGCCCAGCTGGAGCTTTCAGGAGAGCAGATCACCGGCAGCTGTGGTGGTTTCCAGAATTACCAACCCATAAGAGCTAAGGACGAAGGGAAAAGGTCGGTGGAACCTGGCTAAACTTCGCAAAGAAGGTCCTGCCAACTGCCTCCAGAGCTACAAGCGGTTGGAAAGGGCAGCCCTGCAGCTGCCTCTACATGGCTGCTTCAGAATTCTCGGTCTGCAGAGTGCAGGGGGGCCAAGCAATCATTCAGAGCCTAAGTGCTCTTTCCTTGAGCTACCTGGATTGAGATTACGGTCTTGGGTGGTGGTCCTGAGGTGCATTTTCAGTGAGCCAAAGCTGGTGGGGGCTGCAGAGATGGTGGCCTCCCAATAGTTCCGGCAGCTGTGAAAACCCCAGAGATTTGGGACAAAGCTCTCCCCACTGAAAGCAGAGTTCTACTGAGCCCAAAACTCAAGTAATTGACTGGCAACATGAGTAGGCAAAAGAAGCAAAGAAAGCTCAGCAATCCAACTTTAGATTCCTTTTTTGGGGACAAAAAGGATCAAAGCATGGAACAGAAGGAAGACAACAGACTCAGAACTCCTGCACATAAAGCTTCCAAGAAAAATGTAGATTGGTTACAAGCCATAGAAGAGCTTAAGAAGGATTTTGAAAACCAAATTAAAGAAGTGGAGAAAAAATTGGGGAGAGAAATGAGAATGATGAAAGAAAATCATGATAAAAGAGTCAACAACCTGACTGAAGAAAATAACACCTTAAAAAATAGACTAACTCAAATGGCAAAAGAAGCCCAAAAAGCCAACGAGGAGAAGAATGCCTTAAAAAGTCGAATTTGCCAGATGGAAAAAGAATCTCAAAAGCTCAATGAAGAGAATAATTCCTAGAATTAGAGTA
>CM053593.1:251908766-251926768 GCA_028646575.1 Pseudocheirus occidentalis | reverse complement strand
AGGCTGAGAGAGCTAAGATTCCAGTTTTTAGGCCATCTATAAATGTTAATTCAGTTGTTAATAAAGTAAATGTGAACTCAGTGTCCAACAGGTGAACTGGAGACACTGAATTTCACTAATCTTGAAATTCTCCCTATAAATGAAACCAAAAGACAAAAAGAAGTTGCAGCTAAAGGGACAGATGGCTCACAGGTATTGCTTGGAAAGGTAGTGTTTGGAGTTGTTTGTGCAGTCAAAGGCAAAAAGGAAATTTCATGGGACATTTGGACATCTGTACTGTAGTGTTCATGACAAGTATTTGCTTAAACCCCCCCCCACAAAAGAATTGCAGTTTATACATGAACATGTCACAAAAAATCAAGATGTAGAGAAATTCTATGAAAAAACGAGATATGATTCTCCAAATTAGATTAACAGATATGTTAGTAGTAGGTAGCTTCAATGAAAATATGGACTTAGGAGAGGATGGTAAAAATTATCCTGGACAATATGTCTCAGGTAAAAGGTTTCAAGAAAACACAAAAGCATCATACTAATATAACATGAATATTTTAAGAAAATAGTTGAGAGATACTGGATGTGGCAGAAACTAAATAATAAACAAAAATAACTGTATTTTATTAAAGGAAACAATTTCTAACTGAGGTAGGAATCATTCCCAAGCAGCTGTTTGTGTTTGGTCAGACCAATTGATAGACATTTACTAAGTATTTACTATATTCCAGGCACTGTGACCACCAACTAACTTGTTAGAGCTAAGATCAAAATTGACAAAAACCTAGAAGATGAAAAATAAGGGAAAAAAGACATGGCAGTAAAATTAAAATATTTCCCACTTGACCTATTTAAAAAGTTGTTGATGCCAAAAAATGAGAAGCAGAGGAAGAAGCAGACATTAATGCAGTTTTTACCATTTCCTGAAGTTCAGTTGGTACGAATTGTTTGCCAGAACGAAGGGATCAAAAGAGCCTAGATTGCATCTTAGCCAACAAGCACTTGGTTTCTTTGACAAGAAGAAAGATATTGCAAACAGAGGCAACATCAGTTTAGAATATAAACTAGTTTGTTGAATTTAATAGAGATGGTGTGGAAAATTATCAGTAGCAGTGTTTCACAAAAGTGAGAAGCAGTAGAGGGATAAATGAATTTAAAGAAATTTGGTTAGAACTCAAAATAAAAAAGTAATCTCATGGACATTTAACTAGAAGAAAGACAGACAAAATATGGAAAAGATCTGTGGAAATTTTTGTAATAAATTTTTTCCCCCTTCAGTGACAGTACAGCAACCCAAATTTGGACTCCAGCATCACAATCTTGGGTGAATTGCTCAAGGAAGTAGAACTGATATTAAAGAAAACGAAGATGGGGAAAGTAGTGAGGCTAAACTGAAAAACTCAAAGTTTTAAGGTGATTGGGGGTCTGATTCTCAAAGAATGGAGGATACAAAAATATGGACAAAATCTCAGACTTTATTTTTTTTTACCAAAATGTAAATGAAGGGAATATCAAGAACTTTTATGTTAGGAACTTCATATGTCTGCTTAATAGTATTGTCCTGAAAATAATCTACATTAGCACTGAAGACATACTAGATGAAGATGTAGCAAGCTTTCACAAATGATATTCCATAGGAGACCACATCTCTACAATCGTAATTGACTGAAAGGATCACATCACAAGATCCCATGTGCTTATTGTTTGTTCCTTACAAAAAAAAATTACTCTTCTCCAGTATGATACTTTCCATGTTTGTGTCATGATCATACAAGATTCCTTAAAATATGTAACAACATATATGACCATCTGAATATTCATACTAGTCTTCAAGGACATGCTTGATGAAGATATGGCAAGCTTTCATGAGTGACATTCCACATAGACCACATCTCTACAATCATAATTGATTAAAAGGGTCAGATACAGTATAAGATCCCCACTGTACTTATTGTTTGAAGACTATAAAAAAATATAACACTTCTCCAATATGGTGCCTCCCATATTCATGTCATGGTCATACAAGAAGCAACATATGTAACTGTTCAATGGCTGATTAGTAACATCAAGAAATTATATGACGTTTCTATATGTTCACCAAAGATATTTGATGCTGTCATAAAACATCCTTCATGGACTTCATGGACTCAGAAGTGAGTCTAAATCAAAGAGGGATTCACTATAAATCTCTAGATGTTCTTGTTTGCAGGTGACATTTTGCTGATTGTGTCAAGTGCCAAACATTGCAGAACCTACTAAGTGAAATCCACAATGAATCAAAAGAATTCAGCCCAGCTATACACCAGGAAGCAGAGAGTGGATGGAGAATTTTTAGTGTCCAGATTGTGATATGCAGTTGGGTGGACAACCGGAGATGTGGTCCATTACTATAGATAGATACATACATGCGTGTGTATGTATGTGTATATATGTTAGATAGGCACTTCAGATGGACATTGGCCTGGGCCCAGAATCAACAGGAGGGGGAGGAAGAGAGCAAACTAGATTGCCTTTGGGAAACCGCATTTTTTTAAAAATCTCTAAAGCCAGGGCTCATTTTAAAAACACTATTGTTCTTTCAGGGGTGACTGAATCAAGGGATACTACCATCGCAAAAGGATAAAAATTGAGAATCATTCAAAGGGGTACCAAGAGATCTGTCTTGTGTATGAGGAGTTTGGAAGGCATTACAAATAAGGAATTACACAGAAGTGGTATAAAGACTGTCATCAGGGAAATACATAACTATTAAAAAAAAAGGCAGTCTCAGTAAGAGAGAGGGATAACTGATGGAAAGCCTGCAGGCTCCATTGATATCAAGGCATTATCAAGAAAAATTTAGGATCCCCCTCCCCGTGGGACAGCCCCTTCTACTGGATTTTGAGAGGATGTGGACAAGAATTACACAGGATGAGCAGACCTGAGTGTGATCTGTATTATTGAAGGGGGTACCCACAATGATAAAATCACAGATCCATTGGAGTATGATTTCACTTATGTATATGGCTGTTTCATCACGTAAGGTCAACATAGATCCTAGGTTTTGAAAGGGAAAAAATAGTTCATGACCAACATCAGCAACCAGGAGTCAGAGTTGCTATGTCTCTTCAAAGGCAAAGAAGGGGTTACAGAAAAGCAATGTATGGTAAGGGGAAAGAGAGTAGAAGCCATGGGATTTTTGGTTCTATTTCTGGCCTTCACTGGTACCATCTTTTAGCAGTGGGGTAGTTCAGAATTCTTCCCAAACACTGAAGACTCCCCAGCCCCATAGCCCTTGTGTGGGCAAGTGGAATGAGCCCTCTTATTCTCTTGGCTGTCTTTAAGAGATTTCCCCTGTCTAGTTCCCATGATATACTTACTAATAGTAAGACCCTACATTTATATAGTGTTTCAGTATGTTCACAAAGACTCGGTAACCCTCCTACATACCATGGATAGCCAAGAGATTTTGGGAGTCTAGAAATGAGTTATAGACCTAGTATAGATCTTGGGATGAACGTAAAAGGAATGAATGAGTCGCTGAGAGGAAAAACATTTATTAAGTACTTACTGTGAACTAGGCAACAGTGCTTGGCCCTATGCTAAGTGCTAAGGCCTTGGCTTCATTACTAACCCCTGAAGATACAAACAGAAAATCAAGATAGTCCTCACTCTCCAGAATCTCATAGTCCCATAGAAGGAATGGTGTGGGATAGCTCAGTGGCAGGGCAGGTAGAAGGGCCCAGTGATCCTTAGCATGCAACAGCAAGGCCCAGATTGGGGAAATACTTTGCCCAGGGCCATACAGGGAGCAATAGAGCATACATTTCATTATATTTTAGGTAGAAGAATAAAAGTGTGTGTATGTGTGTGTGTGTGTGTGTGTGTGTGCGCGTGTGCATGTATGTATATTTAATATATGTATGTATATATAATATATGTGTATGTGTACATACGCAGGCATACATATACACAGAGAGAAGAGAGAATATGCAAGCAACAAATTAGCTTTTAAGAACAACCCTGTGAAGTAGGTGCTGTTATACCCATTTAATAGGTGAGGAAGCTGAGGCTGAGAGAAGCTAAATGATGTTCCCAATGTCAGTCGCAAAGCTTATAATAAATGCCTGAGGCGGGCTTCTAACCCACCATCTTTCTGACTCCAAGCCTCTTATCTACAAAGTCAGACTTTGTCAAAAGAAAGATTGGCCCCAGTTCATTTAAGTAGTTCATTTCCTTAACTTCAGGAAAGTAAGAGCCACTCAGAAGTCTGATTTAGTGCAGTATTCAATAATAACTGGCATTTGTATAATGCTTTAATATTTACAAAGAGCTTACCTCATAGCCCTGTGGGGGAGGTAAGGTACCCATTTTACAAAGAAGCCCAGATAAGTTAGGCAGTTTGCCGGTAGTTATTCACCTAGTTATTCACCTAGTCCACAGGTAGGAAACCTGCCGCCTCAAGGCCACATGTGGTTCTCTAGGTCCTCAAGTGCAGCCTTTAGACTGAATCCAAACTGGCCTTGAGGCTGCAGGTTCCCCTCCCCTGACCTAGGCAATGGCAGAGCCAGAATTTGAATCCAGGTGTCATTTCATATACATTCTCTTTCTATTGCATTGGCTCCATGAATTTTAAGTGTAAATGCATGGTTATTGAGGGGAATATTTTCAGTGATTTCCTGGAAAGTAATTTTTTTTGTGGCAAAATAATTTTTAAAATCCTTATTATCTAGGCCCAGTGAATACCTTATCCATGAATTGTTCCTCCTCAAACAAATCGCAGACCCCACAGGATTAGAAAGGGACTTGGAGAGATCATATTTCAAGCAGGACCACTCCTAACAAGTGAGAATCTGCCAAACCCCAGAGGAGGGATTCCATAATCTCTTACTACACATAGTCAAGAAACTGTTCTCAAGGGTCCCAAGTGCTGGTCATAAAGGACAATCTTATTTGATGCCCTATTGAGCTGAATAAGCCCTTTCCCTGGCCTTTGGCAGAAGAAATGGATAGTATAGATAAGATTTCTGTTCTTTCTGCCCTTTCTCACCTGACCTGTCATCTATCTGGGCCAGACACTCTTAACTGCTAATGAATCTCGTTTGCTGCCATTGAAAATAACAAACAGGCAGATTGGTCATAGAGAAATTAGTGGCAAACTGGCTTTGAAGATCATGATATAATTTAAGCTAGAATTAATAATAATAACTAACATTTACATATCTCTTTAAAGTTTGTAAAGCCCTTTTGTTCTCTCCTTTGACCCTTGACACCACTCTGTGAGGTGGGTGGCATTAGTTTTATAGATGAGAAAATTAAGTCTGAGGGAGGTTAAATGACTTGTCCAGGGCCATTCAGCTAAGTGTCTAAGGTAAGGATTCAAATTCAGGTCTTCCTGACTTTATATAAAGCACTTATGTAACCCATGTATGCAAGTAACCCATATCATGGTCCCTCCAGGAGCACTGATATCAGAATTTAAATTTCTTCATCTTAATAATACTCCTTAGCTTATTATTAGAAACTACCTTCTCAGAGGAGAATGCTTCCCCTTACAAGATAAGTGAATTCTTCCAGGACATGGTTTTTCTCCCAAGACAAAAAATATATTGGATGAATAGCTCATTTCTTAGCCCCTTAAATTTCTTTTGTCCTTGTTGTCTCCAGAGCCAAAGGGGTTACTAAACTCTTGCGAAATTACCCATTGCTGAGTGTTCCTGGCATACCTAAAGGTTCAATTAATTTGAGATTTATTGTCCTCTTCACGTGCCTTGAGGAGTAGCTGTTTGTCTCAACCTGTCATGAGACCTTCTGCTAACACAGTCCCTCTTGACTGGAGTGAAGGGCAGGGATTCTCCAGAGTGAGGTTCTAACAGCCCATCCCTTCAGGTCTGAAGAGTTCCTATTATGATTGTTTTTTCTCTTTATGCTTGCATGTTTTATTTTCTCTGTAAATTCTGAAAGACTGACATATAACTATGTAAGGAACTTTCTTTTTCTTCATTCCTTCTCTCCCTTCCTTCCTTCCTTCCTTCTTCCTCTTTCTTTCTTTCTTTCTTTCTTTCTTTCTTTCTTTCTTTCTTTCTTTCTTTCTTTCTTTCTTTCTTTCTTCCTCTTTTCTCTTCCAATGCCCTGAATAATACCCCAATGCTCTTAAAAAAGATATCTCCTGACATAGACTTGTCAAGGATTGGTCCAGACTGAGAAAGAACCTAAAAGTAGAGGAGGTCACTAACCTGTTGTTGTTGCTTTTTAATTAAAACAGATCTGTTCAGGGCTTAGAAAGGCATTCGTGAAGTCTAAGAATATGAATGGTGTCAGTAGCTAGCATCCTTGCTACTCCAGTTTTCTTAATGAGTTCTTCTAAGATAATGGGTTCTTGGGTGTGTTCTTTGCCTCATAAATATCAGGTGGACAAAAACAGAATTTTAGGGCCTGATGGTAATGGCTATAGTAGTTCCCACCATGTGCTGAAGGAAAGAAGGGGCTGGAAAGGTCACTTGTCTCATTCACCTCTTAATTTCCACCATAATTTGCATTACTTTTGCTACTCTTGTCACTAGAATGGGCAAAGATGGCAACCCTTTTAATGAAATGTGAAAATAGTTTACTCCTCTTCAGGGGCAGCTGGTACAGTGGATAGAGTGCCAGCCCTGGAACCAGGAAGACTCATCTTCCTCTCTTCAAATCTGGCATAGGATACTCACTAACTATGTGACCCTGGGCAAGTCACTTAACCCTGTTTGCCTCCATTCCTCATCTGTAAAATGAGCTGGAGAAGGAAATGGCAAACCACTGCAGTATCTTTGCCAAGAAAACCCCAAATGGGATCACAAAGAGTCAGCCACAACTAAAATGACTGAACCACAAAAACAAATTGCTCCTTTTCATTTCTAGCCAGTGGGCCTTCCTTGGTTTCTGTCTCCTCATCTGTAAAATGAGGAACACCATATTACTTTCAAGCTGTGTTTCTGCTGTCCTATTTTACTAAGTCATAGGCTGCAGTAGAGACGGAGCACTGGTTCATGTTTTTGTGTAGTGATATTTTCCTTCTGATGGATTTAATAATCCCTTCCGCCTCCCCTACCCCATGTGTGAAAGTGTTTCCACACTAGGAATTCTCTGTAGTGATGAAATTAAAGGTCTTTTGAAGTACTCATTTACAATACTTCAACTTTAAATCAAGTGTTGCTTCTGCCACCAGCCTGTTTGGGGCTGTTTCTGATGAAGCTTTTCATTTTTACGTTGCCCTAGATAGGGGGCTGGCAAACTGTGATCCACGGGGCCAAATCTTGTCCCTGCCTGGTTTTGTACAGTCCACAAGCTAAGAATGGTTTTTACATCTTGTGATAAAGTTTTGTTGTATTTTAAAATGCAAAATTCATTCTTAGTTTGTGGGCCATTGGAAAACAAATGGATCATACAAAAAACAGGAGGTAGAACAAATCCCAGGCCCTAGTTTGCCAACCCCTGCCCTTAGTAATGCAGTTATCAAATTTTGGACTTGTAAGGAACTCCAGCAATCATCCATTCCAACCCATAGCTGCAAAAGAAGCCTCATTACAGCATGCTATAAAGTGGTTGTTGAGTCTTTGCTGGAGCAACAAGGCATCTCAGTGGGCAGGCGTTGAGCCTAGAGTCAGGAATACCTGAGTTTAAATCCAGCTGTACTATCTGTGTGAACATGAGCAAGCCTCCATTTCCTCATCTGTAAAATAGAGAGAATAATAGCATCCTCCTTGCAGGGTTGTTGTGAGAATCAAATGAGATAATAATTGTGAGGCTCTTAGTGCAGTGCCTGGCATCTAGTAAGTGATATACACATGGTAGCTATGAGTAATAGCAGTAGGAGTAGCAGTAATGCGGAACTGGATTGGGCAGACTTTTTTTTAAAAGAAAGAAGTCAGGTTTAGTTTTCACAGTATTTGAAAATAAGAATAAAGTTCCTAAAGGCTTTTTTTCCCTCATGAAGTATAGGTTAGGGTTTGTTCCCTAAAGTAATCATCTCTTTTGTGAATTACATTTTAAAAGGAAAATTGGAAATTTAGGGAAAACATTTTTGACATTTGCCCTTTATTAGTGATAAAAAAAATAGTCACCTGTTTCAGATCCTATCCAACACATACTGGTAGATAGTAGATGAAGTTTATTTCCTATAAATGATTATTGGTTTTTTTGTGATTATAAATACTAAAAATCAAGCTTTGGAACAAGAATCAAAGTGGCAAAAAGTGAAATATTTCTATTATCTTAAACCACTGCTCAGTCAGACACTCATTTGAGTTTTGTCTTTTTGTATGTGTATGAATTATTCGTAATCACGGTATTGCCAGATTTTTTTTAAAAAGCAAACTGTAGAGAAAACATCCGCTCAGAATTATGTTTTCTCCATAGCCTCGGTGTGGTTGTAAAGAGATGATTTAGACAACATGAACAGTGATTTCTACATAACTGAAGGACAAATTACCTGCATGTGTTCCACCTTCAAGCTGCCCCCTGTCTTCAGTGGTTAACTTTCTGGTTAGCTTCCTGATGCCATTCCACAGTTGATTTTACTCCATAATGTGGTTTTGGGCTTTGGCCATTTTGTAGATGGTGACTCTGTTACATATTTAAGATTTTCCAAGGGTCTCTTGGAAAATAGGTCTCTTAAAAAAACAAAACAAAACAAAACATTTATTAAGCATCTACTATGTGTGTTGGTAATACAAAGAAAGGCAAAAGACAATCACTGCCCTTGAGTGGTTTACAATCTAATGAAAGAGTGAAGTATGTTTCAGAGCCCTGATTCACATTTTTGTGTTTCAATGTCTTCCTTTTCATGGACTGATTTAGTCTCCCCCCCCACCCCCTCTGTCTCTCTCTTTGTCTCTGTCTCTTTCTCTCTCTTTCCCATTAAACTTCCACACTGGACCATATATTTGTAGTTAGAAGAGACTTTAAAGGCCATCTAATCTAATACCTTCACTTTATAAATGAGGAAATTGATACCAGGAGTAGTAAAGTCACTTGTACAAGGTCGCACAGGCAGGATTTGAAACCAGGTCCTTTGATTTCAAAGTGAATGCATTTTTACTTCTGTATAGTGCTGCCTTCTTAGCTTTAAAAAAGAAAAGAAAGTGAATTAAAATGAAATTGAGACATTTTTGTGAGTTTTATAGTAGCACTAAGTCACCCTAGGTGTTGCAAAAACATTAGAAATAATTAGTCTATAGCTGTAAAATGAAAAGGTTAGAAGTTCCAACTCTAGATATGTGAACCCATAAACTATTACATAAGTACCTCCTCCTCCTCTCTCTCCTCCTTCCTCTCTTCCTCTTTTCCCTTTTTCCAAGTGGGGTGTCACACTTTACATGTGGGTGCTTTGTCTATATGCGACATTCTTTTCCTCTCTTGGTTCAATGAAAGTAAAATCAACTGTTGTGGCTAAAGCATAGTGCATGCCCATTTTTTAAAACTGTCCCAAGAGTACAGTAGTTGATGGAAGAGATTTTTTTTAAGATCTTTTGTATCTCTTTTTAATCTTATTGTATAAGAGGCTACTGTGAAAAGGTTATGGTGATACATTGAAATAGAAAAATGAATATTTTCTGTTTCAGAGTCCACAATGAAGTTAAATATCCCATTTAAGTAGTATGGTTTAGTTCCAGCTAGTTACTCAACTCTCAATTTAATCAGAAGGTTAGAAGGATTCTTTAACTACTTCCTTTGGAGATCATGCTTTTCTCTCTAAAATATTAAATCTGTATGTGGGGAGAAAAAGAGGAATATATCCAATTCAGGTTAACATCTGTAGAAAGTGGTTCTCCAATGTTCTTATCACATTTCTTGTCCCTAATCTTCCCTGTGACCTGTAACTTTAATCTTCCTTTGAAAACTCAAACAGTTCCCTTCACATTCTATTAAAAACTAAAAGTAAAAACATGAATGGTAAAGTCCCAGAAAAGAAGGAAGAATCATAGATCTAGAGCTTAAAGGAACCTTAGAGGTAATTTAGTTTTACCCTGTTATTTTACAGATGAAGAAACTGAGGTCCAAAAAGGTCAAACAAGTAATGACACAACCAGATTTGAAATCAGGTCTTGTGACTAATAGCAATATCCTTGCCATGGAACCACACTGAAGGCATCCCTCTTTGTTCCTCTAACCAATAATTTCCAGTGGCCATTGCCAAACAGCTATGCAAAAGCTTCCTGCTCTGGTCTCAGTTTGAGTCACACTGGTCTAAACCATTTTGCTTCCCTTTTGCTTTCTCGTTCTGGATAATAAAAGCCAGTTTGAGATCAGAACCTCAATGAATCCATTTTTCCCCTGGGCCTTTAGCAAATATCATGTGTTGGTAGAGAGTATCCTGAACAGTTTTTCAAAATTAATAGAATATGTGAAAAAGGACCTGAAAGTACATGGATTTCATGAAGCTAAGCTGTTTTAACTTAGTGACCTGTCTTTATTTTTTTTATTTTAAAAAATATTTTATTTTTTCCCAGCTACATGTAAAGACAATTTTTAACCTTCACTTTTTTCTCCTAAATAGTATTTTATGTTATTCAGTTACAGGTAAAGCCAATTATTAGCCTTCATTTTTTTATACAAAATTTTTAGTTCCAAATTTTTTCCCCTCCCTTCCTCCCTCCCCAGGACAGTAAAAGCAATTTGATATAGATTATTTAGGTGCAATCATTAACATTTTTTCCAATTACATGTAAAGAAAATTTCAATATTCATCTTTCATAATAAGATTTTTGAGTTCCAAATTTTTCTCCTCTTCTCCCCTTCACAAGACAGCAAGGGATCTGATATAGGCTATACATGTGCAATCATGTTAAACATATTTGCATATTAGTCATGTTTGTGAAAGAAGAAACAGAACAAAATGGAAAAACCACCAAAAAAGCAAAAAAGGTGAAAAGAGTGTGCTTTGATCTGCATTCAGATTCAATAGTTCTTTCTCTGGTTGTTGATGGCATTTTCCGTCATGAGTCTTTGGGAATTGTTTTGGATTATTACATTGTTGAGAAGAGCCAAGACCTTCGTAGGTAATCATTGCACAGTGTTGCTGATCAGCATTGATTTCTAACAAACTTTGAGCTGCAGATTTTCTCTCTCTGTCCCTCACCTCCACCCTTCCTGAGACAGTGAGCAATTTGATACAGGTTATACATGTTCAATCATGTAACATGCTTTACTGAATTAATCATGTTGTAAAAGAAGACAGTGACCTGTCTTAACAGTATTTCCCTATTTAACAACTTGGGGATGTGGGCTGCCCTTCAGATTCTTTGATCTTGTTGAAACCTTCATAGGAATTCCTTTTATTTTCTTACTAGGACGATTACATGGAAGCCCTAGCCAGGCTCCACCTCACTGTAACTCGAGCCTACAAGGTACATCCTGACATCAACTTTGAAGTGTTTATTCATAAAGTGGATGGCTTGTCTGATGACCATAAGATCGAAACCCAAAGAGACATTCACCAGAGAGCAAATGATGACCTTGCTGATGCTGGACTAGAGAAAATTCACCTCAGGTGAGAGAAGTGGCATGAAGGGACAACCTACAAAGAAGAAAATAAGCAAGCTGGGCTTCAGAACCGCTGTCACTCTACCTGGCTTAGCTCTCTTGCACTAGGACAGGATTTTGAAAGGGGGCATTATGCTTTTGATATCATTGTGCTTTTATATGTAGGCAGAACAGATTGTTTTTGCAAATTCATAGCTGATGCCCTATAATTAAATGTATCAATGAATCCTGATGGCTAATTGATAATGAAATATGCCATTCCTGGTCAATACGTTAATAAATAAAACCATAGTCATTAGAGTTGATTTCAAATAGAAATAGCTGTAACAAGAACCTGGCTTCCCCAGGGTTTTTGGTACGGCGTGCCAGCATCCTTAAATTAAAACCTTGGGTAAGTTACATAACATCCCCAAGTCTCAGTTTCCTCATCTTTAAAATGAAGGATTTGTACTAGATGACCTCTGAAATCCCTGCCAGCGTTATAAATGATTCTGTATAAACCTGAAAGTCAGTCATTATTATTGCTTTTTCTATCATAATAATTATTATCGTTTATTTGGCAAATTGGTAATAATTGTGCTAGAAAGCAGCATAATACAATGATTCTTACTGCTAGACCTGGGATGGAAGTGTCCCAGTCTGAGAGTAGGTCATCAAGATGCTGACTGGGATGGTCTTTGTGGCAATACATTTTGCATTGTGCCCATTTGTGGTCAATTAATGAATAAATAGGCATTGATTAAGCACCTACTCTGTACCAAGCTCTTGTGCCAAGCACTTTACAGGTGTCTCCTTTCATCCTCGCTACTTAATAAATCAGAACACTCAGAGCTTGTGCTTTTAATAATAATTTCTAGCATTTGTATCATTCTTTAAGGTTTGCAAAGAGTTTTATGTATATTTTCTCATGTGATCGTCACAACTACCCTTTGAGTTATTATCACTATTTTGCTACTGAGGAAACTGATTCTGAGAGAGGTTATAAGTAACTTGTCTATGGCAGGATTTGAACCTTAAGAGTCTTCCTGACTCTCATGTCCATTGATCTGTCCTCCACACCACCCAGCTTTTGTCAAGACACATTTTATGAAAAGAACCGTCAGGGTTTTTACCTGAAAGCCAGAGTTTTCTGGAGGCTTCTTGATTTTAAGTAGGGAAGGGTGGGGGGAAGAATTGGGCATCTTTTGAGGAGCACATCCCGCAAGGATCCAGGGGTATTTGTTTTTATGACACAAGCAGCATATTCCTCTTGAACTAGCAACAAAGAAAACTATGATGCAACATTGTTTCCTCTTTCAGCTTTTATCTGACAAGCATATATGATCATTCTATATTTGAAGCTTTTAGCAAAGTGGTACAGAAACTGATTCCACAGCTCCCAACCCTGGAGAATTTACTAAACATCTTTATCTCAGTAAGTAAAACATATGCTGGAGACATTTGCCGAGTTTGAGAGTTGCTTCGTGAGATTTAAAGAGAAAAAAATACTGATTTAAACTGTTACATTCTGCCTCTGTGAACTGAAAATATTTCCGCACCTCTCAGTTATTCCATGATTTTATACTTTGAGTTATCAATAATGGAGGGATTGGGAAATATGTTAGTTCATTGGAAAATTAATTAGCCTATGTATTTGATCAATTAACATACTGTAGGCCTTTGAGTTTGACCTTGGTCAACAATGAATTAGATTTTTGTCCCATTTTGGTGACTTGATGGACAGATTTCATGGCTAAAGTTGAAACCTGGATTATTGCAGTAGAGTTGTAGTAGTAATCAAACATTCATTTACTAATTAACAAATATTGAACATCTACAGTGTGTAAGCTTTTGTACTGCCACAGTGTTGAGTGCTACTGCCTACCTTCAGAAGAGGAGCCAGTTGGGTAGACAAGACATTCATGTTGTCAGTAGCTCAGGGACCCGTGATTTTGTAAAATACACATTTTTTAAAAAATCAGCAATACTGCAAAAGGCAGCGTATGATAATTACTAGATGGATAGGAAGGATAAAAGTGGTTGTATGCTAGTCAGGGTAGCTTTTATGTTATACCTAAATCACATTTATCATATACCATATTTTGCTAGGAAAGGGGAAGGAAATAAGCATTTATATAGGGCCTACTACATACCAGGCATTGTACTAAGCACTTTATAAATATCATTTCATTTGATTCTTACAACAATACTGTGAGGTAGGTACTGTTATTATTCCCCTTTTTACAGATGAGGAAACTGAAGAAGATAGAGGTTAAGTGACTTGCCCACAGTCATTTGCTAGTAAATATCTGAGGTCTAGATTTGAACTCAAGTCTCCTTGACTCCAGGCCCAGAACCTGCTGCACCACCTAGCTGCCTATAATATTTCTAATTGTCAGTTTCTTCATCATCATCGTCATCATCATCACTATATATATAGCATTTTAACATTTGCAAAGCACTTTACAAATATTATCTCCTCTGATCCTCACAGCAGCCCTGGGAAATAGGTGCCAATATTGCCCCCGTTTTACAAATAATGAAATTAAGGCAAACAAGTTAAGTGGTTTGTCCTGGATCCCCTAGCTAGTAAATGTGTGAGGCAAGATTTGAACTCATCTTCCTGACTCCAGGCCCAGTGCTCTGTCTACCATAACATACATAACTACTTCTTCAAAAGTCAAGAAATTATCTTTGTACATCTTTGTTACTCTATTAAGAATATGTCTGCTTATCTATGCTGATGTAATGCACTTATAAAAAAGTCTGAAATTTAACTCCCACTGTCAGTAAACAGTACATTAACCTGTCAACCAGCTAGATGTATCTTCACCCATTTCATTTTTGTCTATTACTACTTGAGGTTCACATTTTGTGAGGCATGTAATTATATAACTGTCCTGTTACATGAAAACAAGGGTCATTTAAAGAACATTTTTCCTTTGTTGCAGAATTCTGGAATTGAAAAGGCCTTTCTGTTTGATGTGGTCAGTAAAATTTATATTGCAACAGATAGCACCCCTGTGGATATGCAGACATATGAACTCTGCTGTGATATGATAGATGTGGTTATCGACATTTCTTGCATATATGGGTAAGTTGAGTGACTTGTTATTTGAACAAGGCCCTTTTCTCACATAATATTTTATTTTACTTAAGGCATTTAGGAAAGGGGAAGGAGACAAGCATTCAAATAGTACCTACTATGTATTAGACACTGTGCTAAGGGTTTTTGTGATATTAACTTATTGAATCCTTACAACAATCCTGGGAAGTAGGTTCTTACAGATAAGAAAACTGAGACAAACAGATTAAGTGACTTACTCAGGGTAAGTGTCTGACATTGGATTTGAACTCAAGTCTTCTCAATTCCAGGCCCAGTTTTCTGTCCACTGTTCTACCTTTGGAATACCATAGGACTAGAAAAGGCTAGGTTTTATTTGGACGGAAAGCTGTCAGAATAACATGAGTACTCATACCTGTAGGAAGTAATGGGATATGCTAAGATAATACAGACCTGTAAACACTGAGTTAATGCCCCATGTTTACAGCAGTTCTATTATCTCCTTCAGGAAAGATCTGGGATTATTTTGGCCATACTTACAGAATATCTCTCCTATTGTAGGAATCTTAGAAATGCAAGCCAAGCAGACATTATCTACTTAAAGTATATCTCAGTAGAACTGTATGTAACATTATAGATATGTTATTTGAAAATAGTTCTCTGTAAATTGTATATAACATAAATTCAACATTAAGGGGAAGATTTGGACCTTATTTCTTGACATGATGAAATTGAACATTATTTAGCAAGCATTTATTAAGTGATTGCTCGTAAGTGTTCTATAAATGTTACCTTTCTGCACTACACACTGGAGATAGAAAAAGAAATATGAAACTTTCTCTGCCCTCAAGGTGCTGAAGTTCTCTTAGGGAAAGCGATTTGTACATATATCAATTAGTAAATGCAAAATATATTCAAAGTCAATGCAAAGCAATTTGGGGACGGAGGGTAAGAGTAAATGGGCTGGGGTGGAGAGGTTAGGAAGTACCTCTCCATAGGAAGTATCACTTGTATTTAGCCATAAAGAAAGTAAGGAATTGTAAGAGGTGAATATGAGCAGGTAGTTCATTAAAGGAACAGATGGGAAATAGAATAGAATATATGAGGAACGCAGAAAGTAGGCCATTTTGGTTGGGATGAAGAGTCTATGAAGGACTGTAATGTACAAGCATCCTAGAAAGGTAGGCTGAGACCAGATTGTGAAAGTCTTTGAATGACAAACGGAAGTATTTAGATTTTATTGTAGAGGGAAAAGAAGGCTTCCTCAGCATGGAAGTGGTATGGTCAGACCTGTTATTTTAGGAATATCAATCTGGGTTTTTCAAAATTAAATTTTGACTTCATATAAATTTTGTAACAAACACCAAATAAAACAAGCATTTTACATTGCAGAATAGGAGAGGAGTGTTTTATAGAAAACTAGCTTACTTTTCTTTTTAAGTATATAATAAAGTCAGCCTGTAACTTTCAAAGCTGTCTTATTTACCAGTGATTCCTTTTGGCCTTCCTTCTGTTCTCTCTGTCTCTGTCTCTGTCTCCCTCTACCCGTCTTTATCCTCCTCACCCCCATCTCTCTCTTTCTGTCTCTTTCTGTCTCTGTCTCTGTCTCTCTCTGTGTCTCTCTCCTTCTCTCTAGGAGAGGGAAATGATCCTATCCCAGTCCTCTTCTCCATGCTACCTTCCTTTCTCATTGAGGGGGATGGTAGTGAAGAGACGCAAAACCCATATAATAAATATGTATAATTGAACAAAACAAATTCTCACATTTCCCATGTCCAAAAATGTTTGTCATCTTCTTCATCTTGAGTCCATCACCTCTCTGTCAGGTGGTGTGTAGTATGTTTCTTTGTTGCTCCTCTGGAGTTATGATTGGTTATTTCATTGATCAGAGTTGTTTACTCTTCAGAGTTACTTATCTTTACAATGTTGTTATATAAATTGTTCTGATTTTGCTTACTTTACTCTTCATCAGTTCATGTTAGGCTTCCCAGGTTTTCTTGAATTGTTGTTTTTGTCATTTCTTATTGACACAAAAATACTGTATTACATCATATACCATAATTGGTTCATCTATTCCCCAACTGATGGGCATCCCCAATAGTATCAATTTATCACCTCTGTGGAGGATTACATGGAGAATGGAGAAACTCTAAACAAGGAGACCAATTTGTAGACTAGAGGTGATGGTGATGACCGCCTGAGCTGGAGTAATAACATTTTGAATTGAGAGATGGAAAGGATTTTAGAGGTTGTGGAGGTGGCATCTATAGGACTTGGCAACTTGAATATGAGGCTCAGAGAGACAGGGAAGATAGGTGCGAAGATGATGATGCCCTCAGTGGAAATAGAGATGTTAGAAAGAAGGTAGGGGGAAAAAGTAGGGGTTTGGGAGAGAAGATAAATTCTGAAAATCTTTCCTGTTATCACTTTCAACAACATCATTCATATGCAATCAAACTAGGAAAATTTTAGTTTTTCAGTTTTAGTTGGTTTTTATTGATTTTTTGTTTTAAAATTACCTACATATCCCCCCAATTAACTCCCTCTACCCCTTCCTAGTGAAACATCCTTTATAACAAGTAAAAAAAAAGAAGAAAACCTCTAGCAAAACCAATATATACATCTAAAGTTTTGTATTAAATGTAATGATCCACGCCTGTGGACCTCTACCCCTGCAAAGGAGTGGGTAAAGTGACATATCATTTCTTTGAGGCTTTGCTTTTTGTCATTGATTTCCTTGGAGTATATGTCTATAACAATAAAATCTCTGGGTGAAAGTATACAGACATTTTGGTTGTTTTATTTGCATAATTCCACATTCCTTTCCAGAAAGGTTGTCCCAACTAGTTGCTCCACCAACAGTGCATTAAGGACATGTCTTTTCTACTACCCTTTCAGAATACTTATTCCTGTTTTTTGTGCTATTTGTCAGTCTGCTGGTGTCAAGTGAGACCTCAGGGTTGTTTTGATTTGTATGTCTTTTAGTGTTTGTGATGTGGAACATTTTTTCTTATGGTTGTATAGGTTGCAATTCTTTGGAGAAAATTAAGCAACTTCTTTGTTTCATGATTAAGAATATACTTTCTATTCACGAAAAGATGGATGATGTGAAAGATACGTGATTTTCTTCCTTTCTAATAGTTAATAGTATAGTTTTTTATATCTGGTCTATTTTGTATTTTTTGTGGAATGTGGTCTAAAATGTTGATATAAGGTTAAGTTCTATCAAATTCCTTTCTAGTTTTAGGAGTAATTCTTATAAAATAGGGAGTTTTTTCTTTTTCTTTCTTTCTCCCTTTCTTTCCTTTCTTTTTTCTTTTTCTCTATCTCTCTCTTTTCTTCTTTCTTTCTCCCCTTTTTTTTTGATGCAATTGGGGTTGAATGACTTGGCCAGGATCAAACAGCTAGTAAAATGTCTGAGGTCAGGTTTAAAACCAACTCCTCCTGATTCCAGGGCTGGTGTTCT
>CM053593.1:251881092-251908666 GCA_028646575.1 Pseudocheirus occidentalis | reverse complement strand
TGAATTCTTGTACAATATGTGTATTTTTTTCTTATTGGAATTATTAAATTTAAGTGCATAGAATTTGGTCTTTGAGTTTGAAGTTTTCTGCACCTATGGATTTCTTCAGTTAGTGCTGTTCCCTTCTGTATTCAGACAGTTTTCTTGTATTATTTTCTGCACTACTGTATATAAGTTTTTTTGATCTGTCATGTTCTTCTGTAAGAGCTGTGATCTTGTGCATAGTGTCTTTGAATTCATTGGTCTTTGCTTATATAGAGATCACGTGTTCTTTTAATGTTATTTCCTTTAACTTTTATTCTAGATTTTTTTCCTTCAATATTTTTATATTCCAAATTTTGTTATTCTCACTTTTACTTCTTAGGAGAAATTCACCACCTTGTATTCAGATTTTTCCTGACCTGCTAATAATTTCTTCTGAGAAGGCTATAGATGCTGATATTTGTTCTTTTCTAACTTTTCCTAGGGTTTTCATTTCTCTTTTGTACCATCTGGAATGTTTATTGTTATTGTATTCTCTCTTGGAATTCCACAGGGAATAGGTTCAATTTTCTTTGTATTGTAATATTTTTTAGGGCAGCTTTGTAATCTCTTTGAGGATTTAGTACTTATTCTTTTATCTAATTTTAGCATTTCCCCTATTAATTTATCTCCTTATACTTTAGGTTTTTTATTGAATTTTCTTGCTCTAGAAATCTTTTTATTTCAGCTTGTATTTCTGACTCCTCTCCTTTTGGTGCTGGGTATACCTCTGGGTTTGGAATGCAGAGCTGCTTTAGCATTTCCTTAGTGAGAATTTACTTTTCCTTAAGTTCAGTCGTTACTGTAGGTATCTCTAGGGGACAGGACTGATTCTAGATAGATTTAAATTCCCTTTCCTTTGAGCCAAGAGCAGCCACCCACACTGGTTCTCTCTACCAATTTCTTCCTTAGCACTCATCCTTTTCTTTTCTGACTGGGTTGAATCAAACTCTTCTGCTTTTTGCAGGACTGGGAGAGAGCAGTAGGGGTATTCTTTACAGATTCTCTGCTGCCTTGGTGTTCTCTAACTTAGAGCTCCATCTGAGGTAGAAGGCTGCCAGATTATTACTCCCACATCATCTTGTCATGTGTCTGGGCAAAATCAAAGTCTACTGCTTGTTGCAGGGAAGTAGAAGAAAAGCAGGGAGTGCTGTAGAAAAATCCCTGCAGCAGGAGAATTTGTTTGTTGCTTCCAGGTATAAGCTTGTGGGTTTGTTTGTATGGCTTGCTGGAATATGATAGAAAAAGGATAAATCAAGGATTACTGTACTCCAGTGTTAATTAGTGAGGCTTTTACCTTCTCAGGCCTTTTGCTTTCTTATCATGGGAATTCAGCTGTAATTGTTGGCCCATAATTTCTCTTTGGGGAGATTTTTAAGAGTGAATGGGCACCTGAGAAAATTATTAGTCTGCCATCTTTTTGGTCCCTAATTAGTAGTCCCTAATTTTCAGACACAGGCAATTCTCCTTCCCACCATATTATTTTCAAGTGGAACTGTCAGGAGCTGCTTTGCCTGTGTATTACCAACCATGATTTTTATCATATCAGTAGATGCAAGTAGCAATTACATTTTTTTATGGGATAAAGCTTTTTACGCTTGGCAGTTCTGTAACCTAGTGTGATGCATGCAGTCCTTTGGATGGGCTTTTTGAAAAAGTTTGGTTTTGCTTATTAAAATCATCTACCTTTTTCTGGAAAAAAGAAAAGCATAATGGCTTCTATTTTGGACTTGCTGATTTTGAGATGCCAAGGGATATTCAGTTAGACATGGCTAGTAGGTAATTGCTAATGTAGGAATGATGATCTTGATTCCTCTCCTGGCTCTGACTTTGACTCTATGGACTTTGATACCATGCTTCCACTGCTTTTTGTTTTTACCTTGGAAGTTCTCTCAATCCCTCTAACCTTCTCATCCTGGAATGTCCTTCCATTCCATTGATGAGTTCTTCCTGAAACACTCATTTTGAGAAAAGACCCAGGCAAACCATCCTTCATTGTTACTATCCCAACTCTACTTCTGACTCTTTGGACTTAGCCATCATACTGTACCCTTCCTTTTTCCTTTCTCTCTGTCCCTTACCTTTTCAGTTCCCTTTGATGTGTTATCTTCCCCATTAGACCATAAGCTCCTTCCTTGTATTTTTATCCCTAGTCCTTTGCAAGGTACTTGGCACTTAGTAAGCATTTAATAAATATTTATTGCCTTGACTAGAGTTTAGGAGAGTCTAGAATGGATGTATAAATCTGGATTCATCATCATGAAAATTGAAGTTTGTGTGTGTGTGTGTGTGAATTGTCTAGAATAAAAGGGACATGTAACAGGTAGTATTTTGACTCTGCTTTGTCTGACTTATCATAGTAACTCATGATAGGGAAGTGGTGATTCCTTCCTTGGTATCTCATTAACTTGTGAAGTTCCTCTTCAAACTTGGATCATACTCTCTCTCAAATCACTAAATGATGTCAAAGGTTTGTAAATGTTTCCTTAAAAATTCCACTGGGCCTCTTTGTTCCTCTTGCAAATCTTTCTTCCCCTCCCCCCCTTTCTACAGTGGCCTTTTGCATCTGCACTAAATTTCCTTGCACTAAAATTCCAGAATACATCCTTGTTCATGGATGTATTCTGCAGCACCCAACTCCCACCTACAACTAACCAATATATTTGAATTGGGATTTTTGAAGAAGGTGTTTTATAAATGTTAAATTGCATATAAACATGAGCCATTAGTATCGGTTCTTCCCTTCCGTGATATGTCATGGTTGAGGAAGGTATTAAAAAAATACCATAAATAAAATAAGTTTAGGCAGTAAAGCCAAACTTTGTTAAATCAGTGCAGGTAAAGCCAGGTACAAGTTTTCTGAGGTCCTGTTGTATTTGATTAGCCTTTGCTCCTATTTGGTTCTGATGAACTGAACATACTGAGCAAAACACGAGTGGTCAAAGTAAGAGGAAGTGGGACCAAGGAATCATTCTTCTACATTGAGCTGAGGTTGGATGGCCACATCATCCAGCATTGGACAAGTTTCATTTCAATAGAAATTTGCTATACTGTGACTTTTTTTTTTAATTTGTGGTGGGCAGCCATTTCTGCTAGGTGAGCAACAGTTTGTGAAGACCTGAATGTGAGAATAGATTCATGTTACAATCAGATGAAGCTGAGGACAGAATTAGTCTGCTACAGGAGTAATTATTTGCATGATTACCACTATGTTTAATGGCATTTGGGCATACTTGGTAAACAGGTCATGTGAACTGTAATTGGCACTGTTTTTACAGAGACAAAAATAAGCACTTTGGGGAGTAATCTGGGGAATGGACAAGAGGAACTAGACTAAGTTCTTAGACCCTTGGACTGATCATTAAGTCAATGGATGAAAATATCTTTCCTTTTCTTTTTTAATCAGGGGTTCCTTACTACCTCAGATGTTAATAAAACTGAAGGTCATAAACTCCTTTTTCACCTTCATACCCTTGGGGTCAGCCTTATCAAAGGTAGAAATGACCATTCCCTTACTGTAGATCAATTTTGTTTCCCTAGATTGTTCTTTTTTTAATGCTGAACTTGATAGACATCCATAAACATGAAATGTCTACATACAAATAACAGAGAGAATTTTATTTGAATCCATGAATCTCTACAATATATAATTTCTTTTTTTACATATGTGTTAAATTTAACATGATAATACCAGTACTGCCCTTTGGAACTTCCTTCTGTGCTCTCTGCATGTTAAATATTTTTTACATTTTTTGTTTGTTGTTGTTTTGCATTTATATCATCATTATACCTAGGCTGCCCTTCCCAGCACCCCCAACCTCTGCCTCACCTCTATTTTTCAAATAACAGTTTTTCCTTGTAACAAATAAATATCAGAAGACTTTGGAATTATGAAGAAATCTAGAGAATCTGGGAGAACTTGGGAAGAATTTAAGGAGGAGAGAATTCATAGGACCATAGATCTAGATCTGGGAGGGAACTTAGAGGACATACAGTTTAATCCTCCTCAGTCTACAGATTAGGAAACTGAGGTCCACAGAGGTTAAATGACTTGCCCAGAGTCACATAGCTGGTAAATACCCGAGGTAGGATTTGAACCCAGGTTTGAACTTGAATTGAAGAGCTGGAACTAAAGAAATTGAAAATTCAAACTGAAAGAGACCATGGATTCAAGGAGAAGGAAGAAAAGGGTCAGATATAAAAACCCAAGAAGAAAGAAGAGAAAGTAAAAGAGCCATGGAGAGGGAGAACAAGCTGAAGGAAAAGACCTTAGCATGTGAAAACAAAAGGTGAAGAAAGATATGAAGAAGTGGGATGGAATGTTGATCTGCATCAAGAGGTTGAAGAAAAGAAAAATGTGACAGAGGAGAAAAGGAAGAACTGCTGAACACTTTGTGATAGGAAAGAAATATATGACTCTTCCTGAAGAGAAGCAAGCTAGACACACTGAAGAGGAAACTATTGATTACCCTCAAAGGAATAGTATTGTGAATCCTCAGGGTCTATCAGGTGAAAGCTGCTCCGGGGATATTGATCTAATTACTTGTTGATTGATAACAACATTGGAGTAGTCTGTTGGCTTCATGGGGGCTTGGATGTATCTAAGATATGGCCAAAAACAAACAGACAAACCCAAACCTTCTTAGGACTTTTGAGACTGGGTGACTACTACCTCTTCCTCCTAATACTGTCAAAAGGATCCTAGAAAACATCGTGGAAGATTATGAAATCTTGGGTGAGAAATTAAAGACCTTGGGACACAGGTGGTGCTTTTATCTCTGCTGTTTGTGGAATTCAGGGGAATCAGTAGAGAAAGACAAAGTAAGAAGTGATCAATACTTTCTTTACTTAAGAAGACGGTGTCTGAGAATGAGATCTAGATTTCTGCATCAGGGCTCAAAATGTGGGAGTGATAGGCTCCTGACCAAAGATGTAGCGCATTTAAATCTAATAAAAATGCATTTGCTTTGAGATTTAAAAGTATAATCAAATGGTCTTTAAAGTAAAAAGGAAAGAAGAGGAACAAAATCACCTGTGTAGATCTACCAAACTAGATTTTGTAGAAAGTAGTTATGATGTAGAGGAAAAAATAATATTCAGGACACAAAAAAATCCTAGAATTCAAAATCCAAGAAAGGAGCCAGTAATACAGCCCACCTTGGGTACCTACATACAAATGCATGAGGTATATGTAACAAACAAGATAAGCCAAAGATTCTAATGCAAGGAAACAAATTAGATATCTGTTAACAAGGATTCTTATACAAGGATTCAGTGGTTCTTATAGGATATGCTTTATATCAAGATGGGTGGAAGGAGGGGGGCAGTGTCATTTTATAATAATAAAATGTGCTCAGTATGGTTAGGTGGTACAGTGAATAGGGCACTGGTCCTGGAGTCAGGGGGACCTTAGTTGAAATTCACCCTCAGACACTTAACATTTACTGTGACCTTGGGCAAGTCATTTAACTCCAATTGCCCAGCTTTCCTCTCTCCAAAAAGCAAAAAAATAAAAGTAAAATAAAATAAAATATACTCAGATGAGGAAATCCAAGGACCTGATAGTGGGAAGTGTGATGGAGATCATTTGGGTGAAACTCAAAGGAGACAGAACAGGAGATATAATCAGATTATATTACATATCAACAATGTCAAACTCAAAAAGAAATGAGAGCTACTAGACTGTAAATAAGGATCCCTGTGGGCATATACTGACATTATCTATGTTGTTTTTTCTTTTAATTTTGTTAAAGATTTCCCAATTACATTTTAATCTGGTTTGGGCAGTTTGTGTTTGACACCTTTGCTATAGACCAGTGGTTCTCAACCTTCCTAATGCCATGACCCTTTAATACTTGTATGTGGTTGTATCTGCATATGGGTGGACCCGCCTGGAGATGGATAGAGGAGCTGTGTCTCAGTTCCTAAGACCATCAGAAGTACGTGTTTTCCAATGGTCTTAGGTGACCCCTATAAAAGGGTTGTTCAACACTCCACCCAAAGGGTTCCCAACCCACAGGTTGAGAACCACTACTCTAAACCATCTTAACAGAAAGAAAAAATAGACGAGTTCAGGAAACATCACAAGCCTTGCACCAGAGGTGTGATATGGTCGTGATGTAAGACTCCAGTTATCCAGACATGTTCTGAAATGTTGTCTGCTAATAATTTTAATATTGCAATCCTAGGTGACTGGAAGGACAGAGAAACAGGGAAATTAGGAAGAAGATTAGGTGTGGGGGAAAAATGAGTTCTATTTTGGATTTATTGAGTTTGAGATGAATGTGGATAACTAGGTGGAGATTTCTAGTAGGCAATAGGACTTGGAGCTCAGGAGAAAGAGAACTGGATATTTAGATTTGGTAATGTTCAACACAGAGAGGGTAGTTGAGCTCGTGGAAACTGATGAAGGCAGAAAGAGAGAGAGACAAGAGCGTCCAGGACAGAGCCCAGATATCCCCTTACAGGGAGCAGGGCATTGATGATGATCTAGCTAAAGAGACTGACAGGAGGAGGAGAACCAGGAGAGATCAGTGTCTTAACCCGGGGAGGAGAGAATCTACAGGAATGTGTCATCCGCATTGTCTTAACCCGTGCAGAGAGGTTAAGAAGCATGAAGACAGAAAAGCCTCTTGTTTTTAGCAATAGAGATTTAGCAGTAGAGATTTGTAGGCCCACTTGGAGAGGACACTTTCAGTTGAATGGTAAGGTCAAGAGCCAGACTTCAAGCAGTGGAGAAGGGAACGGGAGATATAGCCTGTTACATAGTGGATAGTGATCTGGCCTAGGAACCAAGAAAGCCTGGCTTCACTACTGCCTCTAACATATACTGGCTGTATGACTAAGAAAATCATTTGGGGGCCGCTAGGTGGTGCAGTAAATAGAGCACTGGCCCTGGAGTCAGGAGGACCTGCGTTCAGGTCTGGCCTCAGACACTCAACACTTACTAGCCATGTGACCTTGGGCAAGTCACTTAACCCCAATTGCGCTGCCTTCCCCCCTCCAGAAAAAAAGCAAAAAAAAAATTAGTAATAATGTCTTGTATTCATGTAGCAATTCAAGATTTTCAAATCTGGGGCCACTAAATGGTGCACTGGATAGAGTTCTGAGTCTAGAGTCAGGAAGACTCACCTCCCTGGGTTCAAATCTGGCCCCTGAAACTGGCTGTGTGACCTTGGGCAAGTCACTTAACCCCAATTGCCTTGCCCCCCTCAAAAAAAATCATTTTACCCCTCAGTGCCTTTGGCAACTGTTTGAGACTGTAAGCTGCAGAGAAGGTACCAACTGGTATTAGTAAAGGGAATCCCCTCATCTCGGTGTTCCTTATATTAATTAAATCAAAGATCCTGATCTTATCCTACTCTGAAGAGAGTTAAGGATGGTACCTGGAAGAAATGGCTGGGGTAGGCTAATGTTTGTTTGTTTCCTGGGATGGGAAACCCAGATTTGTTTGTTGAGGCCTGAGGGAAAGGAGTCAGCTGTGGATAAGGGAAGATGGAATAGAGAGAGAATTTTGTTTTGTTTTGTTTTTTTTATTGGAGGGGGAAAGGTAGGGCAATTGAGGTTAAGTGATTTACCCAAAGTCACACAGCTAGGTTGTTTTTGTAGTGTCAAGTGTCTGAGGCCAGATTTGAACTCAGGTCCTCCTGACTCCAGAACTAGTGTTCTATTCACTGAGCCACCTAGCCACCCCAACAAATAGAGAATTGAATGGCTAGAAGGAATTGCAGAAAGAAGAGGCAAAGGAAGTGACTGGAGGGGATGGGATCATACAGCCCTAGTTGAAAGGTTGGTTTTGGTGAAGAAAAGTCTCCTTCTTCCTTGGAGATCAGTTGAAATAATACCTGTGGTGCCCAATACATAATGGACCCTGTCTAAATCTTCATTCTTTTCTCCTCCTTTCCCTTTCCTGTTAGAAGTGGAAGCAAAGGAAGAGGGGAAAGATGATACTGAAGAATTTTTCAGTAAGAGGAAGCTCATAAGAGATGTGAAAAGTTGGAAATATTACACTGATTTCTTCCCATGTAACCAAATATTACACTGATTTCTTCCCATGTAACCAAATATTACACTGATTTCTTCCCATGTAACCTTTCTTCCAGAGAAAGACTTTAGGCTGAATTTGGTAGCTTTTTCAAAGCAAAGAATTGATAATTTAAAGATCATTTCACCTAACATTAATGCTTCTGTATACAAGAAGATTTTTGTTTGTTTGTTTATATGTTAGGTAATATAGAACTATTGTGTGTCCTGATTTCCCCCCTGAAATACACCAGATTTTAGTTATTAGTACCCCTTTCAGAAAGGCAACTCATTTGAAAAATTGTGTAATTACATTTCTTTTAAAATTCTTAATTTGGGCATTTCTCTACATCACATTGATTCACACCCCACTCCATTACACTGGATGAGTGAGGTTCTGTTTAATTTGAAGTAACTAAAGCTCAAAGAAAAAAAGTCAGAATCCTCATTAATTATAACATTCTAATACATTGGAACAATGGTACATTGTGCGACAGTGAAAAAGGCTCTGAGCATGTGTCCAGAGTAGTAAAAATAGTGTTAGTCACCTATGAAGAAGCACCATGGTTAAATGTTCTTTTTTTGACATTTCATGTCTTTTTGAGATTGCCCTAGTAATTTAGACTCTATTCATTCTATTAGGAAATTCTGGTGATGGACAAATTTGTGCTTAGAAATCCTTTGGGGAGTAATTTTATTCTTTTTTTAAGCTATCATAATCTCAAAAGCAGTTAATATGTATATGCGTGCTTAAGAATTCTGTCCCAACATAATTTTATAGATCTGTTTTAAGCTGGGCTAGAGTTTCAGTATAAAGAGAGGTTAAAATGGTATTAAATCCTATAAGACGCAAAATAAGATGTAGAGCGTAGATACGTTCCTCATTTGACAAGAGGAAACAGTTCTATCAAATAAATGAATGAAAAGATATTTTTAAACAGATACAATAATGTTTGCTGTTTCCCATTGTAAAATATTCACCTTCAGAATGTCAAAAGATATTAAACTGCCTAAGGAAGATTGAGTATTAAGTTAGATATATCTACTTTTTGACATAGTATGCTGAATTGTTTCACTATTATTATACTTTCTTGTATTTTTTCACTAACATAGTGTAACATAGTGAATATCGTAGAGCTGGGAGAATTTGGATTCAAGTCCTTTCTGTGACATATACTAGTTGTGTGAGTCTAGGCAAATCTCTGTGACCCAGGCAACTCTTAAGAATTAAATTACAGGGGCAGCTAGGTGGCACAGTGAGTAGAGCACCAGTCCTGGAGTTAGGAGGACCTGAGTTCAAATCCGGCCTCAGACACTTGACGTATTTACTAGCCATGTGACTTTGGGCAAGTCACTTAACCCCACTTGCCCTCCAAAAAGAAAAAAAAAAGAATTAAATTACATTGCTAGAGACAGTTTCTTCTCAGATAGCTCCTTAACAACAATAAACTTATAGGACCTGTTTGCCCAGGATATGACCCTTGGGGTCTCATTAGGTCTGAAACAAGAGACATCTTTTTAAACTGGGCTTCGTTGATAAGGTGTCAAATTTGAGCTGGCGTTTTATTAATTCAGTCAGTCATCAATTTCCTAGGCAGTAACATTCCTACAAAATGATGCAGAAGTAAAAAAAAAAAACAAAACCAAAAAAAAGCCATGACTGTTGATACATTGAGCCTATGAGAAATAGGGGGTTAGGTTCCTGCAACCACCAAAAGCTGTAATCTTTGGCTACCAGCCCCTCCATAAACTTGGGTGCATTGCGCCTCTCATTTTTTTCTCTACTGCACATAGCTGTGACTGTGTGCATTGGCAAAAGTTGAAATGAGGCTACTAATAAAGTCACTTCAGTGTCTGAAGTAGCAAAAGTTACACATGAAAATGTTGAAGATTGACTGTATATCCATGTCATTTTATTTCCTTTTGCTTTGCACATTTTAACATGTTTTAGAATTAAGTATTAAATGCACAAAACCCCCTTTTTTAAAAAATTGCATTTATTAAATCAGTATTTGTATTTTGGATGGGGGGAGGTGGTTCAGGATGGAGAACGGAGAACAGTTGGCTTGCCAAGAGACCCATTTCCTGCCTGTCTGCAATATTTCCCAGCAGTGGTTCTCTCCATACTTAGAACTGTTTCCAAGATTGGGCCAGATGAACCAATGAGTTGTCCTTAATGGAAATTATTTTACTTCACTTGATCCAGCATCTGATTAATAGTCAATAAAAAGGTGAGAGAGCATCTGAAAAAATCAAGGACCTTGGCAACTCTCTGTTAAGTGGAGGCAAGGACATTGCCAGGAAAATGCCCCTTTGATAGGCAAGAGACGAAAAGAGCTGCATACCTTTCTGATTAGTTTAAGATCTTATGAATGCCCAGTTATCATTATTATACTAAATCCTTTCTAATAAAGAGTGCAGTCTTTCATTCAGCATTGAGAAATCATAACCAGAGAGGGCCAGAATAGCTAATTTCCGTCTTTCAACTATATTCCTTGGTGTCCTAGAGAGTGACTTACTCAGCTTCCAGAGGCATTCAACTGTATCGATAGGAAAGTGACTATCATAAGAGTTTATGTTCCTATGGTTGTATATTTCTGTGATCTTTTGCTGAAAAATACTATAAGGATAAATAAACTATTTACCATTATTTTAAGTTCTTTAAATAATCAAGTGTGTCTGTCACTGGATTAAAAACTGATTATTTCTCAATAGTGAAATTTCTTTTTGGTTCTTGTCTGCCTTTAGCCTCCAAGAAGATGGAGCAGGAACCCCTTATGACAAGGAATCAACAGCAATTATAAAACTGAATAACACAACAGTTCTTTATTTAAAGGAGGTGACAAAATTTCTGGCCCTCGTTTGTTTTGTCAGAGAAGAAAGCTTTGAAAGAAAAGGTATTTTCTTTGTGGGGTGGAAGGGGTTCTTAACCCCCAATCTGTTAACTTGTTTTTGTGATGTTTTGATGACTATATTTCAATATAATTGGTTTCTTTTGTAATCTTATGTATTTCAATTTATCAGTCTAAAACATTACTTTGAAAAGGAGCCCTTAGGTCCATCCAAGACTTAAAAAAAAAATAAGGAACCCTTGATTTTGAGAAATAACATGTTTATTTGCTCCATTGTGCATGGGGATAGTTCTGGTGCCCTGCAGTTTGAATACACAGGTAAGTAGATAAAGAGAGTTATGACCTGAAGGTGTCCCTTTCTCCTCTTTTATCAGATTCAGTTTCCAGTCAGGATTTTACTTAGGTCTGTTGGAACAGGCTGCAGTATTGAAAGCTGAACCCGTTCCTCTTCAGTGAGTGCAGCCGGCAGGTTTGTCCATCAGTGAAGGGGATCATTAGCAAAGTGGTTTTTGAGGTAGTTTAACAGCTGCACTGCTAGTGATCATAAACTTCTTGCATTTTCTGTGACTTTTCTGTTTCCCCATGGAAGGATATACATTGGTTACTGTGACCATGTGATACCATCCTATTCTCCCAAGATAAGGGGAGATGGTAAATCAGGATTCATGTTTTTTGGGGTTTTTTTAAAAGGGATTCAGTCATGTCAGTTAAATTGTATCATTTAAATCAGTGATGTCATTAGGATCCTCATCAGCAGGGGGGAGTGATGAGCTTAATGATAGAATAGTTTATTCTAAAGCAAAACAAGTAAACCAAATAAAGATGCCTGCCATTTTTCTATTTCTAAATCAGGGAATAATATTTCAACACCGTTCCTCCAAAATTTTGCACTTTTCAGACTGAGTGTGTGGTTTGCACATAGGCTTATAGTTTAGAGGTTGAAGGAAACATAGATCATTTAGTCTAAAAATTCCTAACCTGGGGCCTCTAAGCTTGTTTTAAAAAATAGTTTGATAACTACATTTCAATATGATTGGTTTCCTTTGTATAATTTTATATATTTTATTTTATGTAATTAAAATATTATTCTGAGAAGGGCTACATTGACTTTATGAGTCTTCCAAAAGAAGGGGAAACAAATATTTGTTAAGTACCTACTATGTGCTGGGTAGGGGCCAGCTAGGTGGCGAAATGGATAGAACGCTAGGCCTAGAGTCAGGAAGACTCGTTTTCCTGAGTTCAAATCCAGCCTCAGACCTGTTTGCCTCGTTTTAAAATGAACTGGAGAAGGAAATGGCAAATCACTCCAGTATCTTTGCTGAGAAAACCCCAAATGGGGTCACAAAGAGTCAGATACAACTGAGAAATGGTTGAACAACAAATGTTCCACAAACTGTGATAAGTGCTGTATAAAAATTATCTCATGTAATCCTCTCAGCAACCCTGGAAAGTAGGTGCTATTGTTATATCCATTTTATAGTTGAAGAAATAGACAGAGAGAGGTTAAGTGACTTTCCCAGGGTCACACAGCTAAGAAGTGTCTGAGGTCAAATTTGAATGCAGAAAATAAATATCTGAGTCTAGATTTGAATGTGGGTCTTCCTTATTCCAAGACCAGTGCTCTAGCCGCTGTATCACTCTGCTGCCATAAAGCACATAAAGGTTAAGGACCCCTGACCTAGAACCCATTTGTTTTACAGATGAGGTAACTGAGACCCAGAGAAGTAAAGTAAGGCTTGCCAAAAGTCATATAATTAAGGATTTAATTTTTTTAACTTTTAATCTTAATTTTTTTATTTTTAAGCCATGATTTGAAGCCAGGTCCTTTAAATCTAAACACAGAGTTCTGTGCAAAATGGACAAAATTTCTCCTCTTTTTAATATAATACTGTTTTATAAATGTCTTCCTATTTTATTTTTGCAAGTGAAAACAATTTAAAACTGAGAAGAATCTTAAAGATCATTGAGCCTAACATACTTATATTTATAGATAAGGAAACTGAGACCCAGAGAAGCTGTTACTTGTCCAGGATTGCACAGTAACAGAACTGGAATTGAGCACCATTCATGCTTGCTCCAAAGCCAGCATTCTTTTCTTCCATGCCACGTGTTTTCTTAGTGAGGAAAATTTATTTCTGGCACTTACTGGTAATAAGCATTTTAATTTCTGTTTTTAGAAATTAGAAGTACTTAATTATTCTACAGAAGTTGGTATAACACAAAATAGCATAATTGAAGGGAAAACAGAACAGAGCCTGCAAAAGGACCAGGAAATGGAGGCTCCCCAGCACCTGGGCTTGATCTGATTATGCTCCCAACTCAATTTGGTTGAGTTTCACGGCAGCTAATGTAGCACATTGGGTTACATCATTTCATGCAGGCTCACTTGCTGTGAGAAATATAAGCCTCCAATAAAACTCAGGAGGGCCTTTATAATGTAGTCTGTTGGTAAATCATTCTGGGACCCGATTCAGAGGCTCTCTCTATCTAGTTAAACAAAGTTTGTAGAGGTAAGTTGGTGTCATTGGTAGAAGGTTAGCCTTGCAGCTAGGAAGATGTCAGTTCAAGTCTTACCTTATTGGTTGTGTAGGCAATTCAAACAGAGAAGATGCTGGTCTGCTTTGGTAAAGGGTGGTTCCCTCAAATAATGAAATCGTGAATTCTTGTCCCTATCTTCCTCTTTAGAAACTGTTTTGCTAAGCTAAAGCTTAGGCACTATTTCCATGAATGGGAATAGGAAGGGTAAGTCATTGAGAAAGCATAATTCTAAGAGATGCTTTCATTGATGTGTGAAATGAAGTAATTATCTTAAAGAGGCATTTGTTCACAGAGTAGTTTTTCATTGTCATTTGCCCAAGGGAAGAGTGAAAAGAGCATTGGACTCCAAGTTAGTAGGCTTGGAGGTTTGAGTTCTGACTTTGCCATTTTTTTTAAATTTTTAATTTTTTGCACTTTTTTTTTGGAGGGGGAAGGCAGGGCAATTAGGGTTAAGTCACTTGCCCAAGGTCACATGGCTAGTAAGTGTTAAGTGTCTGAGGCCAGTTTTTGACTCAGGTCCTCTCGACTCCAGGGCTGGTGACTGGAGTGCTTTACTCCAGTTACTCCAGTGCTCTACTCACTGCACCACCTAGTGGCCCCCAAGAACTTATATCCTTTTTTTTTTTTTGCTTTTTGGAGGGCAATTGGGGTTAAGTCACATGGCTAGTAAGTGTGTCAAGTGTACAGGGCCAGATTTGAACTCAGGTCCTCCTGATTCCAGGACTGGTGCTCTATTCACTGCATCACCTAGCCGCTTGCCATTTTATAGTTAGATTACCTTGACCTTGAACAGGCCGCTTCTTTTCTGTAAGTCTGGGTTCACTTATCTGTAAAACGAACAAAACAAACAAAAAAACCCCAAACAATAACAAGCGTTATATTGCTTTGAGTCTTTAACTGTGTACCTCACAGGGTTGTGAGAAAGACAATTTATAAATAATAAGGCACTCTAAAAATGAGTTATTATTGATTGGATAATGTAGGGGAGTTTTCCAGGGAAAGGGTGAAGGATAGCAAGTCCTCTATGTGTACTTTTATGGTGTATAAAGATAGGACTTGAATCTCCAGAAATGTTAATCTAGCAACTTTTGTAACTGCTTACATTGCTTAGATGCCTCTAAGTCGCTACAAACTTCAAAAACTCAAAATGTAAGATTCTAACACTATAACTACAGAATGTATCAAGATGACTATGTACACCAGAATTAACAAGGTTTATTAACCCAGGGTCACAGCTTAGGTTTTCCCTAGATTATCATTAATAATGCCAAATAATTTTAGATGAAAAATAAAAAGGTTTACTGTTCATGATGTGATTAGTACTAATAAGAATGACTAGCACTTTTATAGTGCTTTAAGATTTGCAAAGCGCTTTACACATGTCATCTCTTTTAGTCCTCACGGCTACCCTGTGAGATAGATGCCATTATCTCCATTATACAGATAAGAAAATTGAGGCTGGGAAGGTTATTAAATGGCTAGCCCAGGATAATACAACTAATAAGTGTCTGAGGTAGGATGATACACTCAGGTCTACACTCTCAAGTTCAGCATTCTCCTTAAATTTAATTCCCTCACATTAGTCCTTCTTATCGTGACATGAAGGGTTACCTGGGTTCTCCAAAACTGTCAGCACAGCCCAAGCTCTGGAAGGCCCCAGTCAACTAGAAAAGGCTTCTACGCTGGCTTGGGAATGAACAGTGTCTATCTTCCAAGGTCCAGCTTAGATGAGTTTGACGGGTCTTAGCTTCCAGCTACCCAGAATTGATTTTTTTTGTCTTTTGACCAGCTCATGAAATTGTTTACTAAGGCATGGAGGAATTGTGATCTTTTTCAGTGGAGAGACGACCCATATAGATGAAATAAAGGCTATTTGAAATATTTTTAAGCCAAGAGACAAGCCTTGTTATGTAGTATACTACTTTATTTCAAACATAACAAATACTTCTGAGGTTGTGCCTGCAACTTGTGCCCACAAAAACCTTGGTTTTTTTCTTCTTAATTTCCTTGTCTGAAAATTCTCCTTTGATAGAAAGCAGAGCTCTGCCAAACTTCAGATGTGATTAGTTAATTGCTGCTCTACAACCAGCAGAGGGCACTCACCCATTGCTTTTGTGTACAAAGGTGAATGTGACTGATGATAAGCTTTTTCTCTTTAGCAAAGAAATGATTCAGTATCGGAGCATTTCTAGAAAAGTTTTGCCATAATGGGAAATTTTTGCTTATGAATAATAATTGAAGATTAAAGTCTTGAATATAAATATAATATAGAATTTTTAATATACATACAAATATACATGTGTATATTTAAGATTATATAAAAATTATATGTATATAAAATTATATAAATACAAATATAAAATATATAAAATTTATATATATAATCTATATAAAAGCTTTACATGTGTTAACTCATTTGATCCTCCATTATTCCTACTTTACTGTTTAGGAGACTGAGACTGAGAGGTTTGCCCAGAAGTTAAAGTCACACAGCAAGGGACTGTCTGAGAGAGGATTCAAACTCGGGTCTTCCTGATTTAGAGGCTTATCCACTGAGCCATCTAGAACTCTAAACTGGGAAGTAACAAGAAAACTCATTGTCCAGCTTGGCTCTGCTATTCACAAATTGTATTATGACTTTGGTACATATCATACTGGACCAATTTTCTGGTCTGTTAAATATAATTAATAAAATATATTAAATTAATTAAATATAATTAATGAAATGATCTCTTAGGTCCCTAAAGGTTGATGAACTTAGAGCTGTAACAGTCTTCAGAGTTCATTTAGTATAGAAATATCAAATTCACAGCCAGGGAGCCTCATGTGACCCCCCCCCCAAACTCCTGAATGTTGGCAGAACTAGATTAAAATCTAATTGGGAAAGGTTTAACACAATAAATAAAAATATAGTACAGTACAGATAATAGTGACTTGTGATTTTCTCAGTCAATATGTGGTCAAAAGTATCTGTTTCTATTTGACTTTGACATAATTGACTTTGTCCAAACCCCATATTTTTCACCAGCAAAATTTTTTTATTCTATTTCTTCAACAAAAGAACTAAAGCAAACCACTAAAAGAGAAACACATTTCTAGTTTAGAGTGTATCATTGGTCCTCTATAAATGTATTTTATAACCAATGGAGATGGTAAAACTTCCTTCTATAATTATTATAATTTTTTTGATACCCAATACAGTACTTTTTTTAAAAAAAGATATTGCTGTATTTTAACAGAATGAAAATACGCTCAGAAAGACAAATGAGCTGGATCCTACCACTAGAGGGCAACCAGGTGGCACTGTGACTCTGGGCAAATCACTTAACTCTGCCTCAGTTTCCTCATCTGTAAAATGAGCTAAAGAAGGAAATGGTAAACCACTCCAGTGTCTTTGCCAAGAAAACTCCAAATGGGGTCACAGATGTGGACGAAACTGAAACAAATGAATAACAACAGCAACCCTAGCTCCCTTCAGATTTCCTTAATGCTACTTAAGAGTTGAGAAAAATGAAACATCACTGTGAGTTAATGAGCTCAGTTCTGAAACCACCTGCTGTGACTTTGGGATTTCCACTGTACTAACTCATAAATCTACTATCATTCAAGCACAGTTCATAATTGACAGGACTCTAAGTTTAGAATTCACCAAGTCCAAATTGTTGAGCGTGGGGGCCTCTGGCTCTTGGTCTAGTGATGATATACAGCATAAAGACGTTACCATAATTTGTTTGTTAACATTTTTTTGGACATTTTAAAACTGCTCTGTTCCCTTCTCCAGGGCTCATTGACTATAATTTCCACTGTTTCCGCAAAGCCATCCATGAAGTATTTGAGGTGAGAATGAGAATAGCAAAATCTCGAAAAGTTCAGAGTCAGATGCGGAAGAAAAAAGGAACCACCCCTAATGGGACGCCCAGAGTTCTGCTCTGAGATTTTGGTGACAGCCTTTGAGATCAAGGCTATTTTATGAGATTGCCGCTTGAAACTGTACTAGAGGAAGAGGAAGAGAGAAAATTGGACATGTGGCTTGGATTTGTTATATAACAATCAGTGCGAAATACTTGATCCTTTTTAAAAAATAATAATAATAAAGTAAGCACTTTCAGCAACAAAACAACTTGTATATTAAAAGTGAAGTGAAATCTGTTGTAAGAATGTTCTTAATAGAAAATGTACATTTTTTTTCTTTTGGTCCATAGTAAGAAAAATCAGTTTTCAGAACTGTCAGGTACTGTACATACTTTGTACTTTTTCGTGTTTTATCTCATGGAACAGAACTTTGATAAAAATTAGTTTTCTAAGCTCTTTTCCCTACACGGTGTCAATGACATGCATAATAGAGTTCATTTGCATATGGCAATCTTAGAATCATCAAATAATGTTGCCTTGGGACAATGCCTGTTTGTTTGTTTGTTTTTATTTTTTAAAAGAATTTATGAACATTTGGTACCAGTTATTCAGTTAAATACTTCCCCCAAATTTGTAGCTGGAGCAGTAAGCTCTCATGGCAATAAGAACCCTTCTCATAATTATTGACTAATTGATAAAGATTGGGCAGCTAGGTGGTACAGTGAATACAGTACTGGGACTAGAGTCAGGAAGACTCATCTTCCTGAGTTCAATCTGGCCTGAGATACTTACTAGCTCTGTGACCCTGGATAAGTCACTTAACCCTGTTTGCCTCAGTTTCCTCATCTGTAAAATGAACTGGAAAAGGAAATGGCAACCCATTCAAGTATCTTTGCAAAGAGAACCCCAAATAGGGTCATGAGATATGACTGAAAAGACTGAACAACAAAAGAGCCAAATAGATTCAGGGCCCTGACAAATGCCCCATACTTTTTCCAGATCTTTTTACTATTTTTACCTCAACTGTGATCTCTAAAGTAACTTTATACCTTGTGGATATTCATTTTGTAAACCTGCTCATTGCTGCATTACCGTTTTTACAACATTGGGGACCAGATTTTCAAAATGGTGTCCACAATTTCTGCAAAGAAGGGTGCTGCTGAAACACTGGTTTATGTTTAACGTTTTGCACCTGCCATATGGAGTTAAAGTGACCTCAGGTATTGGGAATATACCCCCTGAAGTGACTGGCATTTGCAAGTTTAAATGGAAAATTTTGAAGCTTTGGGTCCCTTAGAAAAGGGTAGGTATGAGGGAATGTAGGGCTATGGCACATTTGAGAAGTTTATCAAAGGCCAATTTCACATTTTGCCATGTGCTGTTGCTGAATGTATCTGTGTTCAAAGAACCCCCTAGAGCATGGCCTTGTTCAGTCTATTTATCATCTTTGCTTCTCCCTGTTATATGTGACCAGTTGTACCTTTTTTCTGGCATTAAAATGCACTGAGCTTCCCTTCTGGCATTCTCCTTTTAAAGGCTGTAGAGCTGTCCTAGAAATGCCTGCAAGGCAGTGAGATATTATAAAGCCTTAAAAGTAACAGAAGATATTGGTTCCCATGAAAATCAGGCATTCCTTTCATCTTATACCAGGAGAACTGGAAAGGACTGTCAAAGCCCCCAGGCTGAGAAAACCCTAATGTGATAACCATGGGATATGTGGGGAGTGGGGGATCTGGGACAAAAATGGAACATTAGAAGGAATTTTCAGTGCCATCAGGTTGTAAAGAGGCTTCTGAAGGAACCAGATAAGGTTCTAGGAGAAATGGTAAGTCAAAATTTATCTTTCTTGGCTGTCTCCTGCCCCTCAAAAAACCTGCCACCTGAAACCTAAGGTGTGAGCTGATAAAAATTTTGGATATGACTCAAAAGGGTCATAAACCTAAGGAGTTTAATAGAAGACACAATAACTGATAAGACTGGCAGGTGGGTATCTTGCCCTGTAGCATGGTGTAGAAGAAATAATGTTAGATTTTGAGTCAGGAAATTTTGGATTCGAATCCTGCTTCTGATACGAATGAACTGTGTTAACAGTGGACCAGTGGGCAAATCATTTAAACTCTCTACGTGGATCTTGTTTTCCTCATTTGAAATTTGAAAAAGATGATCTTAAGGTGTCTTTCAGCACTAAATCTACGATCCTATAATTCCTCATAATTGCTGAGCTCTTGGGCTCAAGGGAGCTTCTGCCAGTTTTCTGAGTGTGCTCTTAATGTGCTTTTGCCTATAGTTTAAATCTATATTTATGTTCAGGTAGCTCTCTGCACAGTGAATAAATAAAAATTTGGCATGCCACTTCAAAAAAGTCATGGACCTTCGCAATCCTATTCTTTAAATTTTCCTAAAAATTGTTTCCTTTTGAACAGGTCAATGGAGCAAAGAATGAGTTTTTCAATGTGAATTTCCTTGAGCCATTCTTTCCTCTTTTAATAACAGAGTAAACCATTAAACTATACATATTTTAATCATTTTGGCTCTTCCATGCTTATGTTGTAGGTATGTGATATATTCATAAGTGTTTAAATATACATATGTGTATATAGACATATGTGCCTTAAAAACATATCACCATAACAGTTTTGAGGGGGAAGACCAAAACACCAATCACTATAGGTCCAATCCCATGGTTGTGTAATAAATTCTTGTTGACCGATAAGTTTATCTTCCCAGCGATGGAGAATTCACACTAAAAGGTAGCATTGTCCATTTGCTTATGGAGTGTGGAGGAATATATCAGTGCCTTTTTAAGAGAGGCATTTTAGAGGAGTAAGTTGGCAATTCTGGTCTAACATTTTTTATAAAATTTTGAGTTCTAAATTTTCTTCCTCGCCCTACCCAAGACAGTAAGCAATATGATACAGATTATACATGTGTAATCATGTGAAACTGACATTTCCAGTCTTAATGTCTATGAAACAAAAACTTAGAGTTTTGGTTATATTCTCAATTTTATTTCTGATACAGCCAAAAACTGAGTCTGGTGCCTGTGACCATAAACTTAAAGACCACCAGATACAGCAAAGTGCACAGGTTGGTTTATGGTAATTTTCAGAGACAGCCTCAGAGCACAGTGCTTCCTGGGCAGACACACCTTTGGCTATAAAGAAAATTAGAACTTATGTGGGGACACGTCAGCAATATAATTAAATTTGAGAATGACATTTTCCTCATTTATTTCAGTGATGCAGATTATTAGTGCTTTTGATCAGAGTATAGAGCATTATAGTGAGGCATAATTCAAAAGCCAAGATAACACTGATTTAATTACCAAAACTGTCCTAGGCACTGGAAGCCTAGAAAAACATTAGAATTACAGTATTATTTTCAAGTATGGAGCCCATGTAAGCTCTGGGTATTTAAAACAGTTCTAAAAAAGCTAAAGTGCCCTGATTAGTATTAAAATATAACATATATTCAACCCGTGTGAGCCCAATACGATTTTGTAACCAACTGCTCTATTTTCATCAAAGAGAAATGTAGTAATGCTTATAAATCTTAGTTCATAAAGCATGGTTAACGACGGAATTGCTTGCAAAACTCTTTCCTAGGCAGTTAAAACCTATTCACAATTTTATTTCCATTTCTCTTTAAAAGTTCAATAGATACAATGTGTGCCATAATGGTTATTTTCCTGGACGATTCTGCAGATATACAAGAATATTCATATTTGTGTTTTACTTGCTTATTAGTAGAACAGTTCACTCTAATTTATTCCAGAATTGCTTGAGGAAGAAAAGAAAGTCAACAAAGATTGGATTCCATCCATGGCCAGCTGGCCTTCGAATTAGAAAGACCTACGTAGCTTTAAGTCCTGTCCCTGACACCACGCTATCTGTGTGACTTTTGGCAAGTCGTTCAAGAGTCTCAGTGCCAACGTGAACTTGACAAAGATTATTAAGGTATAGAACAGCTGTGAATCCACATGAACAAAGAGAATTTCCAATATGAGAATTATACACTTATGAATTCACATATTTAGACTGCTGCCAGCCTCACCAAAAAAAAAAAGCGAAAGGAAAAGTTCTGAGTAGGCAAAGCTGTGAATGAATATTCAGGTAGGCTTAAATCAGCTTTCTGACATCAAAATAATCTGTTGAAAAAGAGGCAGGATTACTGATGTCTTTGGGGTGATTGATTATGAATGTGTCACTATAGACTTAGATGAATTCAGTAAAATGTGTTAAAAACAAGATTAACTGAAAAAGTACACAATATTCAAAGCAGACTATCTCAACTAGATCGAATCCTCATACTCATTCTTGTTGCAAAAAAAATGCATACAAATTAATGTACAGAAGAGAATATTTCAACTAGATTGAATCCTTATATTCTTGTGGCAAAAAAAAATATTAAAACTCTCCAGCAATTCAGATTTGTGCAAGAGGTGTGCCTATTGGGGCAACAGCAGAAGGGACTAATTTAGTCATATTTAACTAGTTCATTTCTCCTGGACCTACCCTTATCCCTCACTATAATCCAAAACTCACCTGAAATTTGTGTTCCTACAGGGCAACCCTACCCTCAGTTTATTCAATAAGATTCTACCTTATGATGACACTGTACAGGATGTCCTGGAAGTCTTAGTGCAGTTTTAAGCTTTAATAGCACCATAAAGCTTTATAAAACAGTTCCTTTAAGGCAGCAATTCTTAGCCATTTTATTGCCCTGAGTCCCTTTAGCAGTTTCGTGAACCTCATGTCAAAATAATGTTTTAAATGCATAAAATAAAGTTAAAATGGTTACAAAGGAAACCTATTATGTTGAAATAAAGTTATGGAAATATTTTTAAAAATAAGCTTACAGACTTCAGGCTAAGAACCTTTGTTTTGAGGTGTTTTTTTTAATAGTTTTAACTTAAAAACATTTTAAATAAAAAGTCCAAATATTTTTGTTGGAAAATGTAACCTGAAATACAGTATTTTCCATTAATAATAATAATAATAATAATAATGTTTCCTGTGGAAGAAAAATCCAATTCTTAACAATAAACTTAATATAGTAAGGTGTATATATGAATTTCCAAAAAAAAATTTTTCTTAAAAACCTTGAAGGCAGGCACCAAAAAACTCCTTAAAATTTACCGCTGTTCTTGTATAGAAGAATTCATAGTCTAGTTTGTTAAAGAAATTATTTTAAATACAAAATCATTATTTCTCTGGATGACCATGAAGACCTACAAATATTTTCATATTTGTAGAGTAATTACTTTGTACTAGAACAGCTTACTAGAAGTTTTTCCAGAATTGCTTGAGGTAGAAAAGAAAGTCAACAAAGATTAGATTTGGTTCCCTTTAATCTATCAAGTAACAGGCAAAGCAGGATATACTGAACCTGGCAACAAAATATGCATCCTTTTGCTTGTCCTTACAGCAGAGAATTTAAAATAAGAAGGATAGTTAATTAATTGTGAACACTCATTGGATTTTCTATGAAGTAATGAGGTGCCAGGTGCTGGTAAATTTTAAGGCCAAGCTTTTGATCATGGGTATAATTCAGCCTTTCATCCATGTGTATTTTTTATATGTGTAATAAATAACTGGCATAGTATAAAACTGGTTTTGGCGTGTTTTCAGTAACATATAGAAGATAATCCAAGATTTTAAAGTAGATGAAGATTCAATTTGAATTCCAAGTTAGTATTGAGGAGGTATTCAAATGGATTTCATTCAACTTGGCCACGATGCCTTGCACATAGTAGGTGCTTTATAGATGTTTATTGAGTTGATTTGAGTTTATAGGCCATAATTTAATCCAGGGTGGCGAATCTGAGGCCTTGAGGCCACACATGTGGCCCTTTAGGTCCTCAAGTGCATTTGACTGAATCCAAACTTCATGGAACAAATGACCTTAATAAAAGCATTTGTTCTATAAAACTTGAACTCAGTCAAAAGGTCATATCCAAGGACCCAGACGATTAAATTTTAATCTATGTAACTTTGGGCAGCTAGATGGCTCAGTGTAGCCAAACCAAGGTTTACCCTGATCCACTGGAAAAGGAAATGGCAAACCTTTCCAGTATCCGTGCCAAGAAAACTCCAAGGACAGGAGGTTCTACTGGGTCTCAAAGGGTCTGACATGACTGAACAACAAAAGCTTTGAAAGCTTAAAACTGCACTAAGGCTTTGGGAATAACCTGAATAGGTAGTCCTAGACTGAGAAACATCTGATTTACCTATAATTCATACTGTATTACTAAAGTCATTGCTGCCTCTCCTGCCTGTTGCCTGCTGGAGCCTTTGAGGATGTCATGGAAACCATTATTTGGAAAAAACAAACAAACCCAAAACTATAGCTTTTGGAGAGTTTGGATTCCAAAGCAGAGAAGAAAAAGGGAAGAAGCTGTGAAAGCAGAAACAGTTCAAGAAATTTGACCTCGAGGGCAGACTTAATGGGGGACTTTATGAGTCTCCTGCTTGTCTAATGGGAAATTGTTCATCTTAATTAAGACTCCCATTAGTCTTAACTAGACTCTTTACTAGCCTTAGTGGGAGGTTTGTTGTTGTTGAGTCATTTCAGTTATGTCCAATTCTTCGTGACCCCATTTAGGGTTTTCTTGGCAAAGATATTAGAGTGGTTTGCCATTCCCTTCTTCAGTTCATTTCACAGATGAGGAAACTGAGGCAAACTGGGTTAAATGACTTGCCCAGGGTCATAACTGGTAAATATCTAAGCTAAATTTGAACACAGGTCTTCTTGAGTGTAGGCCCAAGATCACTATCCACTGTGGATGTAAGAGACTAGTATGCCTAAATCTTTCTCCTTCCTGTTCCCAAGCTTTTGATTCACTATTATCTTTAATTAGAGAGTGCCAGAATCATCCTTTATTTTTTTTTAAATTCTGAACTTAAATACCAAAGAGAGGACATTTCTATATACTAGAAGAATGCAAAAGTAGAATTGTATATGAAACTGTGAGTCTCCATTTCATATCGCTCACTTTTAAAAAATATAAAATAAATTCCATACATTCCTTTCAAAACTGTCCTGCTGATCTCTGCTTCCTTCCAAACTTCTTTCTGTTCTCTTCTATGTGGTTTAAAAATGTTTCAACAGCCCTTTTTGGGGCCACATCACTCTTACCCACTCACTGTCATTAAAAATGAGGAAAAACATACCAGATAGGCACAGGCAAATGAAACAAATCTGCACAGAGACTACCAAGTAACCTCCTTTAACACCTGACTAGCTGAGGCATATTAGGAAGGACTTGGAAGCCTTGATAGGGGTATAGGTGAAGAAGATTGTTTTACTAAGAGCTGTATAGGGTAGTTTTGAGTATGATACTGCAGTGTGAGGCTCAGGTTAGCATGAAAATACTGATCACTAAGGGGACTATATAGGAGATGGAAAAAGGTAAAAAAAAGGGATTTGGAAGGATGCCAAATACAAACTGGACGGTTTCAAAGTTTTGTCTATGGTCTTCCCTGGGCTCAAGAAATCCACAGAGACCTTCTTCCTCAGACTTGAATTTCATGGCTCCTGCTCTCAGGAGCCAGTTTTCAGGCTAGTGATATTAGAATTACAGTTTAGATAGGTTATGGGCTACATGAGTCAACAGCAAATATTTATTAAGCAAATACTATAGCCAGGTACTGTGCTAAGCCTTAGGAACACAAATACAGGCAAAAAGAAAACCAATCCCAACTTTCAATGAGTTTACATTCTAATGGGGTGGATAACACATAAAAGGAAGCTTTAGTGGGGGAAGAGGAGATGGTCATAAGCTTTTGCAGCTTTGTCTGGGACCTTAAACACCAGTTCTGAAAATAAATTATTGGGGGGAAAGTGTTCTGAGTTCCAGAAAACTGACCTGAAAATTACCTTTGGAACATGGTCTGTTAGTAAGTTGGAGGTGAGGTAATGGAAATACTTAGAGTCAAAAGACTCAGTATACTTGTAATGGAATCTTGGCTTTGCCCCTTGCTAGTTGTGATACCCTGCCAAGTCATTTGAATTACCTCAGTTATTTTAGTTGTCAAATAAGAAAGTTGAACTAGATGACTTTTAAAGGCTCTAATATTCTATGACATTTTAGTACCTATATCCTGAGTTAGGCTTTAAAATCCAAGCTCACATGAACAGAAGTTCTCATGAGACCATTTTAGAAAAAGAAAAAAAAATGTTCTTAACTGCCTTAAAGAGATTGCTATAATTATATGTATATAATGTGTAGCATTATGATAATATATAATATCATATTACATAAGTGACAAGATTATATTTATCCATCTGAAAGGCTAGCCTACCATCTTCATGTAGTTGGGTTTTTTTTTTAACAAAATTAACTTTCATGCTTAGGGCAATAAAATGTTGCTTCTTTCTAACATCTCACAGAGCTAACCGAATGGGTCTTCAGAAATCATGTACTCTGTCTAATCTATATAATTCTAGAGCTGTCTATAAGCTTTAAAAAAAATTTCACATATTTTCATAATAACGTATTTCAGTATCCTATTCCCTTAACTTGGAAGTTTGTGACTTGATTTCATTCTCTTATACTTTGTATATTACCTGATGTCTACGCCCTATTGAAAAATACAGAATGGCTATTCACCAGTCACCTGGACAATAACCAACCATTTACTGAATCAGAAGAAATATCACATCTCCTTCTTAACTCTAATTAACTTTAAATCAGCACTGATAACAGCGGAGTGGGTCAGATTAATCTCCTCTTGAAATACAGCATCTTCCCCATCCTTAAACACCTTTCTCTTGATCTGCATATCCCTGATAGTCCTTTCATTTCTTTTGTGAATAAACTCCTTGAGAAGCACATCTACAACAGGTGCTTCTACTCTTTTTAACTCTGCTCTCTGGTTTTCAACCTCATTATTTAACTGAAATTGTTCTCTCCAAATTTACTAAAGATCTCTTAATTTCCAAATCTAATGTCATTTTTGGGTCCTTATGCTTCTTTTTTTTTCATTCTAGAAATTTAATTACAGCCATGTAATTTTTACTCTTGCATTTTCTCAATAGTTTCTTCCTTATATTTGCCCTTTTCCTTCCCTACTTAGCGAGATTTGACTTTCCGCTCAAGGATCTTTTTGAGATCTTTGTCCAGCTTTAGCCTTGTGATAACCACCTTGCTGGGATGAATGCCCAAATGGGCAGTTGTACCACTGGCCTTCTCCCGCTGCACACGCTCAATGTAGATCACATATTTCTTCCTGTAAACCTGGACTATTTTGCCAATTTGCTGTCCTTTGTAGTGTCTTTGAACAACCTGTCCTTCGTCATCTTTTTGAATGGGCATGGAGCAGACATTGTACTTCTGTCTCAGCTCCTTAGAAAGAGGAGAAGACATAATTTTCCTCCTTATGTGGGAAGGGGCATTGAAATACTTCTTGCTTTGGTCAGAAGTCACAAAGGGATTGAACTTCATTTTGACCTTGGAGCCACCCCGGAAGAGAAAAGCGGTACTTATGCTTCTTGATCTCTTTGTAACCTTTGATGTTATTGATCAACTACTTTTCCTTGATTTTTTCTTCTCTATAGGTTTTAAGGACAAAACTCTCTTCTGGTTCTCTTCCTGTCTGTCTGACCGCTCTTCAGTGTCTTTTACCAGCTCTTCATCCAAATCATTCCTGCTAATCACAGACACCCTCCTGGGATCTTTTCTTTTTCCTTTCTCTATACTGTTTTACTTGGTGATTTTGTCAGTTTCCATAGATTCAATTATCATCTCTAAAGATTCTCAGATCTATTTGTCTGGCCACAATTTTTTTCTTGACCTCTGGTTGTATCTCCTACTCTTTACTGGACATAACTAACTGGATATTGTGTAGATTTAACACTTCTAAAAATGAACTCATTACTTTTGTCCCCAAACCCTTCCCTCTCCCTTACTTTCGTGTTACTGCTGATGGTTCCACCTTGCTCCCAGTCACTCAAGCTCACAATCTTGTGGTCATCCTCAGCCCCTAGCTCTTTTTTACTTCTATTATATAATCACTTGCCAAGCTCTGTCATTTCTACCTTTGTAACACCTTTCCTATATGTCCCCTTCTTTACTCTGACACTGCCATCTCCCCAGTTCCAGTCCTCATCACCTCATGCCTGTGGGTTAGTGCATTGCCTCAAGTTCCCAGATTAAGGAGAAAATATTACAAGCAGCCAAGAAGAAACAATTTTAATATTGTGGAAACACAATCAGGATAATACAGGATCTAGCAGCTTCTACATTAAGGGATCAAAAGGCTTAGAATATGATATTCTGGAGGTCAAAG
>CM053593.1:251799433-251880592 GCA_028646575.1 Pseudocheirus occidentalis | reverse complement strand
GCCCTTCTTTCATCTTCACTTGAGGCAAGCCCTCAGCAATCTCAGTTCCTGGGGAGACAAGGCTTAGTAAAGCCATAGCCAGTGTTCTCATCAAGTCACACTCTGCCTGTAGAACAGTCCCAGAACCCCTGAAAGTATCAGCAAGGCCCCCTTCCAGGATTTCTGTGAACATACAACAAGAAAGTCCTTCTTCAGGGCTTCTGCACCAACAGCCAGGTTCCAAGACCTCTACAACAGTAGCACTGTCCACCATCAGGTGAATCTGGAAAAACAACATCAAAGCAGACAGACAAAATACCAGCATCACAGCCATGCCTCCTCAGTTCTCAGCAGCTCCAGGTGGCAGTCCTCAAAAGTCTTGGGCAGCTCCAACGGGCTCTTTGCAGTCTCTCTCAGCAACTCAGGCTCAACGACATGAATGCTGCTCTTCCCAAAAGTCCTTCTTCTTCTGGCCTTCTCTGGGCTTGAGCCTTCCTTTCCATTCATGGCTCCTCCCAGGTCAGCCCCCTCTCTTCACGTCAACAAGTCCATCCCACAAGTGGGATTCACAAGCTCTGGGTCTTAACACTCAACCCAAAAGCCAAGTCAATTCAGGGGCATCTCCAAATTCCATTACCATTACAGTGGTGTATAGATCTCCAGGAAGTGTCATGGAAACCTGATTCTGAACAATCTAAGGTGAAAACTCAGTGTCCTAATAGTGGAGACCAAGGTTGCTGAGGGAAGAGGGGAAAGGATAGCCTAAAGGGTAAGTAGAGCAAGTGGGGTAAGTAGTCTAAGGGCAATAAAGATGGTAGTCAAAATGTAGGCAACATGGTGAGATGTCCTGAAGTGGTATGGAAGAAGGCCTGGTATAAAGCAATATAAGGAAAAGCTCACCTATCAAAGTAGAAGAATTCATGGTTAAAATTCAGTATTATGGTGGGTGAAGGTAAGGATGATGGTTGAAATATAGAAAGTCATTTTAGAAGCAATCCTAACACCACCCATTTTGGAAGCAGATTGGCAACATTTTACTCCCTCTTCCCCCTTCAGCCCACCCTAATGCCATCTTCAATATTTCAGAATATCTTTTTTAAGAATTTTAAGTTTTATTTTTTTAATCAGTAAAAATCCATCCTTTCCCCCTTCCATTTCTCCTTCTCCCTACTTTGAGAATAAAAGAAAAATAAAACCCATGATAAACATGTTTAGTTAAAAAACAATTTTCTGCATTGTCCATGTCTAAATATACATATATGTATTTGCATGTATGAATGTCTTGTTCCATATTCCATTTCTATCAGGAGGTAGGTAGTATATTTCATCATTAGTCCTCTGGAAATGTGGCTGGACATTAGCACTGATCAAAATTCCTAATTTTTTAAAAGTTACTTGTTTTTATCATATTATTGTCATTATATAAAAATTGTTCTCTTGGTTCTGTTCACTTAACTCTGCATCAGTGGATACACATCTTCCAAGGTTTCTCTGAAACCAACCCCTTCATCATTTATTATAGCACAACACATTTCTATCCTATAACTTGCTCTACTATTGCCCAATTTATAGGCACTGCTTCAGATTTCCATTCTTTGCCACCTCAAAAAAAACCAATTAGAAATATTTTGTACATCCTTAGTTTGTTTTGCTTATGACTAACTCTTCTCTTAATCTACCCTCCCTACCTTTCTCTCCTTTCCTTTCTATTTCTACAATAAGTAAAATGTATTTCTTGTACAGAATATCCTTTAACAAATGTCATTTGGACACATAATTCTTATGTGGGGGTTTTCTCTTCCTTCAAGCAGAAACTGATTCAACATATCCAGACTTATTTGGAAGACCTTTCTGGCACAAGTGGGAATTAAAATGAATAAGAAAAACAGGTCAAGTATCTTAATTTTAAAACTCCTAAACCTCATGTAAGGGGTAGTCTTGTATGTGGAATGGGCAAGTTGAATGGGAGTCTCTAAGAGTTACATAAGTTTGGAGTATAGAAATTTCCAGAAAAGGACATAGAATATTATGCAGGAAAAGGAGGGGTATATCTAGTGTTCTGAATAGAAACAGTATGTCACAAGGGAGCCATAGGTCTCAATCCCAAAGAACTGGATCATCATGGACCTCTCTATCACAATTTCCATTTCCTCCAGAATTTCTGGATTTGTATGAAAAAAAGACCATTTCCACCCTAACTTTCTTCCCTGTGACTTCCGAATTACTGAAATTTTATACTTCTCTTAAAACAAGTAGTTAAGAGAATATTTGGCAAAACATGTCTATGTTTTTTAAAAATAACTCACTAGTGAAAGTCTCATTTTTGATTCAATAATACCTTGGGTTACAAATTAATATGTGATCTACAAATCCTCTAAAATTGAATCATTTGCTACTTTCCTAAAAAGTTCTTTAAAGTCATAACGAAACACAACATCTCTGAAAAACCCCAATCCTTTTCCTTAAGAAGTTGAGGGACAGTCCAAAGGATAAAATAGACTACATAAATCAAGTAAGCATGGTCTTTTATCTCCTATGTCCTTCTACTTTATTCAATCAGTTATTAAGCATCTACAATGTGCCAGGCACTGTGCTAAATGCTGGGGATAAAAACACAAAAAAACAGTCCTTGTCTGCAAGGAGCTAACACTCTAATAGAAGACACAAAAGGAATGTGAAAAGGGTATAGGGAAAGGAAAGGGAAGGTACCTAATGCAGGGACATGATGGAGAAATCCAAAGGACTGCAGAGGCTGGGAAATGAAATGGCCGACATTCAGTAGAGCTTTTGGGAAGAGTTCTTCCCTAAGGTCTTCCAATCCAAGGAGCAGAACAGGGTGTGAGTACCAAGGCTAATTCAATCATGTGGTATTCTCTCCTCTTAGTCTTAATAAGATCAATTAAAAACTCAAGAAGAAGATTTTTGTTTTAAATTAATCTATAGAGAGTCAAATGAAAGCATCATTTTAAAAAGATGCAAACAAAAACATCTTGGTAAAAAGTATATAAAGGCTAATAAACAACTTTAGAGAATTATAATTGTATATGCTACCATGTCTGATGTAGTAAATAGAAAATCACCCTCAGAGTTGGAAAAAACTTGGGTTCAAATCTTGCTTTTAACACATATTGCTAAGGCCAGCCAGGAAGCTAGGTAGATAGAGCACCTACCCTGGAGTCAGGAGGACCTGATTTCAAATATGACCTCAGACACTTACTAGCTCTGTGACCTTGTGTAAAGCCAAGCACGAGCAGCTTTCCAGAGGACTGCTGCTGTGAACAGCTTTCAAGGTTCTGATTATATACTACAGCGAACTCTATTTATTCAGTAACAAATCAGAGCAAAACATTCACAGAAAATCAAGGTACAGTATTCACAATGTTACAACTTATCACATAAAATCAAAATACAGCATTCACCACATCACAACTCAACAACTTATCACTAAAACGGCCAAAGTGGTCACATAGTTTTGAACAAAGTACAATTACTTAGTAACTCATTTAGTAACTCAATCATTCAATCATCCTTAAGGAGACTTGCCTACTTAAGGGACACAAAGTACAAAAGTCAAAGTATTCTACTCTGGGGTACAATTAAATTACAATTTCATCAGTCACGGCTCAGTACCCTATTTCATCAGTCACTACTCAGACAATTTCATCAGTCACTACTCAGTACCCATGGAGAGGTCTTTCCATCTTGACTTGGGGCAGGCTTTCAGCTTTCATAGCTCCTCTTCCATGGTCCCAGCTCCTGCCCAAATCTAACCAACTGCCACCTGAGTTCAAAGACAGTTCCTTGTCTAGCTCCTAGTTCCTTGTCTAGCTTTTCATGCAGTTCCTGCTCCTTATTGAAGCTCACGGTATCCAATCCACCTCAAGTCCTTCACAGTTTCTGTTCCTGGGAAGAGAAAACTTAACAGAGTCACAAAGTATCAACACCACAGTCATGCTTCCTCTGGCAGCTCCAGCTGGCCCTCAGAAGTCATCAGCAGCTCTGTTCTCAAAATCAAAATCACTTTCTCCATGGAAGTTCCAGTCCAGTAGCTGCAGCCCAAGCTTCAGGTGCTCACTGAGAGAAATTCTCTCTCTCTCTGTCTCCGGCAACAGCAGCTCTGGCAGCAGTGGCTCTGACTCCTTGAAGCTTATCCCAAGAAGTTCTGACTGTCTAGCTTGTGCTCTTTCTTAAATATGGTATAGCTCCTCCCTGTTCAGCCCCTTCCTGTTAGTTGAGCAACAATGGTTCATACCTTCTGTTTCTTTAACAGAGGCTTAATTTAAAACTAGATGCTAAGTACCTCTTAGCTTAGCAATACATAGGGATCTTCAAATTTCATTACCATTACACCTTGGGCAAGTTGCTTAACTGATTGTTTCAAAAAATAAAAACAAAAAAACCACATACACGTATTACTGGCTGATCCCAGGCAAGTAACAACCACGCAATACTCCAGGGAACTTTATAACATTGTAAGTTCTAGAAGAGATGTGGATCTTCATTTGAAGATGGTCCTCCTCATATCAGTAAGAATACAGGTCTGGACATAAAAATGAAGACTATAAAACCAAACCAAAACAAAAAACTATGCACTAACTCTACTTCCTCATATGTAAAATTGAGGGACTTGGATTAGATGACCTCTAAGATCCCTTCTAATTCTTTATCTATCATGAACATATAAACTTTAAAATGTTTTTAGAAAAACCAACTTTTTTAGAAAAATTGTTAAAGTACAAGTGAAGACAATGATTGAAATAGTATCTGAAAATGAGCAAGGGCTGTCCTGGTGCAGGGCTGCTACTCTACATGAATTCTTTGCAAGCAACAAATGACTGATTTTGTAAGAAAGGTATCAGATTTAGATCTGGCCATTTGTTTACTCTGGCTTTTTGCTCAATTGGACAGAGGAATTATTGGTTTACTTTTGAGATAATGTGGAAAATATTTACAACAGCATCACTGTTAGCTCTAGCATTTACATAGAATGTTAGGGTTTGAAAAGCTTTTATATATGATGTCTCATCAAATATATTTGCATATATTTGCACATCTCTTCCTATCCATGTTGCAATTTAAATCTTATTTTTAAACTTTACATTTTGACTCATTTTTAAATATTTTAATGCTGTAAACTCAGATTGCATTAAATTTGTATTAATAATAGTTTAACAGTTAAAATAGGTTAAACTGTTTAATGGTTTAAGCAGCTAAAAAAATCAAAAGGAAAAGAAAAAACAATTTGCCAGACCTCATTAGTAATCTTCCTTATTAGCACTTCTCTGGCTTTGCACATTATTGTTATTCTAACTAGAAATGCTCTTCCTAGCTTAATACAATTTAATTTAATCCAACAAGTAATAAACTCCTACTATGTGCCAGGTACTGTATAATTCCTATCTATCCTTCATGGTTCAGATTAAGTCCTTCATTCATGAAGCCTTCCTACACTACTCAGTCCCAAAGTGATTTATCATTTGATTTATCAACTTACAGCCCTTATAGTTTTTTTTATCAGCATCTCAGATACAAAAATAAACATTCTGGTGACTTCATGTACTCTGGTTTCATTTTAGAAACACATAGTTAAATTTACAGTGAACAATTTATTACCTTTGGATGCTTCTTAAATTGTTACATGACTCATTTTTAACTCCTCATGCTACTTCTTTCTGACTATATTTCAAGCTTGATGGCAGGAACTAATCTTACACTTAAAAAAAATCTTCCACAACTGGTATAATGCTTTGCACACAGTAGGTGTTCTTATCTAAGCTCACACAGTTTATTTAGTGGTAGACTTGGGATTAAAAACCCATGTTTTAGGATGATAGATTTAAGTTTAGAGATGATCTTCGAAGTCACTGAGTTCAGATCTGTCACTAAAAGATGATGAACTTATGACACAGCAACTTGCTGATTGGTCATACAACTAATATCAAAGCAGAATTTGAATCTAGATCTCCCTGACTCTAGGTCAAGTACTCTGTCTACTAGGCTAGGCTCATCCATCAGATTTTAGTTATTTAATAGCTGTTCTGAGGTTTACTTCCCATAGCTAATGGGTTTAGGGCCAAACATTCATCATGTTCGAATCTACAGGGTTTCTATAGTAAAAAACAGTGCAACTTAATGCTACCTGAGTATCTATTTCCATCTCTAAATGCAGAGAATATTACCCAGCCTAAGTGCTGGGAGCAAGGGTAAATAAAGGGTGAAAGCTATGGACTAAGGACCAGATTATTGTTATGTTCTTCTTAGGTGATGGGGAAGAAAATAGTGGGGTCCTCAACAGCATACATAGCAAGGGGAAGATGAGGCCCCTCCCTTCAGTAGGAGCCCATCTAAGACTAGTAAATCACAGAATGGGAAGATACCTCAGAAGCCAACTAAATCTAGCTTCTAACTGAAAAAGAATCCTCTCTGTAACAATCCCAGATAAGTGATCATTGAGCCCCTAATTGAAGGTCTTTAGTGAAGCAAACCCACAGTCTTTGGATGCAGTCCATGCCACTTTTGGTTAGCTATAATTGTTAGTGTTTCCTCTAACATCCTCTAAATTTGTCTTTTGTTTTCCTGGCTTCTTTCAAGATTCAGCTCAAATCAGAACTATTGAGGTGGCATAATGAACAGAGCTTATTGTAAATAAGATCTGGAACCAGGCAGACAGGGGATCAAATTTGACTCCAAATCTTCCTAGCTGTGTGACCCTGGGGAAGTCAATTAAGTAACCTTTACCTCAATTTCCTCATGTATAAAATGGGGGTAATAATAGCACTTACTTCTCGGGGTTGTTGTAAGGATCAAATAAGATTTCGTAAAGTGCTTTGTAAACCTTAAAGCCCTATATATATATATATACATATATATATATATATATATATATAACCTAGCTATTATTATGAGCTATTAAGTTGTACAGTTCTGCAGGACGTTTTTCTGGATTTCCAAGTTGTTAAACTTCCCCCTTTCAGATTAATTTCACCTAGTCTGTACATCTTTTACGTATTTAGTTATTTATATGTTGTCGCCTCTCCCCCCTATTAGAATGAATGCTTCTTGAGGGTAGGAACTTTTTCACTTTTCTATCACCAGCTCTTAGCACAGCGCCTGTAACTTAAGTGCCTTTTTTTGTTTAGACCTCATCTTTACCCACTGCTCAAGCTGGAAGCACAGAGGTCACTCATAGGCCCAAGTACTTTGCTTATTGGCATGGAAACTTTGACCAGCTCCACTTTTGACCTGGACTGGTTCTCCCCTCCTTAGACAGCCACCCCCTTCACCCTACCCCTCATCAGTGCCAGATTCTAACTACCTAGTCCTATTGAAGCTCAGAACTCTGGAATTCATTTGATCTGCCAACTTCAGTCTCCCATAATAGCAGGGATTCAAAGGTATGTGCTATGAGGCCAGGCACATAAGTGCTTATTAAATATTGTTGATTGATTAGCCTGTAGTCACACTGGTTGTAAGCATCAAAGGCCCATTGAGTCCACCACAAGTGCTCTTTCCACTGTATCATAGCAGCCATGGAGCACCTAGGTGGCTAAGTGGATAGAGTGCTGGACCTGGAGTCAGGAGGATCTGAATTCAAATTCAGTCTCAGATACTTTGCTAGCTGTGTGACCTTGGGCAAATCACTGAATCCTATTTGCCTCAGTTTTCTTATCTGTAAAGTAAGTTGGAGAAGGAAATGGCAAGTCACTCCAGTATCTTCTCCAAGAAAACACCAAATGAGATCATGAAAGAGTTGGACATGAATGAACAATGCAGCAGCTATAATAGAATATCATTGCTCTGTGAGAAATTTAAGTGATGAGTTTGGAGAAATATGGGAAGATTATATGAACTTTGACGCAGTGATGTAAGGGGAAGCATAAAAACAACATAATAACTATAACAATGTAAAAATAAAGAACTATAAAAAGAATGTAAAAAGAAAAGAAACAATTTTATATAATTAAATGATTAGATGAGATGAGAACAGAAAAGAAAATAATATATCCTTCTTTCATTGAAAGGTGAGAGACTGTATAAAATATTGCACATGATATTATTAGACATTTTCCATGTGTGTTGGATGGTTATATTAAACTATTTTTTAAAAAAATTTCTTCACAAGGGAAGACTTGGTAGTTGGATGGGGGTGGAGGGAGAGAAGGTATTTTTGTAAATGAATGTAATATAAAAGGCATCACTAAAACTTTAATAAGTAACAATAGCTAACATTTACATAATGCTTACTATGTGCCAGGGTCTATTTTGCAAATATTCTTTGCAAATATTATCTCATTTGACCCTTATAATAATTCTGATAGGTGCCATTATTATACCCATTATGTTGTTGTCAGTCTGACTCTGTGACTGCATTTAGGCTTTTCTTGGCAAAAAGACTGGAGTGGTTTGCCATTTCCTTCACCAGCTCATTTTACAGAGGAGGGTTATAGATGGTGCAAACAGAGGGTAAGTGACTTGCCCAGGTCCCACAGTTAGTGTCTGAGGCTGGATTTGAACTCATCAAGATAAATCTTCCTGACTCTATTCATCTAGCTTGCCTCTATTTTACCACCTAACCTCAACATGTCATTTAATTTTTTTTTGATGGGTAACTTTTGTTTGTACAACACCTATCTTTCTCATGCATCCCCTTACCAGAATGCTAGCCTTCACCATAAAGAAATTCTATAAAAATAACCAATGTATCAAAAGTATGACGCTATATGCAATATTACAAAGCAACAGTCTCCCATTTCTGCAAAGGAGGTGTCCCAACACTTAGCATAATGCCTAGTATGTAGTAAGTGCTTAATAAATGTTTATTGATTTATTTTCACCTCCCTTCTTTGGGGTCAAGCTTGGTCATATTTCTCAGCCGTGTCCATTCATTTTTCTTAGTTGTTGCTATTTAATTATTCTGGGGTCAGTTTCCTCATCTATGAAATAAAGTGTTGGCTTCCATTAAGGGTTCTTAATCTCGTTTTAGGAACCAAAAAAAATTCATCTTTATTTCAGTAAATTGTTTTCCTTTGTGATTCAAGTATTTTACTTTATTTATATAAAACCATTATTTGGAGGATGGGTCCTTGCCACACACACAAAATGAAGATTTGACTATCTCTAAATTCTAAGTCCATGCTATTGTGCCTTGGCTGCGCTCTTAGGTATTAGTCTATTACCTTGGGTAAGTCACTTTCCCTTCTCTGGACTTCAGTTTCCTCCATCGCAAAAAGAGGGGTAGTAGGTGGGTTAGACTCTAAGGATTAATCTTGGCATTTCCCCAAGGATTTAAATCTAGAGTGTCTCCCGGCCAGGACCCAGGGCGGGAGTCGGCCCGGAGGCGTAACCACACCTGGCCCAACGCCCGCCAAGAAGGGACTGCCACGTCAGGACAACTTCACAAACCGAGCGCGGGGCAGGGAGCGCGACACCTGGCCCCGCACTGGGGTCAACGCGGGTGAGCGCGGCGGCGGGAGGACTGAAGCCCTGGCCGCGGCCCCTCCCCCGGCTCTCCAACCCTGAGGCGGCCCGCGCGGGCCCGGCCTCCAGCCCGGGGCGGGGCGGGGAGGCAGGGCGGGACTGTAGCCGGGCGGGCCCGGCGGAGGCTGCGAGGAGGATCCCAAGGAGGCGGCAGCGGCGCGCGGTAGGAGGCGGCGGCGGCGGCTCGGAGGGCGGGGCGCAAGTAGGGAGGCGGAACTACAGTCATCGCCGTCGCCGCCGCCGCCGCTGCGTATCCCTGGCGCTGACTTGGGCGGCCGGGGGCGGGGACTGGGGGACGCGGCTTCCCTGGCTCAGGAAATCCTAGGTGCGGGAGCCGGGGCCACCAGCTAGTTGCGGAGAGGAGGAGCGGGAGGCGGTGGCTGGGCCGGAGCGGGGCGGCAAGGCCACCATGGAGACCCGCTACAACCTCAAGAGCCCAGGTAGGGAAGGGAGCGGTCAACCCCCCCCCCCATCTGCCAGCACGCATGCGCGGACAGAGGGACTGACGGACTGGTCGCCGGGGAGGCCTTGGGCCGCCGCCCCGCCACCTGTCACAGTCCGAGGGTCCTTTTCCCTACTCTAGTCCGATGTCCGGCCTGGCCTGGGCATAACCGTCCGGAGCGAGCCGGGCCCGGGGAACCGCCCGCTCGTCCGCTGACCGGCCCAGCCCGAACTCACAAAGAGAGGGCCCAGCCCCGGCTCGGGCTGCTGCCCGTGCCCTGCCCCCACCTTCCGACCTCGGCCTCACCCCACTTTGCCCTTTCCCTTTCTTTTTCCTCCCCCTTTCCTCTTAAAAGGGTGGCACCCTAGAGGCAGCTGGAGACCGCGGGACCCCCCGCCGGGCGTCCGCCCGGTCTTCTCAGGCTGCCTAGCCCTGGACTGGACATTTCCTGGGCAACTTCACTGACCTGCCCTTTTGGATGGGGTCGAGGTGGTGGTGCGTGTGTGTACTGGAAGACTGTGGGGAAGAGGTCTGTGGAGGGATTTATATGGCAGACCCTCGTCTTTCCTCCCCTCCTTCCTCTGGACCTAAGAAATGTTGGGAGGTGAGAAAGAGAGAGCCTTGAGGAGGAGGTCGGAGGACCTGGGTTCAAATTTGGTCTTTTGTGACCTTGTGTAACTTCCTGTCTGGGTCTCAGTTTCCTTCAGTGTACAGTACTAGCATTTCACTAGGAGACCCTAAAGGTGGCTTCCATCCCTAAAAGCAGTGATCCTATGAAAATGTGGATCTTTTAGCACCTACTACCTGTATAACCTTGGAGAACTCACTTATTCTTTCTGGGTTTTAGTTTCCTCATCTGTAAAACGAGGGAGTTGACCTAGATCTAGGATTCTTCATCTGGAGTCCTATAGTTTTTTTTTTTGGAGGGGGGTGGGGTCTTAGTAACCTTGATGGAGAAATACATTGCTTCTATATTTTCACAAACTTTTGACTGAAATTTTCGTATTCCCTTCAGTTATTTAAATGGAGACCACGACACAGAAAAGATGAAAAACTTCTGTTTTTAGAGTCTTTTTCAGCTCTAAACGTTCTTTTGGTCTTACATTGTTGGAGTCCCCCATGGTTTTTCAACCTGAAAGCTTTTACTCTTAGCACTTTTTAGTAATTTTCATTAGGTAACTTGTCTTTCAACCCTATCTGTGAAGTGAGTGGTATGGAAAAAAAAAATAACGTATGTGTGTGTATGTACACATACACATACCTACATGTATACACATATACACACATACACAAATTAGATGAATCCTAAGGTCCCACTGAACTCTGAAACCTGTCAAATGTCATGCTACTTCATATATATATATATATATATACATTTTATATATGTGTATGTATCTATATTTATCTACCTACATACCCATCTACCCTTGTAATAAAAAATAATTTGGTTCCTCTCCTGTCTTGAACACATATTGGCTGTGTGATCTTCTAGGCATCACCTAATCTCAAAATACTATAAGTTTCAGAGTAGGTGTCTGCAGTGTTAGAGGGAATTTCCTCATCTGAAGTTCTCTATCCTCAGGAAACCAGAGCTCCAGACTGTCCTGACACCCAAACATATGCATCCATACCCAGTGTTTGGGGTTGGGGGGGATGTGGAAGATTGTCTGGAACAGTAATTTCATGTGGGTGGGGAACTTTGGATGAGGAAAACACTCCACTGATAAGAATCAATGAACAAGCACTTACTAAGTGCTTACTATGCCAGGCACTGGGAATACAAAACCGAAATAAACAATGGAGTTTACATTTTGTGACTGAAGCTCACATGATGATTATTATTCACATGCAGTGCTTTGAGGTTTTCAAAATATTTCATACACATTATCTCAATTAATCCCCACATTTACTCTGATAGATAAGTGCAATAATTATCCCGATTTTATAGATGAGGATACTGAGATTCAGAGAGGTTGAGGTGGTTTGCCCAGGGTTAAAGATAATTGTGTCTCAGAGTCAAGTCTGAGTCTTCCTGACTCTAAGGCAGGCTTCCTAATATCTCTCAGTATAAATACCTTTCAACAGATGAGGAAAGAGAGGCCCAGAGAAATGAAAACTCTTAAGGTCACGTAGCTAGTTAGAACCCTGATCTAAAACAGGAACCCAGGATTCTGAACTGCCAAGTCCAGAATTATTTCCACCGTGGAGTGCTTCCTGTGTAACTACATAGATAGCTATATAGCTCCCTTCATCATGAGAAGGAATTCGAAGCAGTAACCCTGATGCCACTATTCCATGCCTTTCTACAATTCTTTTGGCATATATGCAGTAGAACACTGATGAAAAATGGAGCTGGTAAGTCCTGTGAAAGAACTGTGCCCTAACAAGTGTCTGCTGATTGATGACAAGGTACCGGGCCATTTATTCCATTGGCATATTCCATGTCCATTGGCAAAATTTGTGAAATGGAGGGGAAAAAAAGCAATTTAAGTTTAACTTAATCTTTAGGAAATAATTAATGGTTTAACCAGCTGTTACTCATTCCGCTCTGCGCCATCATCTCACCTTTTTTTCCAGTTGGTGTTAGGAAAACCAGCATTCTTTATTCCAAGAACCTAGGATAAAGTACTCCCATATCTGATTTTTTTCTTTTCTCCTGAATATGCAGAGCATAAAAAATACCATTGGACAGTAGATTGAATAGAATTTGAAGTTCTTTGGTGAAATTTAGAAGAGGTTTGGATGGGATAATTAAATAAATACAACATATGTAATGGAAGGAAGATTACTGTTGGTCTATTATTTGTTCACATTTGAGATGGGTAATTGGTCTTGTCAGTTGCAAAGACAGGATATATTAATTTATTGATTTAGTTCGTTTAAAAAAATTTATTTAGATTCATTTACCAGAAAGTTAGGGTACTGGTTTGAATCCTAAGATCACAAGATCACAAAGCTGAAAAGGAGCTTAGAAATCATCTCGTTCACTCCTCTCATTTTACATGTGAAGAGCTGAGATATAGAGAGTTTGTGACTCATCCAAGGTCTCCTAGAAAAGTAAATAGAGTTAGGATTTAGACTTCCTTATATAAAGTCATTGCCCTTTCTACCTTTTCTGGCTGCCTGTGTATGAATCATTCCATTTCAACATTTATTAGGCAATTACAAAGTTCAAAACTTTGTGTTAGAAAGAAACAGTCCTTGCCTTCAGGGAGATTACTAACAATACTCGTAAGAGCTATGTGCATATTCAGTTTCTTGTTTTGGTTTTTGGAGAAAATGGAAAACTTTTCTTGGAAAATACTGAAACTCTTCCTTAGTCCTCAGAATTTTATCACAGGTTTCATGTCTGGTTTTGGCTTTGATTACTCCTCCTTGTCAGTTGTGGAGTACGAGGATAGCACATAAATTGTGATATGATATGCTGACATATAAAGTTACTATATATTTTTTAAAATAAAAAGCATTGAGAATTATTATTTGAAGAAGATATTTTCAAATCTGAACCACCTCAGGTAAATGTATTTGATCTCTTCCACCCTTTCCTACGTAAGTAATTAAGTTCCTTCCACAGTTTATATTTATTAGACTGTCTTTCCGGATAGTAATTTCTTAAAGGTATTAATGATCTAGATTGTTTTGATGTTTTTTTTAAAATAACGTTTTATTTAGTTAGTTATCAAATTAGTCATATACTGAAAATGCCCCCCTCTTCATACTCTGTTGTAGTTATACTTGTATATTTTACAATTTGCACCAAATTATTAGCCCTTGACAAGGCTGGAAAGAATTATTTCATAAGTGACAGGAATGATCCTATCCACAACTTTTTCTGTTTCCCTCAGTAAGTATAACTTGTAAACTGTCCTTCAGTGCTTAGTACACTTGACTGAAGTGAGAACATTTGTTGAATCTGTATTCTTAAACTTTAGATTTTAAAAACTCTCACCAAAAATGGCAGGTTATTTTCTTTAAGTAGAATTTTCCAAGATGAATTGTAATGTTTTCTGTTTCTTATTTCTAATTTCACTAGTTTTTTAGATAGTATTTTTTGTAGCAGATCAGAATTTGTCAGTAGACTATTCTTGTAGCCTCTTGTATGCATTTTTCTGCCAGACTTAAGCCCAAATCCCAGTTCTGTATCATTTGAAGTTTCTCTTAATGTTTTGTTTCTTTCTCATTTGAGCTCACTAATGAAAATATTAAATTAGGTTAGACCTTTACTGACCTAGTCATTTTTGTGCTCCTTTTGCTGATGATCCTGGAAGAAAAAAAGTACTTTTAAGTACCAGCTTTTTGATTAAAGAAAGAACCCGTTTGGACTAACAGATCATGTGAAATTTATGTGACTCTTCATATCTGAGGAAAAGTTCACATTAAAGAATGAAGCTTTCTTAATCCTTTTCAGTATCTCCATAAAATGTTACAAAAATTGAAATTAAAAGTCATATTAATTATAACTTAATCTCAAACATAGATGGAAAAACAAAAATTAACAGAATCTCAAATGAAATAGTCTGCAAAGTAGTTATATTTTTGTAAAAAGGAAAATATGTACATTTTGACAAAATAATAATTTGTTTTTTTCTTGATCTTGCCCTGGGGTTTTATTACTTTTGGGAAGATCTTTAACTTTTGAATTAAGACCATTGTTGGAAGGCATTTTGCCTTCTGCCTGAGAGCTGTAAATAATTTGACAGTTTTTTATATACCTGCCTGTCTGGTGACATCCTTAGGATTTGAAAGATGACTGATTCTGTAAGCTCCCATTACTCCCTGACTAGTGAAATCAAACTGAAGAAAATTGAATGACAAAGTGATAGCTAGAATTCCTCTTTAGACTTCTTTCTGTTTGAAGAATGTAATTTATACTGTCTTGCTCTTGAATTACCATTTGTTAGACTCAGAAATGAAGCAGCATAAAAAAACATGACATTAGCATTTTGTAATGTTCATATTTATTATTTTTACCATATGACATATGCTTTCATCAGACTTTTAATTTTTTAAATGACTGTTTTGTAGCCACCCTTAGCCTTTCAGGATGTAAACTGGAAGTAGTAATAGGATCATAGATTTAGAGCTAGAAGGAATTTTAAGGGTCATCTGGTCCAATCTACTCATTTTGCAGATAAGGAAACTGAGGCACAGAGAGGGTGACTTGCTAAGGCTCACATAGGTTGTAAGTGGCAGAACTTTTGATTTTTTGATTCTCTCAAAACCTAGAGTTCATTCTTACATTGCATCATGGGGTTAATAATAATGATAATAATAGTTACCATTTATATAGTGCTTTGTATGTGGCAGGCACTATGCTAAGTACCTCTCAGTTGATGCTCACAACAACTCTGGGAAATAGGTACTGTTATAATCTCCAGTTTGTAGATGAGAAAACTGAGGTTAAGTGACTTGTTCAGGGTCACACAGCAAGTGTCTGAGGGTAGATTTGAACTCAAGTCTTCCTGACTCCAGGCCAGGCGCTCTAGCCACTGTGCTACCTAGCAACCCTTACTTTTAAGGTGGAAGAGTCAACATCCCTAGCTTGGTATCTCAAGACCTACAGGTCCTTTTTTTTTTTTTTTTTTTTTCTTCTTTTTTCCTGATTAAGCTCAGGAAACTGTAATGCTTCCTCCCATTTCTGTGATTCTGACTTTGGCTTTCTGACCTGATACCTTTGATCCTAATCTGTGTATTGCCTCTGTTTTGACCTAGATTTTTATATTTCTGACTCCAGTGTGGTGACCCTGATTTCTGATTGCTTCTTATTTTTTTCTTTTTTGGAGGGCAGTTGGGGTTAAGTGACTTGCCCAAGGTCACACGGCTAGTTTTTTGTGTTAAGTGTCTGAGGCTGCATTTGAACTCAGGTACTCCTGACTCCAGGGCCGGTGCTGTATTCACTGCGCCACCTAGCCCGCTCTGATTGCTTCTTAAAACAATTTTATTTTTACATTCTTGAACTTAACCCCTACATAGCTATTAGTGGCTCAGTAGGAAGGATTTGGTCTTCTTCTGTCATAGAAAATCATAAGCTCCAGGCAATCTGTTACTTTAATTTTGACTGATTTTATGAGAAGCTTATTTTAGCCATTGAAATTAGGAACTCATTTTGGTTCTGAACTTGTAAGTTTAGGGGAAAATCTATTACTTATTACTTGACTCAACAACCACAAATATCAAAGGAGGATTGATTTCCTCTGGGGCAGAATAATAGAGAAGCAACTAGGAATAGGGCTGGCCAAAATCCTTCTGTACCTGTCATGTTTCACCTTTAGCTCTTGTCTTGGGAATTTCCCAGCCTGGGTTCCACTAAAAGTCCTGGAAAAATCTCACCTACCATGAGGCCTGCAGGGATAGGGGGCAAAATGTAAGTAGCCAGACTGAAAGGAAAATAAATTGATTAGAATATTAAGAAAGACCCCCTTGGGCTGGGAATGACTTCAACTTCTCAGGTCAAGCTTGGGTTTTTATAGCTTTTCAGGTTGACTTTCTGTATACTACCAGTCAGGTGTATTCTGAGGCAGAATGGAAATGGAGAAATGGATGAGCTTTGGGGTCCTAGGAGTAGTTAAGGGTCAGGCTTTTTCCTGAGATTTCCTGCATTTCTCTGAGGTTAAGCTTATCAGAATTCCTTTTATTGGCAGAAAATCTCTTAAAGATGATGGAGGCTCTTTTAAAATAGAGTAATTCTTGTTCATCCTGTTGTTGCCCAGTAGGGAGGGAAGAAAAGTACAGACCTCACAGTTCTGGTTTCTTGGTCTCAGAAGTTACTTAGAGAGCAGATGTTTTGCTCATCCTCACAGGATGTATACAGGTTCATCTGTCTTCTCCATATTGCACTTGACATCTTGAGTTTTTACTTTGGGACAGAACTAGAAACTCTATTTAAACTTCTAAAATTCTTCCTTCTTTAGACACACAGAAGGTAACTTTGACCTAGTGTCTAGATTTTTCTAATTCTTCTACATAACATTGCAAATCTATCTGCTTTGTGTGTTTAGCGCCAGACTGTGGAACTGATGAAATCAACCTTCTTTGGAGTCACGTTGGGTTTAAGGAGAGAGCTCAGAAAGGAGAGGCTCTTTTTTTTTTGCTGCTTCTTTCATAGTTCTGTTATTGCTATAGTTGAATTTACTAGGGGTATAATTTTTTATTATTGATAAAGAAATTTCATCATATCAGAAATGATTAAATTAGTTAGATTTGCATGTTCTATCAATATTTCTATCATTTGGAAGATCAGTAGGAATATGCCCCTCTTCCAGACTTTCCTATTTCTTTTGAGGTTCCGGCCATCCTGCCATTGGCTTTGAAAGGTTTGAAACCTTGAAGTCATCCTTACTTCTTACTTCCCCTTACCCCACATATCCAGACAGTTGCTACTTCTTTTCCATCTTACTTCCACAATATTTCTTGCATCCATCTCTCCACTCACATGGCCACCACTCTAGTTAGGGTCCTCATCACCTCTCATTTGAATTATCGCAGTAGACTCCTGATTGATTTCCCTACTTCAAGTCTCTCCCTTCTCTCTTACTTGTAGTTGACAAATTGATTTTTCTAAAGGACAATTCTGACCCTGTCTTTCCCTACATGTAAACTCCAGTCATTCCTTACTACCTCTAGAATCAGATACAAACTCTTGTTTGACTTTTAAAGCCTTTCACAACCTGCCCCCAACCTACCTTTCCAGCCTTGCTATAAGTTACTTCCATTTCTGCACTATACAGTCTAGGCAGATTTCCCTTCTCCTGTCTCTGCCCTTGCACTGACTGTCTCCTATACCTTGAATGTGCTCCTTCCTCATCCCCACTGCCTGGAATATTTATTTTCCTTCAAAACTCACCTCAAATGCCATATTTTAGCAAGCTTTTCCTGAGCCAGCTGCTTTTCCCCTTAAAATTACCTTGTATTTATTTTGTATATTCTTCTGTATATGTGTTGTTTCCCTGATAGAATGCAAATTCCTTGTGGGCAGACAGTTTAGATAAATTTTTGTATCCACAGCACCTAGCAAATTGCTTGGAGCATAGTAGGTGCTTAATAAATGCTTGTTGATTAATTGATGTGATTATAGATTCTTCTTGAAGTTCTTGTGCATATTTTGAATTTTAATAATTTTGATTCTGCTTATGATAGAAAAAAATCAACACCCAGTTTTAAAGCAATTGAATTTTTTTCCCTCACTACTGAGTCAGCATTTGGAGGAAAAAACCCTCTGACTTGTCATCAGAAGACCTGGGATGAGTCCCAGCTGAACTGTTTTCTTGATCATTTATTATGTATATGAGTAAATCACTTCATATCTCTGGGCTTCAAGGACCTCTTCCACAAAATGATATGGTTTATAAAATTATAACTAGAAGGGACACTTGGATTAGATGATCTCCAAGATGCCTTCCAACTCTAAAATCTATGGGCCTATAATACATATTTTAAAAATTGTATTGTATTGCATTGTTTTTATTTAACAAGCATTTATTTTATCTCCCCATCTCTAGCATAGTCAAGCAAAACAAATTCCAGCATTGACTGTGTCCAAAAATAATGTGTCCATTATCTCTCTGTCATTTGGTTATTGCATTGATGAGAGTTAAAGTCTTTCAAAGGTGTTTGTCTGTAAAATCTTTTTATTTATAAATTGTTGTCCTGGTTCCATTTGTTTTACTCTGACTCAGTTTATGCAGTTCTTCCTAGATTTCTTTTAACCCTCCTCTTTCATGTTTTTTATGCATTTAGTAATATTCCAGTATATTTACATGCCATAGCTTGTTTGGTCATTCCTCAGGTGATGGCATACTGTACAATGTAGATTTCAATTACATTGGCCAAAAGACACAGTTTACCTTGAGTTCATATTGCCTGTTTAGACTTGGAGAGAGGAAAAAAAGGAATTGCAATTCAGAAAGCTGTTGAGGACAGAATAAGATATATGATAAAAGAAGTGTGGAGTGTTTCTCCTTTACTTCTCTTAAGGCATTGATTAACTTAGCTTGTGTGTTTATATGTGTATTTTTTTGTGTGTGTGTATATTTATATATGCATATACATAAGGATATTATATATGAATATATTGGTTTTAGAATGGCAAGAGGTATGCCCACCTAATTGGCTCTGCCCTAGTCATTATAATATTTTTTACAACATTTTATTCTCTTGTTTTACATTTGTGGTAAATTTTCTTTTGTGGAGAAGGAAAATCATTATTGGAAAGCAGTTTACATATAGTGAACCAAATTTCTCAGAACTTTGTATCAACAATCTTTTAAAAGACAGAATTAAGACTAAGAATGTTAGGTTTAGGTTAAAACCATCAATATATCTGCTTCCCTTTTTCTTGTTAGGTTTAAAGTTAATAATAAGCTCCATTGTTTTTAGCAGTGTGGAGGAGCTATATGATATTGTGCAAATAATCTGAGCCTCAATGTCCTCATCTTTCAGATGTGGGTGGGTATTTGATTCAATTTAACTAGTGTTTGCTATGCTCTCACCATGTGCTGAGCACTGTATTAGGGAATAGAGATGCTGAGATAAAAATATACTGTCTGTTCTCAAGGAATTTATATTGTCCTTTTCCTGGCTAAAGTCCTTGAGAAGGTCTTCTACATTCAGTTCCTCTACTTCTTTCCTCTCACTCTCTTAACTCTCTGAGATCTAGCTACTGACATCTTTCAAGTGAAACACCTTTCTCCAGGGATTTTTTAATTGCCAAATCGAATGACTTTTTTTTAGGCCCTGTTTTCCTTAACCTTTCTGTTGCATTTGACACAATTGACCACTTTCTCCTCCTGCTAACTCTCCTCCTTTGGTTCTTATGACACTGCTCTCTCCTGGTTTTCTTACCCAGCTGACAGTTCCTCAGTCTCCTTTGCTGGATCTTCATCCAGGTAGTGCTCCCTGAATTGTTACCTCTTCCCTCTGTACCGTTGGCTTGATGATTTCACTAGTTCCCATGAATTATTGTCTCAATGGAGATGATTCTTAAATGTATTTAACCTCTTTTCCTGATCTCCAGTCTTGTATCTCTGGCTATTGGACGTCTCAACCTGGATGTCCCATAGACATCTTAACCTTAGTATCTCCCAAACTGAACTCATTATGTTTTGCCCCAAATCCTCCCCTCTTCTAAACTTTCCTATTATTGTGAAGGATACCACTATCTTCCCAGTTACCCAGGCTTGAAATCTGATTGTCATCCTTGACAACTGCTCTCGGTCCGAGCCCTCTTATCCAGTCTGTTGCCATCAGTTCTCTTTATAACATCTCTTACATACTCATAGACTCCTTTCCTCTGACACAGCCTCCACCCTGGTGCAGGCCCTCATTGCCTTACTGCTAGACTATTACTGCAGTCTCCTGGTTTTATTCATTGTTGTTTTCACATTATCTCCCCCATAAGGTTGTAAACTCCTTGAGGGAGTTTTTGCCTTTGTAGGCTTAGTTTTTTAGCACTGTGCCTGGCACATAGTAGTTGCCTAATAAATGCTTGTTGACTTATATTTGGGTTGGGGGTGGGATGGAGAACTTGTTCATAGATGTTTGTACAAAAGTATACGTAAAATAATCTTAAGAGGTAAAAACCGTTTATGACTGAGAGATTCAGGAAGGGCTTTGGGTAGCAACTGGTACCTGAATTTGCCAAAAGTTGGGGTGAGGGAGGGTTTTATGTAGGAACCAGTACCTCAGCTTTGCTTTGAAGGAAGCAGTGGATGCTAAAAGTTGAAATAAGGACAGTTATGGGAATACCTTGATGGAAGAGAATCTTTTTGGTTGCATTTTGTTTGATTCCAGTATTTTTTGGAATAATCTCCAAGCAATAAACACAGTGAGATCTTGCATTCTCTGCATTTTTCAATCAATTATGTGACATAAAAATAGTCTACTATAGATAAGCATTTTCAAAAGCTTTCCTCTTCCCTTTTTTTTTTTTTAATCAAGGGCACTTTGAATTTATTTGTAGGAATTAGAGGGACCCCCTTGGGGTCTGTAGATAAATTAAAGGGTATTGATGGATTTGGATGGAAAAAAAAATTACATCTTTATTTCATTGTGATTGGTTTACTTTGTAACCCTCTGCATTTAAAACCATTGTGAAAAGGGGTCCATAGGTTTCACCAGACTCCCAGAGGGTACCATGATACAAAAAAGGTGAAGAAGCCTGGGTCAGGATCAGTCTTGGAACTGTTTTGTAGTTATGAGAAAGTAGACATGTGTCTATGCTGTTATCTTGATGACCTCATGATCATCTGTTTTTAGCAGTATCGGTAATGTTTTCCCAATCATTCATGGGAACATTCTTCCATTTTCATATATCTTTAAAATTTATCCTCCAGTCTCCTCAAAGTGATGTCATCTCTACCACAGACAGTCTCTGTTTATACGTGGTCTGGTCTACCAGCATTTCCCATTTTCCCTTTCTTTAGTGCTTTTTCCAGTTTTTAAAATAGCGTGTTGAAGACTAAGATATTTAGATTCAAATGTAATGACTTTTTCTACTGTTAGTGATGGTGAAAAGTTTGGTATAGAAGTGTTGACAGATATTTTTTTTAGTTTTCAAATGTCGTCTTTCTAATTTCATCTTTAGTAGTAGTCTTGGGGTGATCCAGGACTTGCATGCATAGATTCTTTAAATTTATTTCGCCCTTCTTTCCACCATTCTCTTTTGTAAGATTTTATAAATGTGTTTTTATTTTAAATCAGTATTGCTCTTGAATATTATATTTCTCTGCTTTAGCAAGGATCACAGAATTGCAGAATTTGAAAGTTGGATGGATCTTAGTGGATATTTAGTCTAACTTACTGATAAAAGTTACCTCCATTGTATCCAAGAAGCGGTCCTTCACTTGAAACCATTTAAGAAGACAAAAATCCATGACATCTTGGAACACTTGGTTCCACTTTTGGAAAGCTTTAATTTTAGGAAATTTTGCAAGCCTAAATTTGCCTTTTTGCAGCTTTTTCAAATTACTTGTTTTTGCCCTTTAGTGTCAAAAAGAACAAGTCAGATTTCTCTTCCGTATGACAGGTCTTTTGAATATTTGAAGATAGCTGCCATGTCTTTTCTGACTCTTTTCTTCTCCATGCTGAACATGTTCAGTCAACCTGTCTTCATCTGTCATAGATTCAAGCCCTGTCACTGTCATGGTTGCCCTTTTGGATATTTACCAGTTTATTGATACCCTTTTAAAATGATGCTCCCCTGTGTGAACAGATTAACTCCAAGTGAAGTTAGATGAGGACAGAACACAGTGGGATTGTCTTTTCTTTATTCCTAGAAGCTATGCTCTCATTAATGCAGCCCAAGATTTTATTAGCCTTTTTGTCTGCCACTTACCCCTGCTGACTCATTGAACTTGCTGTCTACTAAAACCCCTTTCAGAAGTGTTCTTAACCCATGCCTCCTCCATTTTATACTTGTGAAACTTTTTTTTGGTACCCAAGTGCAAGATTTTGCATTTATTCCTATTGTCATATTTAATACTGAGAAATTTGTTGAGGTCTTTTAAAGATTCTTGTATTAATTTGCAAAATTTTATTTCAGCTGTCAAACGTTTAATGAAAGAAGCAGCAGAATTGAAAGATCCTACAGATCACTACCATGCTCAACCTTTAGAGGTGAGTTTTCCAATAATCAAAGTTATATTTATAGAAAGTTTAAGAGTTTATAGAATGCTTTTCATCCAACAGCCCTCAGATACCAGTGGTATCTTACTCATTTTTTTTTTTGCTTTTTGGAGGGCAGTTGGGGTTAAGTGACTTGCCCAAGGTCACACGGCTAGTTTTTTGTGTTAAGTGTCTGAGGCCAGATTTGAACTCAGGTACTTCTGACTCCAGGGCCGGTGGTGCTCTATTCATTGCGCCACCTAGCTGCCCCCGTATCTTACTCATTTTTATAGATGAGGAAATAGACTTGGAAGTTTAATAACTTACCCAAGGGAATACAGTTCATAAGTGGCAAGACTGAGACTTGAAACCTGGAATGTTTGATTTTACATATGTTGTTTCCCATTTTTAGGTCACTTTAGCGTTTAAACAACACTTTAACACAAAATGTTTTAATAACAATTTTTAATAATTTTCAAATTATTTCCTTAAAATTTGCTTTTCATTCTTTAACATCATCTTATATGTAATTACTTGACTTTGCTTATTAAGATAAGAAGTCTTACTTTGGTTCTTTTAATATGTTTAGCTTTCCCCTTAAGAATGCATTTCATACAATAATGAAATGAAAAACTCATCATTTGAATTATCCAGAAGGGGCATAAGCTCCCTAGTGAGCTCACTAACCCTGGAGGTATTGCTAGAAGTGCTGTAAAGGAGATATCTGGTCAGGTATAAGTTGAAATAAAGGGTATTTAAGCCCCTTTCTAACGCTAAAAAAAAAAAGAAAAGAATATTTCATAGAATCTTTATATGTGTGTATATATGTATTTATACACACACAAAGATAGAAAGAAAGAAAAAGAATATCACAGAATGGTCCAAGGTAATAGATCTCTGATCTAACAGTTGCTGCCCCAAAGTAGAAGGGGTTGCCTCAAGAGATGGTGGCTCCCTAATTGTTGCTAGTCTTCAGATACTAAATGACCACTTGTTAAGTATGTTAGAGTAGGGATTCTTTTTGGAATGAACTGGACTAAATCACTAAAAATGATTCCTTCTAACCCTCAAAATCTGTGATTCTGTGAAATATATTTTTAAGGAGAAAACCAAAGAGGTTAAAAGGACCAAAATGTGACTTTTTATCTGAATAAGAAAAGTCAAGTAATTCTATATAATATGCTTAAAGAAACTAGGGATTCCAAGAGGCACAAGTGAGACGGGAGTATATTCTGTGCATGGTATACAGCCTGTGCGTAGACACAGGAGATAGAAAGTCATATATAAGAAAATATAAAACCATTTTGACTGTACTGTAGGGTATATTAAGGAGAATAATGTATATATTTCACTGGAAATATTGTGAAAGGCATTAAAGCCAAAAAAGGAATTTGTTTTGATTCTTAAATTTATATGAAACCATCATTTAGTATACTGAGTGGAGAATGACATGGGGTCAGACCTGAGCTTTTACTTTGGCAACTATATGGAGGTATTAGAGAGGAAATATTTGAAGCAAGACCTCTGCTTAGGAAGCTGTTGCAGTAATCCAAGTGCTAGGTAATGAAGGCCTGAACAAGAGAGGAACTGGAGAGAACTATTATGAGAGATACTGTGAAGATAGAATGGACAGGACTTGGCAGCTGATTGGATATTTGGGGTAGAGGAAAGGGAGGAATTAAGGATGTCTCTGAGTTTGTGCACTTGGGTGTTGACCCTAAGGATGGTGGTGCCCATTGCTGAAATAGGGAAGTTTAGGAGAGGTATTGGTTTTTGTGAAAATTTTACAAGTTCCATTTTGAATAGGTTGAATTTGAGATACGCCATCCAGTTGGAGATGTCCAGCAGGCAATTGGTGGTTTGGAATTGGTACTTGGGAGAAAGGCCATTCTGGGTACATAGACCTTAGTATTATAATAGAAATTATAATTAAACGTAGGGGATCTTATAAGGTCACCAAGAGAGACAGTGTATATAGAGAAAAAAAAGGGCCCAGGAAAAGGACTTGGAAGGTCTAGTATTAATGATCACAAAAAAGGAAACCAAGAAGGAGCAGTTATACAGATAGAAGAAGAATCAGGATAGAGTATTGTCATGAAAATCCAGAGAGGGAAGAGTATCCAGAATTAGAGAGGGTGTTCAGCTATATTAAGTGATTTAAAGAGGTTTTTTAAAAAAGATGATGATTGAGAAAAAAAAAATCATTGGATTTGGCAATTAAGAGATCATTGGTACTTTTGGATAGAACAGTTTGACTTTAGTGAGGAAGTCAAAAGTGAGATGTAAAGGATTGAAAAGTGAGAGAGAGGAATTGGAGGCAGTAAATGCAGACGTTTTTTCTAGGGGCTTGGCCCTAAAGGTGTAGGGAATTACAGGATGATAGCTTGAGAGGCGGATTATAGAATCAAGTGATGATGATTTTTAAGATTGGAGGAGACCTGGATGTGTTTGTAGGCAGCCGGGAAGGAAGAAGTTATATAGGGAGACGTTGAAGATTAGAGAGAAAAAGGAAATGATGGGCTCAAAAGTACATATAAAGGATTGCCCTTGGTGAGAAAGGGTCTTTTCTTTAGAGACTGGCATAAAGGAAGAGAGAATGGGTCAGGGAGTTTTGAGATGTGGAAAAAGGGAACTCAAGATGAATGATCAGTATGTTCTCAGTACAGTGTCAGCTGATGATGTGGAGAATATTGTATGGAAGACTTAAGAGAAGTGAAAATTTGAAATGGTTGCTGAGGGGAGCACAACAGAGCTAGAAGGAATTAAGGAGGAGTAATAGGATTGCCTTGCTGCAGTGAGGAGTTCAGTCCGGTTAAGATTAAATAACACAGACTGGTAGTGGCCCAAGTCAGTATGGCTGCTTGACTTCCTCTAATATAGTCCTCAGCAACATGTTAATATTAGGGAGAAGAGGTTGAGGGTTTAATAAGGCATGAGCCTGTGATATGACAAGTGAGCAGGGGATCAGAGACTTCTTTGTAATATAGTATAGGTTTGAAATCAGGAAAGTAGAAAATGAAGTCAGAGATGGGTCATGGGCTAGGAGGTAAACTGAGGAATAGAGGAACAAGAGGTTATGGTGGGGAGGAAGCATGAGACTAGAAAGAGTGAGGCATAAAGAAATAGGGAATTATTAGATAAAGGAATTTTAGAACATTTTAGATCAGGGATGTGACCATCAGTATAAATGGTTGAAGTGGATTAGAGGAAGTAGGTCATGGGGGAATAAGATTGAAGACCTTGTAAGCTAGACTTTTGAAGGAGACTTTGACATTAATGATAAAATTTATTAATATGAGAGTGGGAATTGGTGTGGAGAAGAATACTATGAGCCCAGGGACTGAACTCTGAGAAAGGAGGGGGAATAACCTGGAGACCAATAAATAACTGGATTTATTGATGTTCAAGTTGTCCTAAAAGTCTTTGAAAAGCTATTAAAGCTTAAAAGTGCCTGAAGAGTTTTGAGACACACCTTCTGTTTGGATCTTAAAGGAGAAGTTTCTGAGTGATGGAGGAACACAGCATTCCAGTATTTCATTCTTCTCCCTATCCCCCCATTAACAAGCATTGGTTTTCTCTTGCTCCCATCTCATTCTTACACTGGAAGAAAAGAAAAAAAGAAAACAAAATCCTTCCAACAGATGCATAGTCATGCAAAACAATTTCTTGCATTGGCTGTGTCCAAAAATGTATGTGTCTTTCTGTATCTTGAGACTGTCCCCTCTGTGAGGAGGTGGGTATCCTGCATCATGAAATTATATCAGCCGATTAAGAAGCTTTATAAACTTTTAATGAAAAATAGATTGTGTTAGGTGTTAAAATGTTATCAAACATTAAATCTCTTTATTCTGGGATGGTAAATTTTTCATCTATTGGTAACTGAGGCATATGATAGTTGAAAGCTTTACTAGAATACAACACTTCAGCCTCAGGCAGGATTATAATTTTAAGTAAGGAGTCTGATTTCTCATTATGTCTTACACTCTTCATGTGACATTCTACTACCGTCTGTCACCATGATTGTAATGCATTCTTTCCTTATCTTGCCTTTTAGAACCTACAGCTTCCTTCAAAGTTTAACTTAAATGCCAATTCCTATATAAAGTTTTTCCTGATCTTTCCAGCTGCTGTTTCCTCCTATCCCAGATTACTTGGTATCTGTTTATATGTCTACATATTAGTTTACCCTGGTAGAATGGGAGCTGTCTAACAGTGGGGACTAAGCATATTGGCACAGAGTAGGCACTTAATAAATGCTTGTTGATTAATCTCCCTTCACTAGTATCATGCAGTTCATCTTATTTCTTTACATAAACCTTAACAGAAGGATATTTCTTATGCCCCTATCCGAATCCATTTCCCCTCACCTTCATCCTTCAGGTTTTTATATTGGGGAAGGAAGGGAGCAATCATTTACTAAGTGCCTAATATGTGCTAGGCACCGTGCTAAGCACTTTACAAATATTATGTTAGTTGTTCAGTTATGTTATATGTAGTAATCTGATAATAGTGAGGCACTTAAAAGGAGTCATTGTTCTATTCGTGGAGGCTTAAATGACTACCAATAATGGTAAGTATTACTGCTTTGTCTTATGGAATAAAGGTGATATATAGCTTTGGTCCAGAGATAAAGCCTGAGTGCCCTTTTGTTATTTAAACAATAGCATTGGGGACGGCTAGGTGGCGAAGAGATTAGAGCACCAGCCCTGGAGTCAGGAGGACCTGAGTTCAAATATGGTCTCAGACACTTAACACTTACTAGCCGTGCCTTGGGCAATTCACTTAACCCCAATTGCCCTGACTTTTCTCTCCAAAAAGAAAACAAATAAACAAACCAATAACATTAAATGTGCATCATTACACCCTAGAAGCAGGTTATTATGTATGTATTAGTATATATTTATTTCAGAAAAATAATGAACTTGTCCTTATATTCTTGGCAATGTGTTTCATAGTCATATATGATTGTTTTGTTTAGGATAATCTTTTTGAATGGCACTTCACTGTTAGGGGCCCCCCAGATTCTGATTTTGACGGAGGAGTTTATCATGGACGCATAGTACTGCCACCAGAATATCCTATGAAACCGCCAAGCATTATTCTCTTAACGGTAAGTATACTTAGATTTTAAGAATTCATTTTTTTCTTAGCAGTTAGAATTGAGTAATTAGACTATCTTGATTATTTTGATAAGTAGCCCACGTAATTGTTGTATTGCATGGTAAGATTTGTAGAATTCTTTTAAAGTTTAACATATATTTTTAAAATTCATGCAGATTTAAAGTTGGGCAGAATTTATGCAAAGTATATATCATGTGTTTTGGACAGCTTAATTTTGGCATTCTCTGATTTAACAGTTCAGATATGTCTGTAAGGTCACTGTAGATTTTTTCATCATATAATTCACTAGAACCTTGGGTTCTAGGCCCTCTGACCATGGTCAGTGACCCCTTGAGGGGGGTGTGTGATAGTTTTGCCCAAGAAAATCCTTCAGAATTGAGGCATCTAGTAACATGCTAAGTACTTATTTGTGCCACATAAAAGAACATTTCTCTGTTCTTCAGATCTAGTTTGTTTATAAACAGTGAACCAGCTAGAGATGAGCCTGAAAGTCAAAGGAATTGGTTTAATGAAAGAAATAGCAGAAAGTCAAATGGAATGGTATAAATGAATAGAGGATCAAGCCTGGGCTCTAAGTCCTGCTTCTGGCACACAGATCTGTGTGACCCTGGGCAAGTTACTTTAAGCTTCCTGTGAGATAGGCAGCTCCCTAAACCTGTTGAACAAGTTGTCAATTTGTGTTGGTAGAAGAGGTTTCCACCTTTGGAGATCATTACACCAATGAAATCACAGGCTCAGTTCCTCCCCCAAGTTGTAGAAAACTACTGAAAACCTTTATGGTTTAAAAAAAAAAAGTCTTCTCTCTGTTTCTGCTCTAAGCTCTCATTACCAGCTGCCTAGATATTCAGAGAGGCCTTCAGAAAAGGTCTCCTTCCTTGCCTCTCTTCTCTTTGCCCATCAGTCCACTTAGAATACACTTTTCCTTGTCCCTCTTACATTCCCTATAAGGGCTTGTGGAGCCCTTTTCGGGGCTGGCTGTCCGTCTTTGGTGTCCACCTTTCATTCAACTCTCACCTGTGGCTCCAAGAAGCTGTAGTATGTACAATGGTCACACCCTGGTACAACTGTCTGGGCAGACAGGCTAAATCAGGCTGACAGTAACCAGTAGACCTCAGACCAGTTGGTGAGCTAGGGAAATGTCTGTCCCAGTAGAATGGGCAGATGAAAACAGTTTGCTCCAATGACTCTTGCAGGCAGCTGAAGCAGGCACTGTGGAGCACTTAGACCTTGGTCAGATATCAGTCAAAGAAACTGAGGTCATCCCCTGCATTGCTGGTCGTCTTTCCTTTTGTCCTGCCACTGGATTTTGATGACTTAGGAAGTGAGAGGAAAACTGCCGACTTTGTGCAACTCTTCCTCCCCTAAATCAAGTTCATGTGCAAATCAGAGCATCACCTGTGGTGTCAGAGCTCCTTTTCAGAAATAAAGGAGGAACAGCAATCGTATTCCCTACCTTTTTTCAAGGCTCGGCTCATTTACTACTTCCCAGAATAAGACTTTCCTGATCTCCCTAGTTGTTTCCGTTATCTCTTAAAATCATCATGTATATGCTTAAATATTTACATATTATCTGTATTACTATGTAATATTATATTGCTGGCTTATCCTTTAGGCTAAAAACTTTGAGAGGAAAGATCATTTCTTAAAAAAAATTTTTTTTTGGCTGTCTTTTGGTTTTTAAATACATCTTTCTTCCTGCCTATCCTGTGGGGGTGTTGTGGGAGAAGGATATATTTGTTCACTTGTGATAAAGACTAAGAAAGAAAAAGGGGGGGGGTTCAGCAAAAGGGGCTATTTCTTAATTTCTTTAGTGCCAGGTACAGTGCTTTGTATACTATGAATGCAAAATGAATGTTACCTCCACACCAAGCAGACTGGTTTACTTGCTGCCCCCACCTTCACCCGCACCCCCACTCTCTGACTCAGCTCTCTAGCCTCTGTCTATGCTTGTGTGCTCCATAAGTTTGGAATGAGCTTCTTTTCTCCTGGCAAACTTAAATTAAATGGCTAGTCTTCCCAAAAAGCTTTCACTAACATCACCCTTCTAATTGGAAACAGCCTCTTTCTCCCAGACTTACATCACCTTTGCTTGCATTTTCCTTATTCATTTATACATTGTTCTGTATTATAGTCATCTTTATATGTGATAAATCTCCCTACTAGGTTATATGTAAACTCTAAGGGCAGGGACTCTATCTTTGTATCTTAGAAAAATGCACTGTATGTTCCAGGCACTTAATTGAATGGAATGTTAATGTAGTTTTATATTTATTTATATATTTTTATATTCATAACTCACTGTTAAATTTAAATCTAACTACAAGGGTTCCCAAGAGTCTTAGTGCAGTTAAAGTGTTAAAACTTAGCACTGCACTAAGACTTTTGGGACTTTTGGGACACCCTGCATAAATTCTTAATTTGTTCATAGGTTGTGTTTATTTGCATAGCTTTATTTATAAGTCAGTTGTTTAGAACTTTGAATGCACTGCAGGGGGAAGGCCAAGAAACCTAGGCAAGGATCAATTTTCTTTTCAAAGTTTTGTAAATTCTTTTTTGTTTTTATATTAGCTATTTCCTAATACACATTTCCCTGTGAATCTGCCCTTTAAACAAAAGAAAAAGAAATAAGTAAAACCAGAGGCAGCCCTTCCTCTTGCCTTCTACATGTTTACTTGATCATCTCCCCTCCTGTCTTCTCTAAATTGCCTCTGCCATCGTCCTCAAGCTTTCTAATTTCAGTATTTGTCTACTGGTTCATTCCTTGTTGCTTAACAACATGCCCAAGTCTCCTCCATCCTTAAAAATACCCTCACCTGCTACCAACATCCCTGATCATTATTGTCATATATTTCTTTTTCTGTTTCTGGCTAAATGCTTTGAAAAAACCATTTTCATTCAGTCTCTCTACTTTCTCTTTTCTAAACCCTCTTCAGCCTGTCTTCTGAAACTACTCTCTCCAAAGTCACTAAAATGCTTGTCATTTTCTAGTCTAATGGCCTTTTCTCTGTCCTAATCCTTTCCAACATGTCTAACATGTGATACTCTCAGTCACCCTCTCAGATATTCTTTCCCCTTTACATTTTTGTGACACTATTTCCTGGTCTTCTTCCTGTCTGACTACTTCTTGGCCTTATTTGTTGAACCTTCCTCTAGAAGACGTCTAGTCAATCTTTAGTATCCTAGGCCTTTTTTCCCCTTCTATAATAATCTTGCTTAGTGATCTCATTAATTCCCCTGGGTTCAGTTATATCTCTGTAGATGATTCCCACATCTATATATCTAGTCTTAATCTCTTTCCTGAGAGCTACAGTCCTCACATCATACATTGTCTTTTGGATGTATTAGATTGGATATCACATAAACATCTCAGACTCGAATGTCCATCCAAAACATGACTCATCATCTTTCCCTCTTCTCTTCCTGGTTTTTCTGTTAGTATTGAGGCACTGCCTGGTAACTTAGCCTTGAAACCTAGGTGTTGTCCTAAACTCCTTATTCTTGTCCTACATGATCAAATCTTGTCATATCTTGACATTTCTACATCTCTGACTGTCTGCTTACGTAGTCACCACCCTAATAGGCAGGCCTTTATCACAGATCACCTGGATTGTTGCCATAGTCTTCTGATTGGCTTCAAGTCCCTGTTTTAAGTCTCTCCATTCTATTTGTCCTCTTTTCATCTGTCAAAGTAGTTTTCTTAAAGCATAGGTCTGACCATGTCATCTCTCTGCTCAGTAAACTCAACCAGCTCCTTCTTACCTATAAGATGAAATACAGAAATCCTTTGTTTGGCATTTAAAGACCTTTACCACCTTACTTTTCTTCCTTTATAGTCTTGCACTTTGTTTCACACGCTCTGTGATCCAGCTATACAGGTCTCTTTGCTCTACTATGGTGTATTTGCTTTCCTCACATAGAACTGTCTTCTAGATTCTGCCTTTGCATTGGCTCTCCCTTCCACTTCCTAAAATAAGTCTGCACCAGGCTCTCTTGCTTATCTCTTCCCCCTTGCTTCTGTGGCTTCCTTCAAGTTTCAGATCCTTCCATTAGCTTAGATACTGCCTTCTGCAAGAGGCCTTTGCTGGTCTTTCTTGCTGCTAGTACCTTCCATCTGAGATAACCTTCTATTTAAACTGTATATATCTTGTGTGTACATAGTTATTTGCATCTTGTTTCCCCCATTAGAATGTGAACTCCTTGATGGTAGGGACTGTGTTTTTGCCTTTTATTGTATTCTCTGTACTTATCATAGCACTTAGTAAATGCTTGTTGCCTCATATTAACCTAGGCTGATAAACTGGCAATTATATGTACCCATTGTAATGACCTGTCTCTCCAATAAAAAGAGGGAGATGCTTTTCAGATTTAGTCATTAGAGTTCAATTTCTTATTCTCTCCATACGCTTTGTTTTATTTGTTGTGTATTTATTTTTATGATTCTAAAAATTCCTGATTAAGATGATTCTTGATGAAATTCCTCATTAAGTAAGCAGCAGATTTTCTCAAGTTTTAGTTAGCCACGGACCTCATCTTTGTCATTTCCCTATTAACTTTCAAGATTCCTTGAAAGATAGAAAAACAGAACTAACACTTTCCTAATAACCCTGTGATAATAAACATCAGGGAAACATAAAACAGAGTCCCATGCTTGATCATGTTGATAGGGGAGAGCTAGATCAGAATTCAAGTCAAAGACGAATTCCTTGTAATGGTCCTTCAGTTGCTCTTGTTTGTGGATGACAGCTTATCTATATATCAAACCCCAGAATCTTGTAAGGTTTTCCTGGAAGAGATTTATAATCATTTGAAGGAGTTAGGCCTGTCCATTTACACAGGAAAAACCAAGTGAATAAAGTCTATTATCCAGCATTTCAGTGAATACCCTATAAAGAATGTTCATCAGTATGCATTTCTGGGAAAATTCATACAGATGGATAATAAATTCTTCTTCGAGTTGAGCAGGAGAGAAAAATTGGCTAGATTGCCTTTTGGAAATTGAAGACCACAAGTTAACCATGAAAGCAAAAGCCTATTTTTAATACTAACATTCTACTGGTACTGCTGTATGGCAGCAAGACATGGAATGCCTCTAAAAACCAAGAGTAAATATCACACAGAGGGCAGTGAAAAGATATTTAATGGATATGAGAAGGCTATAACATATAACCAATGATAAACTCCTCAGGAATTGTATGATAGAAGAAGAGAAGATGACCTGGTCCTATGGTAATAATAAGTAATGACGGCTGATAGAATATTCTACTAGGTCCCCTTATTTGTTAAGAGAAAGCAAGGAAGACTCTCAGGATATTAGGTAGCCTCATGATGGGTGTAATATAGGATAGGCCATCATGGATGGGGTGAGAATCAGCATTGTTGGAGGGTATTTCCCAAGCAGCGAAATCCCCAGACTTTTTTTATTATTTGAGAAGTGAAACTCTTGAATGCTTTTTCTCTCAGAAGGTGTTAATGGCTGTTTTCCCATATCATCCTGCAAAAGCCTATTTTACCTATAATGAAACTGAACTATGGTATGGGCTGATCCTGAAGTCACTCTGAGGAGCTTTGAACTCCTGAGCCCCTCCTCTAAGATTTAAGCTTGAAGTATATTGATATGGATGGGTCATAGGAGGGTATGGAGAAGAAAGAGAAAGGTGGTTTGAATGCTCTAGGGCTAGACAACTCCTTCAGCAGCATTGATGGCAGCAACTAGTCATGTATTGTGAATTAAATGTAAAATGGGAACTGCCTGAATTGTTACAAGTTTCAGTGAAAATATTGCTAACTGGGTGTGTTAATGTGGACAACTTGCTTACCTACTCTGGACTCTCAGTATCTCCTTATCCTTAAAATGTAGAGGGGAGATTGGACTTAATGATAGAAAGTTGCTTCCAATTCTGTAGTTCAAAGGTTTGGTAGTTCTGTGACTCCCACATCTACATTTAAAACTTAGCACAAAGTGGGGCGGCTAGGTGGCACAGTGAGTAGAGCACCGGCCCTGGAGTCAGGAGTACCTGAGTTCAAATCTGGCCTCAGACACTTAACACAAAAACTAGCCGTGTGACCTTGGGCAAGTCACTTAACCCCAACTGCCCTCCAAAAAGCAAAAAAACAAAACAAAACAAACAAAAAAAAAAAAACTTAGCACAAAACAGGAACCATATTGTTTATTTGTGCCCTAGCCAGGGCTTAATTTGGTGATAGATGCAGTCAGGAGCTGAATAACTTATCAGTTCATTATTATTTATGTGGGAACAATGAAATATTTTAAAAATTGCTAAAAGCAACTTCTAAAACTAAGAGTCTTAAAGAAATATTATTTAAAACATGTTTGTGATAAGTATAAATTATTTTATCCTTAAGGCTAATGGAAGGTTTGAAGTAGGCAAGAAAATTTGTTTGAGCATCTCAGGACATCATCCTGAAACTTGGCAGCCTTCATGGAGTAGTAAGTATCAGTTTATTGTTATAATTAATGTTATTTAAAGAACTTCTTACCAGTTTATAATTGATAATTAATTTTCTTATGAAATTAAAGTGATTGCTATACAATATTAAGTATTGAATAGAAAAAATGTAGAATTTAGTCTGATTTTCACTTTTACTGTCAGATAAATACAGGATGGGGGAACTTTCAGGATGTCATATTTTACTCAAGTATTCCATCATGTAAGCCTAAAAAGTTGGGGGGTTTTGGTGTTTGTTTTTCCCCAATTCCAGTGGTGGGAATCTAATGCTTTTTAATTTCACACATAGATTGAATGTTGGGTTGTTCATTTCAGTCAGAACAGCATTGTTAGCCATCATTGGATTTATGCCAACAAAAGGAGAAGGTGCCATAGGGTCTTTAGACTATTCACCTGAGGAAAGAAGAGCACTTGCCAAAAAGTGAGTAGCTTACATTTTATTCTTTGTTTATCTAGTGTTTTAAGTTATTTTCCAAACCTACAAAGCATGTACCTTGAAGAAATGATGCTTGGTTTTTCATTTTAACTCCATGTACTGACTTGTTATTAAATCTCAAATTTTTTAAATTAGCTACATAAAAAGTAACAGTAAATGACCTGATGTTTTATTGGCAGAATATCTCAGTAAGGTTCTATTAGAGTCATTCTAGGAGTAGAATTTTTTTCATGATGTTGCAGTTAAATATAGTAGATAACTACCATATGAACTTTTGTTCTTAAATTTCACCTGCTCCCTCAGTCAGAGGCTAAAGAAATTCCAGTGTCAGGATGTCATTGTATAGTTGATTTTGTAAAATGAAAAGAAAGCAGTTCTGTCTGCTTTTTTTCAGCAGTCTGCAAATGAGTGTATTATCATCACGATCCAGAAATGGCTTAGTTCTTTGTCCTAGGCACTAAAAAGCTTTTCTAAAAATTCAAACATTTTTGAATTTCCAGGTACTGACTATAAAACTTAAGTGTTTTGGTAAGACATGTCTTGTTACTAAGACAGTAACAATACATGAGAAAATTGTAACACTACATGCATAATGGGGAAATTAATTCATAGGACCATAGACTTAAAGCTGGAAGAAACCAAAGATGTAAGTTCCAAACCCATCATTTTACAGAAGAACTAAAGCCCAAGGAAGTTAACTGACTTGCCCATGATCACACACACATAGCTGTCATCACAGGTGGGATGTGAACCCATGTCACCTGACTCCACTTAGCACCTACAATATGCAAACTGTTTTAGTAGGCTTTGGTGTAAAATGACAACTTTCATAAGACATTCATTTCAGTGAAAATTCATTGCCTACTTGCTAATTAGTAATCTATTCCAAGTCTTCTGACCTCTACTTGTATTCTCAGTCTTTCATAGATCATGTAATTTAAAGATAGAAGGGATTTTAGAGCTCGTTAGACCCCTCGTTTTCAGATGAGCAAAGCCATAGTGTTTTTTCAGCTAGCTAATTAACTACATAGTCTAGAAATAGATGTACACATGTAAAGCCTATTTTGAATGGTGCTTTTTTGTATTTTATGTGGACCAGTCACAATAAAAATGATGGATTATTTTTAAACATTTGATACATTTGTAGTTCACCTGGGCAAATAAACACACACACACACACATACATATATACAATTGAGTGCAATATAAATAATGTGATTTCTCCACTAGATAAATGAATATTGTATTTTGTAGATTTGTGTCAAGCAAGTGTTTTATCAGTTTGGTAGCTTTCAGGTCCTTATTGTGGTTGGCAAATCTTTTCTATAATTAACATCTAGAGGAAAAATATTAGTGATAGAACAAGCTCTTCTAATGTTGTGAAAATCTTGAATTATTTTTTATCTTCTGTAATCTATCACGGTTGAAACCTTATTTCAGAAATCTGTATACTAAAAGGTGAGTTTCACTGTAAGGTAAGAAAATTACATTTTTGTTGGTAAACTTGTGTTTATATTGTCAACAGTGTAACTATGAAAATAAGAGTGTTTGTGAGAATATTTACTTAAGTTTTTGAAAAATATAGCCATTTATTGACCTTATCATCTGATTGAGGGATAGATGTTAGTTATACTTAATAGTTTTGTTTTGGAATAGAAAAGATCTCGATTTATGGTTTGGTTTTAAAACTCAATAAAATACTCAGATTGGAAAAAATGTATTTAATAATGTTTGCTAACTTTTGAACCCATAGTTTAGGTGGCCGAATGTGGTATAAGAAGAAAAAAAGAAGTCTGAAAAAATCTATTAATATTTCAGTTTTCTCATTTGGTGAAGTAAAGGATACGTCAAAATTTAAAAGTATTATATTCAGGGAAAACATTTTCTTGGTTTTCCAACCTAGAAAGCATATGAGTGTGCATATGTGGGGTCAGCTTTTCAATATTTTTTCTTTTAAAGTAAAACTTTATTTGTTCAGTGTTTATGTCTTTGTAAAAAGGGAATCAGAGTCAAATTTAACTATTTGTGTTTCCATTCAGCAAGAGAATTCTTGATAGCAATCGTTTTAGAATTCTTTTCTTTCTCACCAGGTCACAAGATTTCTGTTGTGAGGGATGTGGCTCAGCAATGAAGATTGCCCTGTTGCCTTTGTCATCAGGAAGAGATTCAAGTCAGGCTGATCAAGAAGCCAAGGAACTTGCTAGACAAATCAGTTTCAAGGTAAATTGCATAATGGATTTTAAGCAAGGGTTCCCCCATTTTCTTGTCGGGAAGAAAAGCTATTTCTTGGGGTCCTGTAGTAGTGTGTTTGTATTCTTTAGGAATAGCCACACCTATACTATTGGAATTTAATTTCTAAATTAAAGCTAATTCGTACTTTTATCTCTAAACCACTTAATCATTAGTTGCTGATTTTGGCATTTAATCATTTGTTGTTTTTCTTCATGTTGCTATAGTTTTTATTTCCAGCTAGATTAAAATGAAAAAAGCCATGGACTTAATCAGAACATGTACATTTTAAGTAACCAAATTAGAAAACTGAAATATTTGAATCTACCACTTAACTAGCTATGTAATCTTGGATAAGAGGCTTAACTTTCCTGAATTTATTTCCTCATTTGTAAAATAATGGTGATATTGTCCTGCCTAACCTTTTCTGAGAATTTGACAAAATTAATATGTTATGTGAAAGTGCTATAAAAATGTGAGGTGACATTATCATCACATTCTTTGGTATCTTTCACAGTGCCAGGCACATAGTAGAGTTCATTACTCAGTAAGCATGGATTACTTGCATACTGTGTACCAGGTGATAGCTACTTACAAAGACTTTACTGTCTTATCAGATGTCAAATAAAAGAATTTTAGGTAGTTAATGTAGAAGACAAGGATTAACAAATGATAAGATAGATGGGGTTGTCTGGGTTGGACTGAATAGGAAGGTTTATTTTTGGCAAAATTAAATGACTACTTTCCAGCTTGTAACTTATAAACTTAGTTGCCTCCATAGCATCTTAAAAGACACATAAAACTATCTATGTGAAAATTCAAGTATTTATGTTTTATGTGAGGTCTTGGGAGATTGTTTTTTTAATAATCTAGTTCAGGAAATTTTCACAGAGTTGGAAGAACAGATGTTTAATTTCTCATCTTAAGTACTGCTGTTGATTTAATAGGTAGGCTTTTTTGTTTTGTTTTGCTTTTTGGAGGGGGGAAGGCAGGGAATGGGGGTTAAGTGACTTGCCCGAGGTCACACGGCTAGTAAGTGTTAAGTGTCTGAGGCTGGATTTGAACTCAGGTCCTCCTGACTGCAGGGCCGGTGCTCCATTCATGCACCACTTAGTCGCCCCTACATAGGCTTTTCTTGTTGGATATATACAGCAAGGGTGAAGAGCGAATGATTAAAAATATACTTTAGTTTCATATTATAGTCAATCTAAGGAAAGAGATAAAGAAGGATAAGAAAGAGAGAGAGAGACAGAGAAACGGAGAAGGAAGATAGAGCAGCATAAAGGGAGAGAAGAGATGAGATAAAAATGGAAAGAGAAAGAACAAATCCAGGAGGAAGACATTGAGCTATAGAAAGACAGGAGAAGCAGAGAGCAAGTTGGGAAAGGCAGAGAGGAGAGAGAGAGAGAGAAATAATATTCATAGAAGAAAGCAAGAAAGGCTCAATAGCTTCCAAGAAAAGCGAACTGTATAAGTATACCCTGCTTCAGGCTACCTGGAGCACTTGCTTAGTTGTTTCTTCACAAAATAGTCATTTTTTATATCCCTTACCAGGCTACCCCACCTACTTGACCTGTTCCTATAACCTTGGGTCAGTTCCCACCATCAATGTAGCCTTGTTTCTGTTCTCTTCACTTTTCTCTGTTATTGCTTCTACTCTTTTTCCATCTGTGTTTTGTTTCCATCTGCTCTGCCAATTCTTAATATTCTTTGCCTAACATCTTTGACACACCTAGCATATGGAGAGTTTAGGATCTCCATCACTGTAGTTGGCCTGAGCCTTTTTTGCCCTTTGTTAAAAAAAAAAGTTTTAGTGATGTCTTGGTTTTTACATCACAATCATTTTCTAATAATCTCTAACCCCTTAAATACTGACCCACACAACTCTCTGTCCATATCTGCATCCTTTCCAAAAGGAGGGAGTAGACTTTCTATAGCCTTTTGAAATCATTATGGGTCATTGTACTTAATCTGAGTTCAGCTACCTTTTTTGTGTTTTCATTTATGTCATCATTGTGTAAGTTGTTTTCTTTATTATGCTTAGTTCCCATTGGCATCTGTTCACAGGAATCTTCCCTTTTTCTTTGAATTCTTCATAACTGTCATTTCTTACAGTAAAATGTTATATATGAGACCTTTGTTTTTGTCTTTGACTTCTTTGGGGTAAATGCTACTAGTGGGATTGTTGGGCATGAACAATGGATTAACTTTCTTTGATTCCAAATTGTTTCCCAGAATGAGATGAGTTCACAGGTCCATCAACAATTTTGCAGTATTTTCTGACTTCTCACAATCCTTTCAGCATTATTTTTGTCTTTTATCATTTTTACTAATTTAAAGATATGACATATGAGACCTTAGTTGTAATTTTCAGTGACTTGGAGCATTTTTCTTTATGGTTACTCATATTCTTTTGAATATTCTTTTGAAAGTTGTTTGCTCATATCCTTTGAGCACTTCGCTATTTGGGAATGACTGTGTCTTATATAATTGAATTCATTCCTTGTATATCTTAGAAAAATATATTTGACCCAAATATTTCCCCCCTCCCCATTCTACAGTTTCCTTATTTTAGTTATATTGAATTGTTATGCAGAAGTTTTACAATTTTGTGCAAGTATAGTTTTCCATCTCTTATAATTTCCTTTATCCATTATTTAAGAGCTTTCACTCGGCCATTGTGTTGAAAGTTACTTCTTTAGTTTTACCCTGTTTTAAAAATATGACTTTTTTATATTTATCTGATTGCTGTCTTCACCATTTTCTTCTTTTCTTTCATTTTCCTCACCCCCATTAAAACCCATGAGGTACTTAGCTCCTTCTGCAAAAACTGAGCTTCTATCTTCTGATCATGCTATCCTGTGGGTAAAATGTTGAGGTGTGACCCTTTTGTGATAATTTTTCATATTATATTAAGCAGATGTCTTTGAAAAACTTGATTTATGAAACCTAAAATTGAATCTTAAACTTGTTTCCTTTTTTGTTATAATGTGGGAGTTGTAAAAATGATTATTTTTATAAAACACCAAGTTTATGATAAATGTTGCACAATTCTAATTTGTCTTAGGAACAGAGTACATGTATTGTATACATGACAGATACATGTAACTTTTCATTAGAATACCATGTAGATATATTGCACAAATAAGCACTCATTATCAAGGTCATTTTAGGTATATTGTAAACAAGACTGTGCAGCTGAAGTAACAGCACTGTTGTAGAAAATTATAAGAGATGAATGAATGGGTGAATCTGTTTAAATGGAGGACCTCAAATATTTGATCAGATTAAAAAAACAGCAAAAAATAGTGTCATTCCTGAAACCTCAGTTTAGTGAAATGGCTATTTACTAAGGCATTTGAATTGGTATTAACAGATATTTTCCTTTTTCTTGTCCAGTTGTTCAAATCTATCTGTACATCAAAGCTCCAAATCATTCACTTAAAGCCTTCCTTGGCTACCACATTGCAAACTCATTTTATTTTCCTTCTCTGTTGTAGTTAGCCATGACCAGACAGGTTAGCATTTAATAATTTTCTGGTTGTTTCTTCTCTTGTCATTCTTGTTTCCCTAATTAGATTGTAAACTCTTGGAGAGTAGAGACCATATCTCATGTTTCTTTTGTATCCCCCAAATATGACAGTAAGCACTGAAGTCAAAACAGATAAAATTAAGTTTATGGATTAGTTGGCAGTTTCCCTTTTTCTCATCTATACATATATGTTTATTTTTCTCTTTTAGGCAGAAGTCAATTCTTCTGGAAAATCTATCACTGTGCCAGATTTAAAACACACTTTCTCCTTAAGTGAGCCACAACAGGAAGGTAGACCTTCAACATTCCAGGATACAACAGCCAGTACATCGGTATGACTATTATTTCATATATTATTATTATTGATATGTGGGTATGTAGGAAAGAACATTGATTTTGGAGCTAGATTTGGGTTCTAGCTCTAGTTCTGCCATTAACTAGTTATAAAAACTTATATAATTTATATGCTTATATAAGTTATATATGTTATATATGTTATAAGTTATACAACTTAAATATGCTTAAACTCTCTGGGTTTGTTTTCTGATTTGCCAAATGGCATTAGACTAAATTATTTCTAAAAGTCTATAATTCTGTAATCATTGGACGTCCTTTGTTGTGCTAGGTTCTGTACAATTGAACTGAAGGATATGAACTATGTTGTCTCTGCCTTTGTGCTTTAAATAGGCCAACCTCTTCATTTTTTGTGGCTATTCATGTACTTGGTTAAAATACTGTGCTTATAATGAGGCTAAAGGAAAGATTTTGGTCTCCGTGGTGATCAGTTAGTTTCATTCTGTTCCAAGACTATAGATGGTTTCTTTAACCCCAACCAGCAAGTAGGTCTATTCCCTAGATCATAAGGACATGGTGAATGTTACTCAGCTACAGTTGTGTTCCAGTTACTCATAGTTCACACTCATATTTTAGATTTTCACTGTTACTCAGAGCTTCTTTGCTCAAAAATCTTGAATTCTGAAATTCCCATTCCTGATCATCTCCTTATCTTATATATTGAACCTCTATCTTATATATTGAACCTCTTCTACATCTTAATTGTGAACTCTGATTCTTTGAACCTTCTCTGTTTATCCCTGTCCACCACCTTCATTTTGACTCCAGTTGCCTCCCTTCTCAGTTTGAACCTCGTTATCTTCTATTTAATCAGTGTGCTTACTGCTATCTCATCCCCTTGATTGTCTTACCATTTCTGCCTAGTTAATCCCATATCCTGGGTAACTCCTGCTATCAACTTAGAGGTTGCTTGAGCAAGGCTAAAGAAAGATCCTATGGTTATGCTGCTTGACTCCATTACGTATTCATACTGTCTGACCTCAGTAGTCTTCAGTGCTATATGGCAGTATTTTAATTCATCTCCTATAGAATTAATAGCCAGTGTTCTGTATTTAATATTCCTAAACCTTTTCTACTCTCAAATCTTGAGCCATTATCTTGCTTCCCTGAATCTCAGCAGGTGGCTTCGTTTCATACTTTGCAGACATTTGGGCAATAAAGTTTGAGTTCTTATAACTTCTCTCCTCAAGCTCAGAACTTCTCTTTATCTTCCTTTCCTGCTTAGCTTTTCATTCTGAGAAAAAAGTAGCTTCTTCCCAAGGCTACTTTTTTTCCCTTTTCTGGTTCTGTTGATTGTCCTACCTTCAGCCTTTTTTTTGCAATTTCGTTCCAGTAATGTCTTCGTATTTTCTTTCTGCTCTTTACTGTCTCTGTTTCTATAGAATCCATGCTCAGGTTAACCTTATCCTAAAATAACCTTTTCTCAGTCTTATTACTCCCCTCAAACCTTTCTATCATCTCTTCACTTCCAAACTTATCAGAAAATTAATCTGTTGCCTCTGCTTTTTTTGGTATTCAGCTGTTGAGGAAAAAATTCCAACAGTAAATTGTGCTTAGGGACAAGTTCTTTATTACTATTGCAGAGAAGAGAGTTGTGAGGCTGAAATTTAGACAGCTCCCTCTCCTGAAAGACTAAAGTTCATGTAAAGGTTTCTAAACATCTGAACATATGTGAAAGTCAAAGAGGGGTCAGAAACAGGCTGGCTTCAAAGGAAAGGGACACCAAAGACGACTGCAGAACAAAGAGTGTCTTAAGCTTAAGAACAACACTTTCTAGTATTTTCCCAGAGGCCTCTGAAGGTAAAGTTTATTGCTTAGTTAAGAATTAGAGCTTTTTATGTCTTTATCACTACTTGTCCCATAGTCCCTGGAAATCTGGCTTCTTTTCTCCCCACACAGTTGGAACTCTTCTATGGAAGGTTACCATTTTATCACTGAATCCAGTGTTCTCTTTTCAGTCCTTGTTGTCTCCCAACTTTTCTGCAGCATTTAATACTGTTGACTACTCCTTCTTTCTCAGATTCTTTCTTCTCTTCGCCTCTGTGACTTAGTAGTGTTCTGGCTTTCTTCCTGCCTCCTTTTTTTCTCGTTCCTTTTTTTATTTCCATCCCCTAAATATGTGTATTTCCCAGGTTTCTGCCTCTCTTAGATTGTCACCCATTTCTGGAATAAATTTTGTCCAAAGAAATTAGTGTTGAACTCATAGGGAGGTTTCAGAGAAACTACCTTGGCTATCACTGGCAAGCACTATCCTTCCAGTCTTTATGCTCTCCTTTTGCTCCCCTAATCTAGTCCTTGGCAGTTCATCTTCAGAATCAGAAAAAAAAAGTACATGGGGTTGGGGGTGGGGTGGAAAGTGTGGAACAAACAAGTTATTTTAAGTAAGCCTTAGTAAACTTACTTATTACCATTCTGTGAGTACCCTGTCAAAATCTACAGAATTTTCAAAAATCTGTTAGTATTTTAAAGCATTTAGAATATTTTATATCCATGATGAGGAAGTAGAAAATACTTTAAAAGTATTTAAACTATGCTAAAAAAAAAAACCAAACCACACCACCATATATAGGGGTGTGTGTGTGTGTGTGTGTGTGTGTGTGTGTGTGTGTGTGTGTGTTTGTGAACGATATTACAAATATACTATTAAAGGAGATCTAGACAAAAACATTGGTCTTTTAACTTTTTGGAAAATTATGGTGGATTTGGGTGCTGGAAAAAAATTAAGTCCCTCATTTTTGTGTCTTAGCCCTTGTTCCTAGTAAGCACTTAATGAATATTGTGTTGAATTGAACTTTTTTTGAGCTTTTCTCTATTTTCTCTGTTTAGTTAGGTTGGTCCTTGGGCTTCTGTTTCTGGGCTAGGCTCAAAAATTTTTCAGCTTGGTAAGACTTACTAGAGCTTGTACATAGGTTTGAGACCCCAGAATCAGCATCTCACTATGATAGGTAGAGAATTTATGGAGTAAACACGGTCAAGAACCTCAGTGGATGAGAAAGGTTGAAGGGACTTGCATCCATGTCCATATTGGACCCATGAATGCTGAGGAATTTTAAAGTCTTCATTATATTTTTATTTGCTTTCTCTGAATTGTAAAAGTTTTCTATAATTTTTTGCTCAAAAAATTTGTCAAGAAAATAATATACTTACATAGCTGCTATTTCTTAAAAATTAATTATGGATTTTAATATGTTATTTGTAGGGAAAATGGGACTTTTCCAAGTCATTGCTTCTTTTGGTAGTGATTTGTCCCTTGGCTTTACCTCTTTTATTGTTGACATTTTCCAACTGAAGCATAAAAGCATAGCAGTTTTTAAGGCTGGAGCATTTTTATGGCCCAAAGGTCATATTTAGTTTAAACTATTGGGTATAAATTTTTAATAATAGCTTAGCTAACATTGTCAGCAGCAATCTTTTTGAAATAAAGTATACCATCATATTATTGTCTATCTTTGGTGACTACAACTACATATTATAGCTTTTAAAAATCAGATTCCAGCCTGTATTAAAATTAATGGGAAACATGAAAGGAAAACAAAATAGCTTTCAAAGGAAACACATTTTTTACCAGCTTCTCTCAAGCTTTATTTATTTATTTTACCTTACTGAATTTTCTCGATATGCTTCATGTACTATTTAGGATTGTTATTATCAGAGGGCTTCCCTTAATATAGCACTTCAAATTATTTGCATTTAGTAATATTGGAAAAAGGGAACTTAAAATCCATTGTACCTGTTCTGCTGGAATGCCAGTGAGGAAGATAAATCAGAGATAAGTAGTGTAGGTCAGAGTGAGTTTGTTAAACTAATTTTCAAGTTACTACCCTAGCCATAAGGAAAGTATTGTTCAAAGCATGAGTGTTGGACATTGTGGCCATGAGTACAGGTAGCAAAAGAAAAGGGAGCATCTCTTCCAGTTTTCAGAGTTCCTGAGGGTCACAGGATGACATACCTGTACATATACCTAAAAAATTTTGAGTCAATTACCAGATCTAGTGATTTTTTTAAACCTCTAATATAACACATATATCCACTCACACAGCTGGCACCTTTGTTTAGGCCCTTATCAAGTCTTGCCTGAACTATTGCAATAGCCTTCTCATAGGCCTGCTTGCCTCCTCTCTTCTCACTCAAATCTGTCTTCCCCCAGCCTCCCAGAGTGATGTTCCTAATTTTACTCCCCCTGCCCAACCCCTTCACAAGCTCCAGTGACTCCCTAGGATTTCCAAGAAAAAAAATGTAAAGTTCTTTGTTTAGCATTTTAAGCTCTTCACAAGCTGGCTTAGAAAGAAATCTTCTGATATTCTGTTCCCCTCCATCCTAGAGCTCTACGATCTATTTATATTGCCATCTCCTTGAATGCAAGACTTGATTTCCATTCTCTGTGCCTTTGCATTGGTTATTCCCCTAACATATCTGTTATGCTCTCCTGCCCAACCTCCAACTTTTAGGATCCTTGGCTTCTTTAAAACTCATTTGAAGCGCCACTTCCATCTGAAGAACTTTTCTGACTCCCCTAGCAACTGGCATCATCCCCTGCTTATTTATGTTATCTCACTCATTAGAATATAAGCTTGATGGAAGGGACTTCTATCAAATGGGATGTGTATAAATCGCTTTGTTAACCTCAAAGAGCTATATGAATGCTAGCTATTATTACTGGTGTTGTTTTCTTTTTGATCCCAGGCTTAAGTGCCTGGCACATTGTGGGCACTTAATATAATTTTATTGATTGTGTGGATATTTTCATTTTAAGACTTGATTGAGACAAGAGAGACTCTGATATAATAAATGGTACAAAGTCAGAAAGTTTTAGACTAATACATGAAAATTGAGGAGCATGTCTTAAATTATATATAATCTTAATATTCCTATATGTTTTAATCTTTGTTACTTTTCTATAATTTTAAGTGAAATTATTTTACCATTTTCATATAAATTTTCCATGCTAGTGATTATATAACGCAGCCATTATGGAAGCAGCTGAGACCTGGTATTGGGCCAGGGCAGCTGCTGTGTGAGTACTATATAAATGCAGTGAGAATTTATTGTCAAATCCCAGATAAGCTATGTTTTTAGCAATGAGGGGGCGAGAGATTGGTAAAAATTTTAAACATGTCAAAAAACGTCAGACCATCTGTTGCATCTCGATATATATACTTATACTTTTTTCTAGCCTTGTAGAAATGCAGAAAATAAGAATGCCTTTCTTTTCCAGAAGTGAAGATTCTAATATAAAATTTTGTCCTCTTTATCAATTTTCTTATCTTCTCAGGGATTGAGGTTCTTAATAAGGTGTTATATTTTTCTAAAACCCACAAATAGTGATTCTTCCTGGTTACTGGAAATTTGTTTGCAAATAGTGCTTATGAAAAGGTTGTGTTCCAAACTTTGATTTGTAAATTGGTTACTTAGAACTGTGAATTTCCCCAGAACAGGCTAGTTCACAAGAATCTATTTAACCTATAATATAGCTAAACTATATGGTTCCTCTTTAAAATGAGTACAGTAGACTTAAGTGATCTCGAGGCACCTTTCAGCCCTAAATTGATGTGATTCTAATGGCACCAGCGTATTTGGATCCTGAGAGCAGAGCCCTAGCCAGAGGAGAAGAGAGCATGTGCTTCTTTCTTATTTTCCTGAGATCAGTGCTATCCTAGGCAAAAGTTTGAGGTAGGTTTAGTTTATCTTTGGCATATTCTCACCCCTCTTACCCCTCTCCTCTCTCACCTTATAGTATCCTTTGCTTCAAGTCCTAAGCGTCACAGATTTGAAAGCGACAGCAGGTCTCAAGAGTCCATCTTGCATGTATCTGAAAAGGAAGCTTCCCTCTAGCATGCAGTTTAATTCAGCAAACTTTTACTAAATACCTTCTATATGACAGACACTGCACTAGGTTCTGGGGAAACAAAGACAAAAATGATTAACAATCTCTGCCCTATTCAGCTGGTAGTTGCTAGGAGGGCTCTGGTAGTAGATTGAATGCTGAAGTCAAGACTTTAAATCCTGCTTCCAACACTTAGAAGCTATGTGACCCTGGGCAAGTCCTTTAGCTTTTCAGCATTAAAACGGCAATAATAGTAGTACCCACCTTACAAGGTTGTTGGGAAGACCAAGTGAGATAATATAGATGAAGTTCTTTGCAAACCTTTTTGCATTACAAAAATGCTAGCTATTACTGGGCTGGCAAGACAAGTACCAAAGTAAATGTATAAAAAAAATAAATAAGTAGTTTCAAAAGGGACCGGAGAGGTCATTTATCCCAACTGTCTCCTTTCACTTATGATGAAACTGCGGGGCTAGAAAAGTCTAGAGACTTGCATAAAGTTGTGCAGGTCGCAGAGTTAGGATTGAATTTGGGTTTGGCACTGCCATTATCAGTATCCTTTCCTCTGTACTGTACTAAGACTTGAAGGTAGCATTCATGTCCTTTCTTACTCTTTTCCAGCTAAACTTCCCCAGGTGCTTAAACAGATGCTTGGATAGCTTAGTTTCTAGTCCTCACCAACCTGGTTTCCTTTTTTGGATGTGCTTAGGTTGTCATTGTCCTTCCCAAGTGTTACATGAAGCTGTCATGCCTTCAACTTCAGTATGTCATGGAGATCTATGCTGTCTCAGTTGTTCCATGTTCCAAAATTGCCCCACTCCCTGAAATCTTTCTCTTTTAGTGCAACTTGATCTTAGGAGTTTGGAGGAATGTGGTTTGAGCTAATTCACATTGTGGGAATAATTGATCAGCCTATAAGAATTGCAGATAAATTTCAATTTTTAAGGGGGATATTCATCTCTTATCCATAGAATTGTTGATGAGTCTAATAAAATCAAGTAAAAAAAAATTTAGGCAGGTAGGCATTTGGTGGTAGGTGAGTTACCATAAAGGCAGAACAATCCTAATTGTTGCCAGGGTCATATCAACTAAAGTGTTTCTGGTTTTCTTAGATTTTTCCCTTATTCTACATATCAACATAATTTCTCTCCTAATCCTCGCAGCTTTTATGGGCAGTGGTAGCAGGTGCTGGGATGAGGTGGAGAATGGGATAAGGGCGAGTACTGTCTGCAGAAGAGGTGTAAATTGAAATCTTACAATCTGAAAACTGCCTACCTACTATTAACACTTAAAGCATTATTGTTGCTTTTTATCTTTTAAACTTTCTTCTTACTTAATAAAGGACAAAATGTTAAAAATTGCTGAAAGCTTTGTTGTTTCAGCTGGATTTAGATCAGTGGTCCTTGACATACAGATGACCTTGTGAATTAACTGAACCCCAGTTATAGCCTTAAAATTAGGTAAAATCGCCATCTTTTTGCAGAACCTTGATAATAAAAAGTAGATTAATATTTTAAAAGATCAGATGGCCTCCATCACATAAACATGTATTTTAAAAGCTGAGGTGCCTTCCCCCTGGAAATTGGACATTAGTTTGATAAGCTGTTTGTTTAGGGTAGAATTTGAGGAAGGAAAAGGTTGGTTTTTTAAAAAAAACTAATTAGTCATGCAAGTTGTACAAAGTGAAAGATTTGGTTTAATTTGGCTTGATCTTAAAAAAAAGCTAGCTTTTTTATTCTAGTCTCTGGCTTGCTAAAGCATATGATTATTTTTATTATTTATTCTTATTATTTATATATCTTAGGAATTTGTATTTCCATTTTTTTCTCTTAGGAATTAAGACATTTTGCTATGTATCTTACCTATTTTAACCTTGTTGACTAACCAAGAATAAATATTTTAATGTTTTCTAGCTTGTTTGCCATACTTCAATTCAAGTAGTTATTTGCTTATATTGGGAATGTTAGGATTTATGGATACTTTATAAAATGCTACTGCTATGCCATTTAATTTCTTTAGGTAGCAAAAATAATAATCTGGGATTCCTGACATCAAAAAATCAGAATATATAAGAAGCTAATGTCTTTACTATTGTCTCCCTTTATTTTACTTTTAGTCTATAATTGTCTCCCCACCTATAAATTTAAGATACCTGCCCTTTGTGCCTCATAAGGGATTTTATAAAAGAGAGAATCTGATAAACCTTTGTGGGTTTTTAGAAGAGAAGTATCACAAGTTTAAGGTGATATTATTTCTTTCCCAGTTAACTTTTCAGTTTTTTCAGTTGATTATAGGCTCCCTGAGGGTCGTACTACTAGTAAATGGAAGAGCCAGTATTTGAACCTGGTGGAGCTGCTACTGAAAAAGTTATTGAGGCTTGTTTTTCTCCTCCTTCTGCGTGGAGGGGAGTTTTATGCTATCTATAGTAATGTAGTAGGGAATACTATAGTAATTACAGTTTTCTTGTAATCAGTCAAAAACAAAGAAATCAAATGTTAGACTTGGGCTTTTTTTCCTGAACAAAAAATATATCAAGAATAAAAGATAAGTCTGTCCCAAGGGTGTCCTTAGCACATAACCATCCAAAAGAACACTCTGGCTTCCCATCACTGCTTTCCTAGATCTCACTCCAGTCCAGAGCACTCTGCCTTTAAGCTTCTGTGGACTAACTGGTACAGGACATCAGTATGGATCACAACACAGCAGTTTTGAGTTGAGAGTAACATGTCAATTGTGGCGTGAGGCACTATCGTTTTGGAAACTTGTATCCAGTTTACGTGATGAATGTAATCCCAAGATACATAAGGCAGATTGAGTAATATTGCTATTTATTCCATCTCAGTACATGATACAGAAGAACCACATTAACTGCTGACCTATCAGATTGAAAGTAGGAGTCAACTTGTTTCCCTTCCCTAGATAGCTTGAGGGAAAGAAGACAGAGAAATTAGAGTAATCAAGAACTTAGACTCAGCAAGGTTTGTTAGAAGGCCAGTGGAGATTAGTATTGGTAATCAGTCTGTTAAGGCTGTTCTTGTCCATATTTAGTTCTCTCCCTATTCGTGTGTGTGTGTGTGTGTGTGTGTGTGTGTGTGTGTGTGCGCGCGCGCACGTGTGCATGTGTGTGCGTGTGTGTGTGTGCGTTCGTGTTTGTACCTTCTTTCTTCTTTGCCTGTTTCAATTAACAATTATTAAAATTTCTTAGTATGATGCTCAGAACATTGCTGCAACATCCCTACAAGAGCCTCCCCAAACTGTTTCCAAGAATACCTCCATGAGCCCTCGACAGCGCCGGGCCCAGCAGCAAAGTCAAAGAAGAACATCTTCATCTTCACCTGATGCTCAGGTCCAGCAGCCAAGAGCCAACCCCAACACGGATCATATTGGATCAGCCATACTGATCGTCATCCTGACTCTAGCATTGGCAGCTCTCATATTCCGACGAATCTATCTGGCCAATGAGTACATATTTGACTTTGAGTTATAACATTGCTTTTGTCTTAAGAGCTGTGACTCGAATGCTTCATTAAACATTCTGCAGTGGGTATGATATAAGAACTGTTTACAAAAAAAAATTTTGTATTTGGCCCTCACCTCCTTTTTTGATCCTATAAATGTCAGTATATATTTAGACAGATTTTGAGGCTAATTATGTCCATAGAGAGTATATTAGCAGTTAGCTCAAGGGACTGGAAGTCATAAATCCCACATCCCACCACTGGCCTGCATTATGACTCTTGCAAAATCACTTATAACTCTCTATGCCTCAATTTCTTTATGTATAAATTTGTGATAATTTTTCGTAAAGTTCTTTGAAACTTTGGATAAAAAGTGGTGTTTAAATTCCAAGTGTTACTAGTAGCTCAATGCCCATTGTGGTGTTGAGTACTAGACCTCTGCTTGAGAAGAATAATTTGGGAGCAGAGGAAAATTGGAGAGGGAAAAGCAAAGGCCCCTTGATTCTGGGGTTCAGATTCTAGTGTCTTGCTTAAATGTCATTCATAGGAGGTGAAGTAGAATTGGGCATTTTATGAAATTTATGTGCATGTGATTTTAGTAAAGGTGAAAAATTACTTCTGACAAAAGCACTTGAGAAAAACATTGCCATATTTGTGAATAGAATATTGACTAAGAAAAGGGAATGTTGCTTTGTAAACGTTTTCTTTTACTCTCCAGATAGTTTCAGATCCCCACAAATCTTTGGTTTTAGTGAAAGAAAGGGTCCAGACCAGAAAATAATTTCTTTTTCCTTTCAAGTTATATTGGTTGATCTTAAGGTTTGAATGTTGTCTCTGATTATATCAGTTGTATATCTTGCTTTTTAAATCAAAAGTTATATAACATGTTCTTATAATGCTTATAAATAAGGAATATAATCATTTACCCAGTGCTACTATCTTTTAATTATTCTGAAATATGCATAATGTATTGAAGAAAGGTTTTGACCATCCTTTATGAAAAAGCAAGTGATAAAAAAATGTAATCAATGCCATCCAAGCCCAAACTTAACTTTAATATAAAAAACATTCACTTACAAGAGTATGTCATACTAGTTAGTTACCCAGGGTTATTCCAATGCCTTGTGGGAAAGCAGAGCCATGGAAATATTATCTTTGTTCTTTAATACATTTAACTCAATGGCAGCAATTGTAGGCAATCACTGGGGCAGTATTACTGAAAAGCTTTGATTGTATTTCTTTTCTTCTTTTTTTTGAGACTGGGTCTCACTATCTCACCCAGGCTAGAAGTGCAGTGGCTACTCAGGGCCCGATCCCACTGCTCATTGATTGGTTTGGAAGCTTTAACCTACTTGTTTTTCCATCACAGTTCCTTGGGGGCTCACCATATTGGTGCCAGACTTAGTGCAAACACCTGGTCAGCTTTAGTCTTAACTGTGGCTCAGAATACCCAGGTTCAAGCAAACCAGCAACCTCAGCCTCCCCAGCAGCAGATACTACAGGTGTGCTCCATGATGCCTGGCTGATTGTATTTTTAATACAGGCAGCTCCCAAATGAAGAAAGGGCTGTGTTCTTAAAGTTTATTTGGAAGTTTTAGATTACTTGTTTTAGAATACAGAATCCATTTGCTCACCAGTAAAAAAAATATTATGGTGTGTTTAGATTCTGAGGCCAGCCCACAAAAGACTTTAAATCAGAATGTAACTGATACAAGTCTTAATCAAGTTCATTATGCAGTTTTAAACCTTCTAAACTTGTAACTTTTAAACTGTAGTGACTTAGGTTGTAATTATGAAACAATCTGTAAGTAGCATTGAAAGGCAAGTTTAGTTTTCTTCTTACAGTTGATGCAAGTTCGTCTTTTCATCCACACAATAGCTAGTTTTCATTTGTCGCAAGATTTAAAATGAGAACACATTGTGTAAATCTATGTAATGTGGTTTTCCTGAGCCTTAATAAATTTGCTTTGCAATGATATTTACAGATTGTGTCTATCATGTCTGCAACCTAATTTTTTAAGCTTCAGAAAGCACAAGACTTTACAAAGACCTCCCCTGCAATACCTTATTGATCTGAATATAGGTTGTTCCTTTACACTTAAATTTGGCGTATATATAACCTCAGTGTGACCTGTAATTAGCATTATTTTTCTCTGTGTGTATTTTTTTCCCCTCCCCATCTCATTTTAAGGGTATGGCCTATATTTGGACCAATATTCTTTCAGCTGTGTTATTAGGTTGTAAAGGGGCCATGTCTTATTGAATCTTTGTATACCTAGTCCTTAGTCCAGTGCCTTGCACATAGTAGGCACTTAATAAATTTTTGTTAAATTGCATTAAGCAATTTAATAGGCCACTAAGCCTTTTGATACAGTTTCTTTGGGAAAATATGTTCTGAATTTCAAGTCATGATGCTAAAAACACTCATGGGAAGCTGCAGTGGCCCTTTTTATCAGTAAGAAGGGAATTAATTTGTCTTCCTCTGCCTCATTCACTCCCCGTCTCCTTGCCACAATAGCCAAGATGGTGACATGTCACCTGCTGTAAATAAATCCTTGCCTTTGATTTCCTCTGCCATTTCCCCACTCTCCAGTCTTTGGTAGTTCCTAAATGCCAGGGGTTTGGAGAATACTTCCTGTGATCTAAAGGACGCCCATCTAACAGTCCAGCACAACACAACCATTCACATGTATGAGAATTTACTGAAGTTGGTTGGATATTTTTAACTATCAAGCTGTGATCATTACAATAAAGAGTTTTTTGTTTTTGTTTTTGTTTTTCCATTATAGGTATCAGTAATCTGACCCAGATGCCCACCTTGTCACCTCTGGCTTTTTCCCTCCTTTATTTCCAGCAGACACCTATGAGAACAACACAAGTTACCCCCATCCCCACCATACCTTTCCCCTCTCACAAGTTCTTAAGGACAGATACTTGAGTTGTCATCCCTTCCTCTTTTGGAGGAATTTGGGAACAAGTAAAACTGCAAGGGGTGAGGAAGGGTTCTCATTTAAATCATACCCCTAACAGTGTTCAAGAGAACCGTACTTCTGCTCCTTCATTGCAGAGTAGGGGCTGCACGTGGCCAGTGACCTGATGGATCAGCCCTCTGTGGTTCTTCCTCATACTTGGATTTGTGTCATCCTCAGCTGCTCGTAATCACAGAGCCTAAGTTTACATCAAGCTGGTTAAAGTCGGCAACTTATAAAAGAAAACTTATTCAATGTCTTTCATTTAGAATTTTCTAGAAGATTTAATTAGCTTTTCTCATTATATTGGGGGGCTTTTATTTAGCACTTTGTTTTCAATGCTGCTTATTTTTGTTTTATGATACTAAAAATAAATACTCAGTGTTTCATCAACATCTTCAGCTCTATTTTTGAAAAGTTAGGCAATTTTCCATTGTCTGTTTTGGGGAAAGTAAAAGAAAATTTTTTCCTTGTTCTTAAAATAAACTCTCAACAGAAAACCAGTCACTTCTTTCATAATCAGTTCCCAAGCAATTTAAATTTTTCCACAGTATTTCTTGAATCTAATTCTGTTTCCTCACATTCATTGCCACTATCCTAGTATAGGCCCTTATAACTTTTTTTTTGACATTTTCTTTTTTAAAAAAATTTAACATTCATTTTAAAAAGTTGTAAGTTTTCAATCCTTCCTTTCAACCCTTTCCCCACCCTTTGATAAGGCAAGCATGGTATCAGTTACGTACAAGTTATGTAAAACATTGCCATATGGGAATATATAATTTATGACCTGGGTTATTTTAATTAGCCTCCTGACTAGTCAATTTGTTTCTGCATCTTTACTTTTTAGTTCACCCACAAAACTGCCAAAATCTCTCGTTTGTAGGTCCAACAATGTCAGTCTCTTGCACAAGTCTCAAGTGGATCCTATTTTATGGTATAAAATAAAAACTCCATAGCCTAGCATTTTGGGCCCTTTATAATAATGGCTTCAACCTACCTTTCCACCTTTAGGTCATACTACTTCCCTTGCTCAATGTTCCCATCAGAGTGGACATGTCAGTTACTCCCTATCCTGTCCTTCCCCTTCCCAAACTTCCTGCCCACCACCCATATGCTTGAAATGTACTGCTCCTCACAAGTTCCTGTTGAAATCCTTTCTTCAAGGTCCAACTTGGTTGTCACTTCTTTCCTGGATCCTTTTCTGATTCCCCCTAACTTAAAGTAATCTTTCCCTCAAAATTTTTATTGTGACTTGAAATTCATTTAGGCACCAAACATTTATCAGTCTTCTCTATTAGATTGTAAGCTGCTTCAGAGCAGCAGTTTTATTTTGTTTTTTTAGCTTTTTATCCCTAGCACCTAGCACGTAGGCACTAAGGGTTTGTGCAGTAGACTTGAGCCTCTGTCTTTCCCTCTCAAACTGCACCCCACATGTATGTATATAAAATGTATATACATTTACACTTGTGTGTATACATAGGCAGGTCTAAATTTAGATTTCATTGGGTAGGAAGCTAATTTGAATTAATTAAAAATTCTGAATTATGGAATATATTTAAATCACTTACTGGAAACATACATTATAACTGAAATATAACACAGGAAAAACCTCAAAATTGTCACCTCGATAAACTATATAGACTCATTTCAGTAATGCTATCATTGCCCAAAACATTTCTTGCAGGCCTCTTTTGGAATTGTCTTTAGAGCTACACAAGAAAATGCAGTCGCATTGCTTTATTTTGTACTCCCACCCCACCCCTCTGCCATTTTTCGCCAAAACTAGCATGATCAGTTACGCCTTACTAACCAGCCTTTCCTCTACATTGCTTCTGGCTTTTATTTTTTAATTTAGCCCAACCTTAAAAGAGGTTATCACCATTGAAAATTTTTTTAAAGCCAATCCCAAGAGTTGACCTCAGACACTTAGTGATCCTGGACTTGAGGGTGATCACTTCACCCTGTTTACCTCAGTTTCTTCATCTGTAAAATGAGCTGGAGAAGAAAATGGCAAACCCCTGCCATCTGCCAAAAAACCCTCAAACAAACCAAAAAGGGATCCCAAAGAGTTGGAGACCACTAAAAATGACTGAACAAGAACAAAACATATACATAGAGGGGCAGCTAGGGAGAGCAGCGGGAGAGAGCTGGGGTGGGTTAGATCTGAACTGAGTTTTGGAGGTAGCCAGGAACTGAGAGGAGGAGGTTAGGAGTGAGAACATGCCAGGGACCTAGGCAGAGAGAGGAGATGGAGCGTAGTGTGGGAGCAACAGTAGAAGAAGGGAGCAAAGTGTAAGAAGGGAGAAGGGAAGGTAGGAAAAGGGGCCAGCTTGTGAGCTATTATTATATACAAAGCACAGAGTGTTGCATGAAACTGAAAAATCTACCAGGTTCAGCTTCAAAAAGAAAACAAGTATACATTAAGCTGCTGAGGATAAAGATGATGATGTAAGAAACAAGGCATCCATAAAAACTTAGGCATCAGTTTCAACATGGCAGTAATGGTGTAGTGCCTGGAGTTGGGAAGACTCAAGTTCAAGTTTGGCCTCAGATACGTAATAACTGTGTGACCCTGGGCAAGTCACTTAACCTCTGTTTACCTCAATTTCCTCATCTGTAAAATGAGTTGGAGAAGCAACTGGCAAACCACTCAGTATCTTTGCCAAGAAAACCCCAAATGGGATTGTGAAGAGTTGGACAAGACTAAAGAATAACAAAAAGTACCAATATTGCCTGTCTTGTCTTCATCCCTTCTTCCTTTTGTGTGTTTTAGCTATGTACCTTAAAGATTGGATGGAGATATTTAATGTTTTTGTGAAAAGATGGGGGTTTTCTCTTCTGGTGCAAAGAAGGTATTAAAATTAAAAGCATCCCCTTTTATTAATAGTCCTTTTGAGGCTGAAAATCAAGGATTGTTAGATAACCTTATGAAAACAATCCAGTTCATGAACTTAGTATTTGTTTATTCTTGTACATTCATATAGCTACAAATCTTTCCCATTCAATCCATCTTGAACTCTCACAAGCCTTCCAAATGAAAATGACAGCTTGCTTGGCTTTATGTAGCCTGAGAGAAGGAGATTAATGATGTAAGCTAAAAGCTGTCACGGAGAAAGGATTTTTTTTTTAATATAACCGTTTCAATCAAAAGGCTGAGTTTCAGGACCAAGTGGTAGCACAAGCTGACTAACAGGAGAAACTTCTTAATGGCCAATCACCAAGCAGCAGTGAGGGAGAGAGTGATAGACAGAGAGAGAAGAGAGAAAGAGAAGCCCTGACCATCAGACAAAACAACTGCTTCCGAAAGGCAGCCTTTCCTAATAATGATCCTCCAGGTTCAGCAAGAACCTGGAATTTCCAGCTGAGTCAATGTGGAAGCTGGGAAAGAGTTATCCTGCAAGAAGTGACTGGACAGTAGCCTATTTCCTCACTGCCTTCCCAAAATGCCTTATTTTGCCAGACTCCTTTTATTCCTCTTTTGCTTCATCCTTCTTGTGGAAAGCAGGAATCCCAGGAGGAGACGGTGGTCTAAACAGCTGGAAATGCCCAGACTAAGGTAAGGAACCAGAGGAGGGTTCTGAAATTCTCAGGCAAACTCTCAAGACTTCCATGTAGCATTTGTTAACCCCTCTTGCTATTGAAAAAGTTTATTTCCTTGGGAAATCTCTCCATTATATGATGAAATTAAGTTTAGAATTTACCTGAAAATTCTAGGTAGTTTACTAGATTTGAATTTTTATTCCGTTCCCCCTCCACAAAGGTTTGTAATGTTAGTGATGCCACCACCCCCTCAACACTGGTCAAATTCTCTGTGAATTTGAGTAAGCTCCTCTTAGTCGTTCCCAGAACAGTGTTCTTTAATCTTGCTGAAGCTAGTGTTTCTAAATGGTGTCAGAGGGCTAATTTCCTATAGCCCTGTGAAAACATACTCAAATATATTATTCCCAGGCAAGCAGCATGGTAGGAGTGAGAAACAGGACTCATTCATTGATTCATTCATTCAATCATTACACTTTTATTAACCACCTGCCTACTGTATGCCAGGCAGATATGAAGACAAAAAGAGAAACTGTTAAATGATTCATTCATTCATTTTATTGCTTTCTTCAAATGCAGCTCTCGATTTAAGAGAGACTTTCTGAAAACTATGTGGGAGGCATTGGAGAATAAAACTTTAATTCTCAGATTATACTTTCTTTTCTCAGTGTTCCCATATTTGAGAGCCAATGCAGATGAGTTACATTAACCAAGCAATCGTGAATCTTCCATCTTATCTATTCTAGTGTATCCAGCATCTATCTAGCATCCTATCCCATGACAGACTTGTTAGAAAATCATGTGCAGAGGGAAGACACCTTGAAAGCATCCTTTGGTGTGACAGTAGGACTTAATCACTTCAGACCTTGGGGAAGAGATGGGCAATCCAAGTCTGCCATATTGATTAAGTGAAATGTGTGGAATGTTCAAACTTGGGACTATAAATATAGTGCCTGTTGGAAAGAAATGTAGGTGTGGCAGGGAACCTGCATAGGAAAGGAGTTAACACCTGACTGCTTGTTTTTCCCTATACAAAGGAGGGTTCAAAGATGGGGAAGGTAGTTGAAATGACTGTGAAGGGAAGACAAATGTCGTCAGTAAAACATTTAAAATAAAATGAAATAAAATATATTAACCACTTTCAGATCATATTTTTTACAAATATAAATCAAACAATTTAGATTTTTTAAAATTATTAATGAAATAAAATATATCAGCCACTTTTAGATCATAATTCTTACAAATCTAAATCAATTTAGATTTTTTAAATTGGTATTTAAAATTTTTTAAATTAAAAATGGTATACATATAGTTCTCTTAGGCATTAGGTAGATTCAGGGTCTGTTAAACCTGTAGAGACTTCATTTCTAAATATATTCTGGAAGAACCAGATTAGGATTAAGTGTATAACATTGATACTGGTTTCCATGTATGATGATAGAAATGTTACTGGATTAAATTTTAATTTTAATAGTGATAGTTTCTTTGAAAATGAGATTGTTACTTCATGAAGTGCCTTGAGCCCTTCTTTCTAGACAGGTGCTATTTTTTTTCAGGGCTTATCTGTTCTTAAGTACACAAAAATAGTAGTCCTAGAGACTTCAATAACACACAGCAAACATTTTTTAGTGATAACCCTTCAAAGTATATAAAACAGATGTACATAGTTATTTTTAGTTTTGTAGATGCTTGCATTTAAATCATTAAGTTGTCAAAATGTGTTTTTAATTGTGCAGATTTTATTCCCCCTTTTCCTATACACAAAGAATATGACTCCTTATTTTTTTAGGTGGGGGGGAAAGAGGAAGGAAGGGAACGCCTTGTATGGGCACCCCCTCCAACTGTGCAAATCGGCAACATTAATCTGACTTGTAGTCTTAGAGAACTCTCTAAGTGTGGGGGCACTGATAGCTAGTACATTTCAGAGGCAGAACTTGAACCCAGGTCTTCCTGAATCCAAGGTCCACCCTTCTGTTATATCATGATACCCCTTCCTCTGATTGCATATAAAATACATGAAATACAGTCACATGAAATATGCTGAACTCTCTTCTTTCAGGGTTCAAAAGGGTCCCAACAAATCTTTATTGCTACCTAACTTTGTTTCCTCCTGCTCCCAAGTTCCCCAAGTTATATGGTTGGGCAGTTTGTATTGGTAAGGGAAGTCACAAATATGAATAACGCCAGAACTAAGTATTGGGAGTCCTGGGAGTTCTGGCTATTGATAGCATATTCTCTCCCCAACACGTAAGGCTTCCAGCGTTGGGCTTGGCTCTCAGAAGTACTGGCTTCAAGTCCCGACTCTGCTTCTCCATCTGTCAACAACAACAAGCCTGTGTTGTCAGGCACTGTGCTACATGTTCGGGGGACAGACAGAAATGAAACAGTCCTAGTGTGCTCAGTCTAACAGAAAGCAACATATGCTCATAAGTATGTAAGAAAGAAATACTAGGTAACTGTGAAGGGGGCACATTAGGCACTGGGAAGGGGAAGGGGGTCAGGAAAGTCCTCATGTAGTATTGAGCTGAGCTTTGAAGGAAACTAGGGATTTTAGAAGGCAGGAAAGAGGGAGTGCATTTTAGCCAAGAGGGAAAACTCAAGTGAAAGGCACAGAGATGGTAGAAAATTGTACACATGAGAAAAGGGAGATCATTTCAGCTTCATCGTAGAGTGTTGTGAAGGAGAAAAATAGATGATAAGTCTAGAAACGTAAGTGGAGCCAGATAGCAGACATCTCTAAATGCCAAATAGAAGGCTTTGTGTCTGATCCTAGAGGCAATAAGAAGCCATTAGAGCTTTGTGAGCAGAACAGTGACATGGACCTATAGATAGACCTATACTTTAGGAAAATCAATTTGGCGGCTGGTGGGAGGAGGGAGTGGAGAAGAAAGAGCCCTTGAGGAAAGGAGACCAATAAGGAGGGTGTTGCCGTAGTTTATGGGAAGGTAATGAGGGCTTTTACTAAGGTGGTGGTCCTGTGAAGGGAGAGAGGAGCAACGGACAGCATAGATTTACTTACTATGTACTGTTTATCATTTGGGGGCTTGTGAAGGCACTCAGACTCCTGCCACAGTACTTGCTTTTTAAAGTTCTTCATAGCAATTTCCAAGGTCCCATTGGTGCAAATTTCCAGTATGTGGCCCTATCCTGGATCCATTACTACAAAAGCAAAGTTCCCTGAGCAAATTACTTCCATTTTCTTCATTTTGCATATTGGTTGAATGCAGAGTATCCTCAGTAAAGGAGATGTGGGGAAAAAAACCAAAAAGCAGTCCCATTTACATGCAAATAAGAACTTTCCTGATAGGAAATTTAAAAAGTTATTTGGTTAGAAGAAGTGTAAGCAAAAATAGATCCTTAGGATGATAACTATGTATTGTCTCTAAGGCTTTTTGCAAACAGCTCACAAGTTTTGTAGAATTTTTTTTTTTTTAATTCATTCATGTCTCTTCAGGATCAGGAAACACGAAGAAGTATCAGTAGTAATCAGTTGGTTTGCCCTTTTCTGGCACTGCCCTATCTTTGACCTCTGGCTATCTGCAGTGTGGATACCTTAATCTGAATCTTCTGTAGCTATATAAAATGTATTATGGAAAACAAACAAACAAACCTGACTTCTCCAAAATTTTCCCTTGGTATGATTTCTATATCACCCAAGGTTAGTACATCCACATAAAACTAATTACAAACTAATTAGATCTTTCCTTCATTCCTTCTTTCCTTCTTTTTTCCCCTTCTTTCTTTCCTGTGCCTTTTTCTCTTCTTTCTTTACCTTTCTTTTCCTTCCTTTCCTTCTTTCTTTTCCTTCTTTCATCCCTTTCTTCCTTTTTCCCTTCCCTCCCTCCTTGCTTTCTTTAAAATCTCTCATATTCTGCTCTAGCACTTTACCAAATTCCTACTTCATTCAGTGACCTTCACTTAAGCCATTTATCACCCTGCTGCCAAAGTGCTGTCCACATCTTTCCACTAAACGACCTTCCAGGGCTCTCCTTGGAGAAGTGAGATAGGGAAGTCAAAATAAATCTGGATTTGGAGTCAGAGAAGTTGGGTTTGGACTGCCACTTACTGTGTGATCTGGTGCAAAATGTCTTTTGGCCTCAGTTCTCTCGTCTGTAAGATGAGCAACTGGACCAGATGGTCTCTGAGGTTCCTTCAAGCTTGAAACCTATGATACTGTTATCTCTTCTGGGATCACATAAAAATTTCTGACCCTAGCCTTTAAAACTTTCCATTCAGAGGCACCCTGGTATGGTGGAGCTTGAAGTCAGGAAGGCCTGGGTTCAAATCCAACCCTGAGATAGTTTCTACCTGTATGACCCTGGGCAAATCAATAATGTCTCAGTCTCAGTTATCTAATATGTAACGGGTCTGGTTGGATTTGTTTTTCCAGAGCTAAATCTATGATCTCATGATACTCTGGTTAGCTACTCTATCTGCCCTCAATATGCCTTTCTAGCCCAGTTTGTTTATCTTCTGTACCCTCAAGTCTATCTTGAGCCTTCCTCTTGAACTTGGTCCTTCTTTTCCCTACTGTGAACCTTCTCACCAAATCTCTGAATACATGCAACAGACAAACTTCACTCTTCATCCTCAAAGCCTGGAGGGCATCTGTTTGTAGAAGCTTTTCTCAATTAACATCCATTCTCTGACCCACCAACATTTCCTTTTGCCTCATCCAGCCCTTTACTCCCCATTCTCTTTTCTGGAAGTCACCCTGAAAACTTGTTGATTGTTCTCCAAATGTTTTTAGATTGTCTAGTTTGTGATGGAAGAGCCATCTTGATTGGTAGAAAGATTGATTGCAGGTGAACTTAACCTTTGTAGTAGGGAGGTGACATCTAGAAACTTTCCCAGGAGTGGAAAGAAGTAGGGAGTGAAGGCAGAAAGGAAAGTGAACTTTCACTTACTTGCCATACTTTCCTTTTTTTTTTAAATTAAATTTTATTTTTCAAAATGAACTAAAAACCACTTTCTCATCACTATACCCATATTGAAAAAAGAATAAGCCAAGCTCTTATCACAGTATACACAGTCAAGGAAAATAAATTCCCCAATTGGCCAAATCAAAATAATATATGTCTTATTTTCCACCCCAGCTCCATCACCTCTCACTCAGAAAGTGAGTAGCATGTTTCATCATAAATAAGTCCTCTGGAATCATGGTAGGTCAGTGTGTTCATCAGAATTCTTAAGCCTTTCAAAGTTGTTTGCTCTTACAATATTGTTGCTATTGTATAAATGTTTCTTCTGGTCCTGCTCATGTGACTTTGCATCACTTCATACTAATCTTCACAAGTTTCTCTGAAAGCATCCTCTTTATCATCCCTTATAGCACTCTAGACTTTTCTAAGCAGGTGGAACATACACAGGTGAGCTGGAATCCTGGTGTGTGTCCTTCTTGATTCCTTGAATCCATTAAATGGTGACTTTACCGTTCATCATGCCCTTATCTGTTTGCCTCCAGCCCACATCCTTCACTGAAAAAAAAGTCTTTTGACAATTAATTTTGTTTTACACAATACTTTGTTTTATACTTGTTTACAATTGTTTACAATTGTTTTACACAATTTTGTTTTACACAATTAATTTTGTTTTACACAATACTTTGTTTTATACTTGTTTACACTTGTTCACAATTGTTTTACACAAACAATTAATTTTGTTTTACACAATACACTTGAAAGGGGAATTATTTGAGTGTCTGTTGGGAACAGACACTCAAATAATTCCCCTTTCAAGTCCACTTCCTTTGCAGTGAGGGCCAAAGCACGTCTCCATCCCCATGAAGCCAAAGCGCACACATTCCCTGGCCACCGTTATATCTGAAAAGTTTCCACCTTCCTCAAACCCCTCCCACAGAGACCTCTAATAGATTGTGATTATAATAGTGTCACTTTCTTCATTATAGTTTCTTTATTCTTAAAAAATAAAACCTTAATCATATCATCTGTTGTCTCAAACAATGTCTTAAGAAACATTCACCTCTAATTCTTTTTTTCCCAATATTTATCTGAGGGCATTCTCCCTTTCCTATTTCTGTACCTTTCTGAGAAAAACTTAGAAGAAAGACTACAAAGCTCTACATCTTTTTTCAGCATAAAGCTTTCCTGTCTAGGCTCTTTATTAATAGAATTCCAATCCATACTTCCTAAACTCCACCCTTACCCCCTTACCCCGTCACACCCACACACCACAATCACAACATGGTGTCAAACCCTTCTGTCTTTAGCAGTCAAGGCTATGCTGCTTATTCATCGCAGCACATTCATTAACCACCTACTGTGTTCAAGATAAACAAAATAAAACAACCTTCCCAAACACAATAAAAACCTCAAAATGCACTAAGAACAAAAACTACTGAGTTTAATATCCTGTGATTTGATCTCATTTGGAACTCATAATGTCCCTGAAATCGGAGATCATAGTACCAAGACTATCCTTTGATTAGTCTTAGGCTGTTTTCTCTTGTGAAAGAATGAACCCTGATGTACCCTGTTTTCCTTTAAATAGCCCAAAGGACCAGGTTGTTAATGGAGCAGGCTATTAAGTAGCTATTCCTCAAAAAAAAAAACAAAAAAACCCTTTCATTAATGGCCCCAGGATTACTGAGCTCTCTCCTCTGGGCAGGGAGTTCAGGGACCTCAGTTACTCTAATCCTTCCCCCTAAATTGATGTGGAAACTGTGTTCTGGTAAAAAGGGATTTTCTCTTTGAGATGCATAGAGGCAGTTAGCTTGCCCGATTTATAATTTAATTTCTATGATCTGTTAAGCCCTCTAGTTGAGCTCTTCATCGGAATTCTTGGTGCATTTCTGTCAGTGAAGACGATATACAATTCCCAGTTCTTGCTTATTTCTATGTCAGAAGATCTGGGCCTTAGACTCTGCTAGCAGAGTTATCCCTTGAGACCATACGTAGCCAAGTGGCCAATTAGTTCTGGAAACCCTTGCATATAATACTATTACTTTAACATTACCCACACTTATTTTCTATATCTAAAGATTTTTTTAAAATGGAAACCAGGTAAGCCAAATTCTTATTGAAAGAAAATTCTGCTTTCTGAACAGGAAGCAATTATAAATGAAGTAAGGTAAAGTAAAAATGCTCACTCAGTGCTTGGGCAGGAAGGGCTGTTTGGGAGAGTGAAAAGAGCTCTTCTAGTTCATAGCCTTATAGAGGTGGCTGGGTGGTGCAGTGGATGGAGTGCTGGGCCTAGAGTCAGGAAGACCTGAGTACAGATATGCCCTTAGACAGTTACTAACTGTACTGTCCTATGCAACTCACTCACCTCTGTTAAATTTAGTTTTCCTCTCCTGTAGAGTGGGAATAGTAATACCGACTACATTGCAAGGTTGTTGTGAGAATCAAATGAGGTAATATCTTTGAATGGGTTAGCCTAATGCCCCGTTTATAGTAGGTGTTCTATAAAGGCTTATTTCCTTTCCTTTTTTCTTATCTTCCCTAATTAGGGCTAAGGAGTGGGAATCACCTCAGGTCTCTTTTCCTCTTCCCCACCCCCCAACCTTAAGCTTTTGACCAAAGTCAAGGCCCACTAAAGGTGTCTTGTTGCTAAAAGAGTTTGTTCTCATGGGATCCTTGAAGGACAGGACTATTCCAAAAGACAGGTTGCTGTGGACGTCCCTGAGCCTCCCTGTTCTCATCTGTCAAATGGGGAGTATAATACTTGCATTATTTACTTCTGAGGGTGGTTGTGAGGAGAGCTCTTTGTGAGGCTTAAAACATGACAAATGGGATCTAGTCAAATTAGAGCAGCAAGGACTGTAGTAGCCTGGCATTCGAGGACAGTGGCCTTTTGAGAAAAGGTTTAGGACTGACCAGTGAAGTAAAGCACCAGTTCTCTAAGTTTGTCCTCAGACCCCAGGAGGTTGTCAAGACTCTTTCTGGGGGAATCTATGAGGTCAAAACAACGTTGGTAATAATTCTAAGATATTGTTTGGTTTTTAAGATGCTCCTTCCTTTTCTGCCTCATATCTGTGTATGGTTAGATTTTCTTCATATACTTCAACCAGATTATAACAGATTGAATGCTGAAGCAGATATGAGAATCCAGTTGTCATCTATTAAGTCAGATATTGAAGAGATTTGCAAAAATCCTTAAAAGAATGCCATTCTTCTAATTTTTTTTAATTTTTGGAAAATATATTCTTTCCTAAAAACATGTTATTTATGTTTATTATTGTTATTTTAAATGAGTAAATATGTATTTTAAAAATTTGTCAGCTTTAATTTGTAAGACTATAAATATATTAGATAGAACCTAAGATATACAAAAGTTCTTTGAGGTCCTTGTTAGTTTTTAAGAATACAAAGGGATCCTGAGACCGAAAAGTTTGAGAATTGCCACTCTAAAGTATAAAGCAAGCCAAAGCGAACTAGACCAACCAGAGACCAACCAAAACATAAGCTCCACAGTCTGGCAACCTCCCATTCAAAGTATGATAGGCTGTTGTTTTGCATCTTCATGTGCAAATCACTCACCAACATTTAATGGTGTTCAGACTCCAGTGCTAAGTGCTAGGGAAGGTCAAAGTTTGAACATGACACAGTCCCTGCTCTCAAGGAGCTTAGGACTTACCCTTTGGAACAATCCACATGCAACTATTCGTTATCAGAGAGCTAGCATTTATGCAGTGCTTTAAGGTTTGCAAAGAGATGGCTTCACAGCCACCGTGGGAAGCAGGTAATCCCCATTTGACAGATGAGGACAGTGAAGCACAGGGCGAGCGTCTGAGTTCACTGCATCTGTGCTGTATGTAACTTCTCAACCCTCTGTCGGAACAATCCTGTCCTCCCAGAGAACAAACTCTTAGTAATAAGGAACTTTACTACGACTTTGCTGCAGTCCAAGTTTTGAGATTGGGGATGGAGGGAAAAGCACCTGAGAGGATTCTCACCTTTAAATCCAAAAATAGGAGAGATACAAAAGGAGAAAGAAGGCAAGAAAGAAAGGTACACTACAGAATTATTTGTATTTGCTTAGAAATAAAGATATGTTCCTCTTATTTGAGCTTAATTACCACCCAGTGAGCCAGCTGCTGTTACAGATGAGGACTGAGATAAGTTAAAGGATTTGTCCATGGTTTCACAGCTAGCAAGTGTCAGAGTTGGGTTAGGATCTAAGGTCTCTCCCATCTCTAAGGCCAGTGACCTTTCACTCTCCTGGATTGCAACATACCATCATCTATCAACAGTAATAATAACAGTAAATCACATTTATATGGATGTGGTTAGGAAAGTACTTTCCTCATAAATCTGTAGTGTATGTATAAATATATACATATATATACATGCCTTTATATATGTATGTGTATAAATCTGTAGTATGCATGCATATAACCTTTATATTTATAAATCTAAATCTTTATATGTATAAAATTATAAATCTGTACTATGTATGTGTGTATATATGTATACAAATACATATACCTTTATAGTTAAATCTGTGTGTGTGTATACGTACTACAGATATATAAATGTTATCTGTTTTATATGTACTAATACACATATGTGTGTGTATACACACATATTGTTGTTGTTCAGTCATTCAGTCATATCTGACTCTTTGTGACCCCATGGGACATAGCACTCTAGGCTCTTCTATCCTCCATCCTCTCCCAAAGTCTGTCCAAGCTCATGGTCATTGCTTCCATGATGCTATCTATCCAACTCATCCTCTGCTTCCCTCTTTCCTTTTGCCTTAATTTTTCCCAACATCAGGGTCTTTTTCAGTGAGTCCTGTCTTCTCATTATGTGGTCAAAGTATGTAAGCTTCAGCTTCAGTATTTCGCTTTCCAGTGAATAGTTTGAATTAATTTTTTAAGTATTGATTATTTTCACCTCCTTGCTGTTCAAGGGACTTTAAAAAGTTCTCCAGCACCACAATTCAAAAGTGTTGATTCTGTGGTGCTCAGCTTTCCTTATAGTCCAACTCTCACAACCATATGTTGCTAATGGAAAATTCATAGCTTTGACTATTTGGACCTTTGCTTGCAAGGTGATGTCTCTGCTTTTTAGTCTGCTGTCCAGATTTGCCATAATTTTCCTTCTGAGAATCAACATCTTTTAATTTCATGACTGCAGTCTCTGTCTGCAGTAATCTCTGAACACAAAAATGTAAAATCTGACACTGCTTCCATTTCTTTTCCCTCTATTTGCCAGGAAGTAATGGGACCAGTGTCCATGATCTTAGGTTGTTTTTTTTTATGTTAAGCTTCAAGCCAGCATTTACAATGTCCTCTTTCACCCTTATCAAGAGACTTCTTAATTCCTCTTCACTCTCTGCTATCAGAGTGGTATCATTTACCTGTCTGAGATTGTTGATTTTTCTTCCAGGAGCCTTAATTCTAGCTTTTGATTTGTCCAGCTTGTCATTTTGTATGATGTACTTTTCATAGAGGTTAAATAAGGTGGCAATATACTTGGCCTACTCCTTTTCCAGTCTGAAGCTAATCAATTCCATGTTTGGTTCTAACTGTTGTTTCTTAACCTGCATACAGGTTTCTCAGGAGACAGATAAGATGATCTGGCGTTCCCATCTCTTTGAGGACTGGCCACATTTTGTTGTGATCCACATAGGCAAAGGTTTTAGTGCAGTCAATGAAGCAGAAGTAGATGGTTTTTTTCTAGAACTTCCTTTGCTTTCTCTATAATCCAGCATGTATTGGCAGTTTGTTCTTTAGTTCACCTGCCTCTTTGAAAACCATCCTGTTCCTCTGATAATTCTCAGTTCACATATTCCTAAAGCCTAGCTTGCAGAATCTTAAGTATGAATTTGCTGGTGTGTTAAATTAGTGCAATTGTTTGGTAATTTGAACATTCCTTGGCATTGCCCTTCTTTCAGATTGGGATGTATATCAATCTTTTCCAATCCAGCAGCGACTGTTGAGTTTCCAGATTTGCTAACATATCAAGTGCAACACTTTAACAACATCATCGTTTAGGATTTTAAATGGCTCAGCTAGAATTCCATCATTTCCACTAGCCCTGTTGTCAGCAATGCTCTCTAAAACCCTCTTGACTTCATTCTCCAGGATGTGTAGCTCTAGAACAGGGGCCATGCCATCGTGGTTCTCAGTGATGTTAAGATCTTTCTTGTGTAGTTCTTCCATGTTCTTGCCACTTCTTCCTACTCTCTTCTGGTTCTGTTAAGTCCCTACTATTTCTGTCTTTTATTGTGCCCATTTTTGCTTGAAATGTTCCCTTAATATTTCTAATTATTTTGAAGAGATTTCTTGTTTTTCCCATTCTGTTATTTTCTTCTATTTCTTTGCTTTGCTCATTTATGAAAACCTTATCTCTCCTTACTATTCTCTGGAATTCCACATTCTCCTTTCCCTTTTTTCTTTCCTTCTTTGTTCAGTTCTTTGTAAAGCCTCATTGGACAACTGTTTTTCTTTCTTGCTCTTCTTTCTTTTGGAATGTTTTTTGTGGTTGCCTCCTTGTACCTACGTCTGTAGTTCTTGAAACACTCTACCAGATCTAATCCCTTAAATCTATTCATCTACTTCATATTCATAAGGAATATTATTTGGGTTATGCCTATGTGGTCTTGTAATTTTCCTGCTTTCTTCAATTTAAGCCTGAATTTCACAATAAGCTCATGATCTGAGCCACAGTCAGCTCCAGGTCTTGTTTTAGCTGACCATATAGAGATTCTCTACTTTTGACTGCAAATTATATGATCAATCTGATTGCTGTATTGACCATCTGGTAATGTTCATGTGTAGAGCTGTCTTTCGCGTTGTTGAAAAGGAGTGTTTGTTATGACCAGTGAGTTATCTTGACAAAACTCTATCAGTCTCTGCCCTATTTTATTTTGTATTCCAAGGCCAAACTTGTCTGTTATTTCAATTATCTTTTGATTTCTTACTTTAGCTTCCAATCACCTATGATGAATGTGACACCTTTTTTTGTGTTATTTTTAGAAGATGTTGGTCTTCATAGAACTAATTAACTTTGACCTCTGTGGCATCAGTGGCTAAGGCATAGACTCATATTACCGTGAAGTTGAACAGTTTACTTTCAATTCGAACAGTCATCATTCTGTCATTTTTGAGATTGTAATCTAATACTGTTTTTCTTACTCTTTTAATGACTATGAGGGCTAGTCTATTCTTCTAAGGGATTCTTGCCCACAGTAGCATATATAATGATCGTCTGAATTAAACTCACTCATTCCTGTCCATTTAAGTTCACCGACACCCAAGCTATCAATATTTAATTTTTCCATTTCCCGTTTGCCTGCATCCAGCTTATCTTGGCTCATAGATCTTACATTTCAGGTTCCTATGTAATAATGATCTTTATAGCGTTGGACTCTCCTTGTGTCAGCAGACACATCCGCAGCTGAACTTTCTTTTGGCTTTGGCCCAGCCACTTCAGTAGTGCTGGAACCACTTGTGTTTGTCCTCTGGATACCTTCTGACCTGAGGGGGTCATCTCCATATAAGAGTGTCATATCTTCTATCATTTTAATACTATCCATGGGGTTTTCTTAGCTAAGATACTGGAGTGATTTGGCATTTCCTTCTCTAGCGGATCACCTTTTGTCAGAACTCTTTACTATGACTTGTCTGTCTTGGGCAACCCTGTATGGCATAGCTTATAGTTTCACTGAGCTTTGCAGACTTCTCTGCCATGACAAGACAGTGATCCAGGAGGGTGTGTGTGTGTGTGTGTATGTGTGTGTGTGTGTGTGTGTGTACATATGCCATATATGTATGTGTGTAAGCTAGGTGGTGCAGTGGATAGAGTGCTGGGCCTAGACTCAGGAAGACTCATCTTCCTGAGTTCAAATCTGGCCTCAGACATTTACTAGTTGTGTGACCCTGGGCAAGTCACTTACTTACAGTTGTCTCGTCTGTAAAATCAGCTGGAGGGGAAAATGGAAAATGACTGCAGTATCTTTGCCAAGAAAACCACAAATGGAGTCACAAAGAGTTGGAAACAGCTGAAGAAGTACTGAACAACAACAGCAACAGCAACAAAATATAAATACACATATATGCATATATAAATCTGTATATATATAAATCTGTGTATACATATATGTATGTATTTATATATATGTGTGTGTATATATGTATGTGTGTATATATATGTATATAATATATATTTATCTTTCGCTGTGCAAGTATTATTCTCTCTTCACCTATTTTATAGAAGAAAAAACTGAAGCTGAAAGAGATAAGTGTTGAGGTGGCCAGGTGGTGCAGTGAATAGAGCACAGGTCCTGGAGTCAGGAGGACCTGAGTTCAAATCCAGCCTCAGACACTTAACCACTTACTAGCTGTGTGACCTTGGGCAAGTCGCTTAACCCCAATTGCCCTTCAAAAAGACAAAAGAAAGAGATAAGTGTTGGAACAGCAACTTACATTCAGGTATTTTTATTGAGTGAAATGTTCTTTCCACTATACTTCGCTGCTTGCAACAACAATGGAGTGTATTACTATTAACATGATTCTATTATTTGTATATAGTTACTATACAAAGCAGTTTGGAAATAGATCTCACATGCTCATAACTGACTCTGTTTAAGTGGGAGAGAAAAGAAAATGAGATAATGTGTCCATTTCCGAGTGGATAAGAAAATCAGGGAATTTGGTCAATGAAGAAAGCATGGCACAATTAGAGATCTACATGTTTATATAACCTTCTGTTGTTAACAAATGTTAATATTTATTGTTGAAAATTTTTTAAAAAGCAGAGAAAAAGAAGTCAAGACAAGAGAGTAGAAGGAGGTAGTCTAGGGGAAGGAGGAATATTGTGGAAGGGAGATGAAAGATCTGTCATCTGATAGAGCAGAAAGAGTTTGTGAATTGGGAGACCTGGGGCTCTGTTCCCAGCTTTGCCACTAGCCAGCTGAGCTACCATAGGCAAATCAATTTTCAGGAACTCGGTTTGTACATCTCTAAGATAAGGGATTTGGGTCTCCAAGGAACATCCCTTCCAGCTTTGGCGTTTGATGATTATGTTAGACAATTCTTTCCTCAGCTGTATCAGTGCTTAAATTCAAGCTTTAGGTCTGTCAGGTAATTGTTGCAATTTCCTTAAGAGTACTGTAGAATTTTTGACTTGTGCATCTTTGCTAGTGACATCAAGCCCTGTTTGTTACCCAGATACCAGAGGGCTTTTATTAATCCTATAGAGAGGACGTACGTGATGCTTTGGCTGACCGCTTAGCACAAAATGACTCTCATGTCCTAGAAGAACAAGAAAACGGTCACTATTTAATGATAACTTTTCATTGAATTTAATTAAAAATAAATTTATTAATGCCTTTCATTTTTATATCTCATTCATTTCTATATATACCACCCTCTCCACTCCCACCAGGAACTGAACCCTCCTTTGTAACAAAGAAAAACAGCTTAAGCAAAAACACTTACTAGACTGATTGCATCTGACAATATGTTACATTCTGCCCCTATAGTCTCCCACCTCTCTGAGAAGAGGTAGGATGTCTGCATGTTTCATGATCTGTTCTCTAGGACTATTGTTGGGTTTGCTTTCTCTCGGCAGTTGGGGGTCACACAGCTATTAAGTGTCTGAGGTCTGATTCAGGTCCATGCTCTATCCAGGGCACCACCTAGCTGCCCCTGCTTTTTAAGTTGCAGTTCAGCTTCCTTTGAATGATCACCTTTCATTTACATTTCAAACATAACTTTTTGAGTGGTGGCTGAATTCAGCACAACCCTGCCCAAGATTATGAACAGATAGTTGAGACAATCCATACTTAATTTCTCCCAGTCTCCATTGACCCGGAGATATCATGATAGAAAGAAAGAAGACGTTATCTAAAGGGCATAACATTACAATACATACTTTCTCACTCTCTCATCCAGTTTGTTTATACTGTGGAATAGTGTCCAATGGAAGAGGTTTTATTTTGTGTCTTTGCAGTCACTTATATAAGAAGACTCGTGACATAACTAAATTACAAAAAGGAAAAACCGAACAACTTCTGAGAGTAGATGAGCATGATTTCACCATGAGGCCAGCCTTTGGAGGTATGACTTTTTACTCCCTTTATTATCCATGCATCGTCTCACCAGTTTTGCAGAATCCTTCCCCCTCTTTTTGTCTGTGCAGCCACCTGTCTGGATAACAGTAAGAGCAGCTGACATGTATGTGGAGCTTTTAAAGTTTTCAAAGCACTAGACATGCATTGTCTTGTCTGAGCCTGACAATGGCCCTTTGAGGTAGGTGCTGCATTTCTAGGAAGGAAACTGTTAGGAAGGGGGTGGGTTGGAAAATATCAGGCTCCTCTCAGATTTGGGGAGAATCTTGGGCTGTGAACCTTTGCAATGGAATGGAAGCCCCCAAAAGACCGGGGACTATTTCTCTTTTTTTGGCCCTTGTGTGTCCCAAGGATTAGCATAATACTTCGCACATAGTGGGAGCTTACTGAAGGTTTGTCAGATTGAATTATATTGAAGGACAAGTAGTATGTGCCTTTTCTCTCTGAGGTGAGGTGTTAACAGTAGTTTGCTGGAGCTAGCTTATAAGAGGAGAACCAACTGCTAGATTTTCAGTGTGAACATTTATACCTTGGAAATTGGCAAACTGCAAATGAGGGCTTGATTATCATTTTGTTGATTTTCCAGACTTAAGGAAGTGATGGAGAAAATGTTTAATAATGCAGATTAAACTTTCCTGTGTAGGGCTGCTTATTAAAGATTTACTAGCATACCCTGAAGGTATGTAGAAGTGGGTCATCAACTCAATATGAATAGTATTTGTTTGCCACATATGATGATTAAGGAGTCAGGACAGAACTCAGAACCTCTTGAACTGTTTTATGAACTCTAATCCATTGCATTTGTTGTAAGATTAGGCCTGGTGGTTTTGACAGCACCATGACAGTTTCCCCTTAAGGGAAGCTCTAGCTTATATGCAGGGAAACTATTGTTATAAGATTAAACAACAACAAGAAAAGATTAGACTTGATAGTTTTGAGGCCATGATGATAATCTCCCTTTAAGGGAGGCTGTGAGCTTATAGGACTTACTCATGGCAAAATACTGACAATAACATTTTTTGAAGGTTGGTACAACTGTGTCCCCCTAATAATATTTTGTCTACTTCTAGCTTGTTTTTCTCTCTGATAACAAACCCCCAAAATAATATTTTGCCCTGACCTCTGGTACCCAGTTTGACCAGCTACAGGGAGGCCATCCTAATGTAAGAACCTCAGTCTTAGAAGAGCACTTTGGAGCACATCCTCCCCTCAGGCAGGAGTACCCCCTTCCCACTAGATTTTCCCCCCTCCCCTTCAGCAGGAATATACTTCTTTACTGGAGAACCCCCTTTCTGCTGTCTCTGTGCTCCCCAGCACAGCGCTGCCCTTACATGAGTTAAATTCTACGTTAATGTGTCTGCCTGAGTTGTATATCAGGCCCTTTTTTCCTCTCCCCTTCCCTGTCTTCCCCATTGCTTGCACTAGCTCTGCATTTAATTTACTCCCAGTGATTTACATATTATTCTCAGCACCCAAACTCATTAAGGGATTGTTTCCCCAGAAGTCTTTGCCAGGCCTGCCAGCCTTTCCTTAGACATAAACTTGGCACCCAGATAAGAGCTTAACCTATTGACAGCCACATCAAGACTGAGGGAGTATGACACTGTGAATCCAGTTGTAGAAAGCAAAAATCAGTGGGAGAACCCTGTCCTCCCATATATGAATATAGCAAATCAGTTAGAATGATTTTTAATTGCTGCACAGATACCAGAAGCACCTCAAATATATACAAATCTCATGGAGTTGCTTATAAATATATCATTGGGTTTTTTTCAAATTTTATTTTTTATAACAAACTTGACAAATATCAACAAACCTGAACGTTTCCGTATATAAAGAAAAACAAGAAAAGAGGATTATCTATGAAACTGAATCTCTATTATGTACTCCTTGGTTTTTAAATAAATAAATACACATACACACACATATATACACATACACTGAAATGAACACAGTACCAGAATTTTCCTGCTTGTCTTTGTCCCTTTATGAACTCTTTTCTGTGCTCTTATATATTTTAAACATGCTTCATTGACATTTTAAAAAATCTTAATTGATACCCCCCTGCTATGCCCCATAGCTATGCCCAACAAAAATGAGGACCTTTCCTTGCATTGTCTAGCATAGCAAACCCACACAGCAAGGATTGTTCTTGCCTTTCTTTGTATTCCCTAGTGCTTTACATGGTGCCTGGAACACAGTGGGTGCTTTAAAAATCCTTATTGATCTGATTTGTTGACTTATTCTAAAAGACTGATGATGCATCATGCTTCTCATCTCTTGGCACAAAGATGATGGATTGTAGGTACAGACTTTGTTTCAAATGTTATTGCCGATGCATAGTAGTTGTGATCTGGGACCTGTGTGACTTATACATTCTTTTTTTTTAAGGGATCTCTAAATTTTTTATACTAGTTAAGAGTTTTCTTTTTTTAAAAATTCATCTTCCCAGCTTTAGTTTCTGTGGGGTCTGGCTCCACTTTCTGCTGAGTTTTGGGTGGGGTGGTCAGCTCTGCTTGATCTTGCCCAGAGTCCCCTGGGTTTTTCCACTGACCCCTACACCTCCTGGGCTTAGGCCTTCTAGGATCTTTGAGGTGTAGAGTATTGGATCTTCTGGACCCTCTTTGGCATCTCAAGACATAGTATCATGTACCTTCTCAGAGTCACTAGGTGGAAAGCATCCAGGTCTGAGATGTGTAATAATCAAGCTTCTCCCTGGGGCTTTCTGACCATCCTAGGTCAAGGAGTTGTTCTTGCTGCCTCTGTACACAGAGCCTTGCTGGCTCTCTCATATCCCTGGTCCTCCCTATTGATGTGTTCTCTTTCTTATTGATCTTGGACTTCTGGGCTGACCTCTTGTTAGGTTTTGGGGTGGAAGAAATCACTTACTGTACTTTCTCATTGAATTTCTTGATCTGTCTGGTATGAATGTCAAGACTTTGCTGGAATAGGTATGTGGGAATTGTCTGCTTTCTGTTCAGGGAGACATCTTGGCTAGAAGTCATTGTGATTATTTCCAAACTCAAAAAATCATATATATCTGAACACAGAGAAGGACTTAGAATTAGCAGGAGAAGAGTTGGAGAGAAGATCCATGAATTTTATTACCAAAAGAAATGTCAGAAAAGGAACTAACAAAAATGTAGTCTTAAACTGAGAAGTTTCCTGAGTTATCCAAAGGTAGAATGGTCTTCCTGAAGAAGGTAGATTCCCCTTCCCTGGGTGCATGATCACTCAGATGTCTTTTAGAGGAGATTCTTTTTTTTTCATGTGAGGCAATTGGGGTTAAGTGACTTGCCCAGGGTCACACAGGTAGTGTCATGTGGGGGCTGGATTTGAAGTCAGGTCCTCCTGACTCTAGGACTGGTGTTCCATCCACTGCACCACCTACCTGCCCCTAGGAAGGATTATTTTTACAGCTCTATTTTGGGCCAGATGACTGCTCAGATCCCTTCTGCTTCTGAAATTCTTTCATTGAGATTTTGTAGTTAAGGTATGATTGTAAATTGTGAGAGTAGATGGGAAATAGAGGCCCCCACAATCCCTTTCTTTTGAAGTCTGCTCCCAAGCTGGAAAGATTTCTTCGCATTGGTCTGGGGAGCTGAACATTCATTTGTTCAATAAATGTTTATTGATATCCAATGTATGGTACTAAAGTATCGAGGTGGATAAAAAGATGAGTAAGACTCTTCCCTGCCCTCAGGTGGCTTACTTTTATAAACGTGATTCATGAGCTTTCTGAGTCACAGAAGGTCCTAACTGCCATCAGCTCCTGAAAGATGGACTGTTGTATAACTGAGTAATAGATTATTTTTTCCTCTTAACTTTCCTAGTGAATTCAGAACTTCTCAAAAGCTCAGGGAAATGATACAATATCATGTTCATTTTCATATGCTCACTGCATCTACTTGTGCAGTGAACATATGAAAATGAACACGATATTGTATCACTTATTATACATAAAAGTAGCACAGTGGATAGGGTGCTGGGCTTGGAGTCAGGAGGACCTGAGTTCAGACATGGCCTCAGACATTTACTAGCTGTGTGACCCTGGGCAAGTCACTTAACCCTGTTTGCCTCAGTTTCCTCATCCGTAAAATGAGCTGCAAGAAGGAAATGGCAAACCACTTTGCCAAGAACACCCTAAATGGGGTCACAAAGAAGAGGAAACTGAAACAGTGAAGTTAAGTGGCCTGTTTAAGGTCACAAAAGTAGTAAGTAGTGAAGCCAATATTTCAACCCAAGGCCACTGACCTGATTCATAATAGTGATAGCTAACATTTATATGGCACTTTAAGGTTTGCAGAATGCTTTTACAAATATTGTCTCATTGGATCCTCACGTTAACACTGGGAGGTTGGTGCTATGATTATCCCCTCTCTACAGATGAGGAAACTGAGGCACATAGCAATTAAGTGACTTGCCCCAGGTCAAATACCTATTGAGTAGGCGAGGCCAGATGTGAACTTAGGTCTTCTTGACTCCTGGTCTAGTGCGCCATCCACAGCACCCACATAGCTGCTGCTTCTCATTTAAGTAATCTAAATCATTATTTGGCAATATTAACATGTGCAGATGATGAGAACATTTCGGTTTGTTTCCTCTTTCTCAGGCACCTATCAGAGCATTTCAGCTGAGTCTTTGAATAAGCTGCTTTACTTAATACTTAAAATAGCCCTATCTCCTTTAGGAGGAAGTTAGATTTTCAAATGCTTGGTACTCAGGCTGTTCCTGTTGGACACTGTTAGTTATCAGCTCCCACAGATAGGAGGGTAGAGGGGGAGATCTAGGTCCACCTTTGGCTGGGTTTCTTCTTTGGGTCCTCTGGGCCAGGGGTAGGGAACTTGCCTAGCGCTGGAAAGCTCTCACTGCCCATCTCTTACCAACATCTTATGGATGTTGTTCACGCAGCTCCCTAGTCACTTCTGGTTGGGTCTTCTACTTTTTCTTCCTTTCCTAATCAGTCTGTAAGCATTTATTAAGCATCAGCCAAGTTCCAGGTGCCATGCTAATGTTGGGGATACAAAGAAAGGTAAAAAAAAAAAACAGCCAACTCCTGCCCTCAAGGAACTCACAATCTAATCTCACCCTCCTTGAATCTACACCTAGTAACAGCCTCAACAATCATCCCTTAAAGTAATTTCCAAGGCTGAGCTCATTGTAATTGTTGGAAGCATGGATGAAGCTAAGCTGTAGCTAATTGGTTTTTGTTTTTGGCAGGGCAATGGAAGTTAAATGCCCAGGGTAACACAGCTTGTAAGTATCAAGTGTCTGAAGCTGAATTTGAATTTAGGTGCTTCTGACTCCTGTGCTAGTGCTTTATCCACTGTGCCACCTAGCTGCCCCAACCTCTTTTTAAAAAATATTTTTAATGATATGCTATTTTCCCATTTTTTTTGTACTCTATCTCTCTCCTCCCCCTTCCCAGAGAACCACCCTTTATAATTAAAAAAAATTCTGAAAAACTAACTAGCATATTCCCTAAGGCCCAACATTATATGCAATGTTACACATCCAGGGACCCCTTCCTCTCTAAAGAAACTGGAAACAATATTGTCAAACCCATACAAAAACTTACATTAACAAAGTGATTAGTAAATAATAGTGAGGCATTTATTTGGAGTCAAGAAACAGCAATCTGGAGCAACATGCTGTCTTACTCAAACAGGGATGTTCAGCGAGGGGAATTATAAATATAGGTTATGCACACTCAGGAGGGGAGACTAGGTAGATAGCGGGAAGAGGAGGTGGTTCACAAATTATTTACTGGAGAGTGTTAGTGGCTGGATGGCACAGTGGATAGAGCTAGGAATCAGGAAGACTGGTCTTAATGAGTTCAAATCTGGCCTCAGATACTTCCTACCTGTGTGACCCTGGGCAAGTTACTTAACCCTATTTGCCTCCATTCCTCATCTGTAAAAGGAACCGGAGAAGGAAATGGTAAACCATTCCAGCATCTTTGCCAAGAAAACTCCAAAATATGGTCACAGAGAGTCCGACAAGACAGAAATGACTCAACAACAACAACCAAACAAACAAACAAAAACACCTTCCGGAAAACTACGGCGTCAGTTTAAGCCATTTATAGCCCATGGAGGGAGGCCACTGACCAGGCCCCAAGCCACAGTTGCCTGTAGGCTCAACAGAAAAGCCAAACTATAGGGAGGGAGGGGTTGCAGAAGTGTCCTTGGATCTATCTCCATTGGGGAACAGAAACCGTTAGAAACTGCTGGTCAGAACAGAGTCCCCGAGTTTGCTTTGGGGGTGGGGGCAGCAATTAGAAACTGCTGGTCAGAACGGGACTGGGGCCCAAAGCTTTCCAGGGGTTGACAATATCTTCTTCTGTCTCTTCTTTGAGGCTAAACTTGAATATTGTAATTTTGTGACATATTGTTTTATTTTGTTGTTCTTTCTGTTTGTGTTGTTGTGGTTACTGTGTATGTTGTTTTCTTGACTCCACTTATTACATTCTCTGTCAGTCCATAGAGATCTTTCCATCCTCTTCATACTTATCACATCCATCATTTCTTCTAGCACCCTAATATTCTGTTACATCAATGTACGACAGTTTATTTAGCTATTCTCCAATCAATGGGCATTTACTTTGTTTCCAGTTTTTGCTGCCACAAAATATGCTACCATCAATGTCCTGCTCTATAGATAAACTCTTAAGATTCTTTCCAGCTCTGAGTCCATGAGCCACGATCTGTATTTTAGACACCCTTCAGGATTGTTTTTATGACATCTTCTCCCCTTTCAAAGCTGCCCTTGATGCTCATCATAAATAGATTTGATCCATGTAAAAATATCTGGGGTGGGGGAGAATGAAATGGGTACCATACTTCATCTCTCCCCCCCACTCTGGGACATTTTGAACCACTGTCCCATTTAGTACTGTTTGCTCCCTAGCTAGAAGGAAAGAGATTTAGGGTCCAGAGACTGGATCTGCCTTCACATTTCCAGCTGTGTGCCCTTGGGGGTAGGTCCCTTAACCTCTCTTAACCTTAATTTTTCTTCTCTAAAATTGAGATTATATATGTTTATGTATATACATGAATCCACATATTCATGTACATACATATAAATATGCATAGTCAAGCTAAAGAAATTTCTGCGTCGGCCATGTCCAAAAACTGTATGTGTCATTCTACATCCTAAGTCTGTCGCCTCTCTTTCAGGAGATGGGCAGCATGATTAAACAGTAGTTTCCAAGTTTATTAATGTTGTACTCCTCAGTACCCTGTGAGCACGAGCAGATAACTTGAGCAATGGTTCTGCAGAGGAACCATGAGTTAATTTGGATGTGTTCTCTACCCTCATGTTGGGAAAGACTGAAGGCAAAAGGTTAATGGGATGACAGAGGATGAGATGAATAGATAGTATCATGGAAGCAATGAACATGAACAGCATGGACAGACTTCCAGAGACAGGGGAGGATAAAAAGACCTGGTATGCCACGGCCCATGTGATCACGAAGAGTCAGACTGGACTGAACGACTGAACAACTGAACAACTCCCCTTTCCTTGTTCCCATCCATTTTCTGTTTCCTTCAGAGCATTTTCCCTGTGTACTGTCCTTTAAGTAGTAGTTGATGGAGGAATTTGACTAAGCAGCAGAAGACCCTTTGGATGACCCTTTTAGTTTAGAGAGAGAGAGACGGGATTAAAACTCTAGCAGCTTCCTAATGATCCCATGGATTACTGAAACTGGAAATCTCTTGACATCTTTCTGTGACTAAACAGCAGCTGTCTCATTCAGCTATATGCTTTGCTTTTAAGAACAGTGTGTGTGTGTGTATGTGTGTGTGTGTGTGTGTGTGTATGTGTTTGCCATTTGTCCTTAGAATTTAGCAGAAGCTCCAGATCTCTGGGACTTTAGCTTTCCTGGTATTATTCTTAGAAGATGCTCTTTAGTTTTCATACCCAATTACCTATCTGCCACTTCCTTAGCTTCCTCTTTATTCGTCAGAATCAGTACAGAATAGTACTTTTCCTTCTTGTATCCTCCAACCTCTGAATGATGGAATTGTCAGCAAAGCAAGCCTGATTTTACCAGAGAGGAAGCTCTAGCAGACACCCAGATAGTTGAAGTTGTTGATGCCAATTTTCTCCTGTCTCTGTACCAGGTTTTGAGTTTATTTCCAGAATTTATCGTTCATTTTTACCTTTTCCTTCCTTCCTCCCTTCCTGTTCCCTCCTTTTCTTCTTCCCTCCTTCCTTTCTTTCTGTAATGTTAATAGATTTAAGATCTTCCCTGCCCATTAATTGAAGCCCATTAAGGGAAACTTGCTTAGGGGAGACTTTCACACCTTTTGCTAATTTCTAATTAGGCACTGAATCCTGAGAGTTGTGATGCCTTCTAGGTCTGAGAAGTGTATATATACTCTGAGTTGGTATTTTGCTTTGGGAGCTTACTTATGAGAAGGATCTTGTGATTCCCTGGTTCAGATTCTGAGTGGCCATATGTTCAGAGCTTCCCCAACTGCTCAGATGTAAAGGCTCTCTTGATCCAGGGATATATGTAAAGTGTATAGCAATATTGCTTTGATTCAGGCAGTCAAAGCTCTGTTGGTCTTTATTTCTCTGCTTGTATTTTCTCTGTTTGTATTTTCTCTGAAGTTCAGGGTGCTGACTTCTCCCCTGAACTAGTGAATGTAATTTTAAAAGATTGTTAACCCCTTAAACAACTGTCTTTCCTAGTAAAACAGATCTAAGAACCTGTGCTAACAGTCATCCTGGATGTGCCAGTGTTGTTACCACAACACCTTCCTCCTTCCTCTTTCCCTTGTTTCCTTCCTTCCTTCCTTCCTTCTGTTCTTCCTTTCCTCCTTCTTCATGAGTCATTTTGCCATAGTAGAAAGACCACTGGATTTTTGAGTTATAAAATTTAGGTTAAAATCTCAGCTTTTACTGTCTGTGTGATCTTAGGTAGACTTTAATCTTTCAGAGCCTCAGTTTCCTTGTTTTTAAAAGGGAAGAAACGGGACTTGTATTACGACTCTCAGACAGTTGTTGTGCAGAGCAAAGTAGGTGGTGTTTATAAAGGTCATTGCAAAATACTACATAAATAAGAGCTATTATTACTGCTCCTGATATATACCATTTCTTTTTCTTTCCCCACTGATTCCTACTTAAATGTTTCCCATCACACAGACCTTCTCCAGTTTGTAGATTACCCAAGAGTATGTATCCTTGACATGCGATGACACTCCGTCATCCTTCTCTGTCTAATGTGTTTTTTCAAAGAGCATATTATTGTTCCCTCTTCAAATTCCAGTCATGTGTCACATCCTAGTCAATATCAGTGATAAGCATGAGGTAAAAGTGACCTCCATGTTTTAACATCTTTAGTTCAATGTCATGTATTACATATACTTTGTACATTTGCATATAGACATCTGAGGCCATAAGTAACTTTACTGTTAGTATTTCTGACTTAGGACTTTGTCTTTTGTGAATTACTAGATGTCTCCTTCATTTTTAGTTCCAGGTACTTTTTATCAGGTATAGAAATCTCTAGGCAAATATAGTCCTCTTAGGTACATTCTAAACCTGGCTATAAGACCATTATGTCTCTAGCCTGGTCTATAATTCCGAATTTCATTCTCTGATACCATTGTATTAACTCAGTGTTTGCTTCCTTGAACAAGACACTCTCCCTCCTGCCTCTGGACATTTTCACTGGGTGTCCCTGG
>CM053593.1:251777240-251798933 GCA_028646575.1 Pseudocheirus occidentalis | reverse complement strand
TATGTCCACTATGAAGATGTCCTGTATAATCACACATCCACAGCCTGTATTGAATTGCTTGTCCTTCCAGTGGGGGTGGGTGACAAGGGAGGAATCAAAAGAATCTAGAATCTAAAGCTCTGCAAGACCTGCAACTAGGAATTAAGATATACAGGGGCTGGGGTAGGGAGACCCTCCCTGCCCTACCAGAAAGTAAGAGAGCAGATCAGGGGAGGGGCTTTACAGAAGGATTGCTGTTTTGGGGTTGGGGAAAGATGGGGAGAAAATTTGTAATTCAAAAATCTCATTTGTAAACAAGAAAACAAATAAAATAAAATAAAATAATGAAAAAAATAAGGGAGCTAAACTAGGGTCCTTGGACCTCTCACTTCATGATCCTATAATCTTATGACTCACCTTATAGAGTCATTTCAGTCTATTACCTGCATATGTGACTATAAGTGAATAATACCTTTAGACAAGCTTCTCCACCAGATTACTTTCTTCCCCATGTATTCTCAGATGCCTTCTCTTAACAGTAACATCACTTCAGCATCAGTGAAAAGAGCAGAATCAACTGCTCCCAGGATACTGGAAAATGCAATGGCGAATTATAGACTAAAAAAAAATTAGCATTTGCTACAGGAATACTTGAAAACGATCACAGAGTAGGAAACAGGAAGTTAAAAATATACTCAGATGTTGAAGTGAAAATACTAATGGATAAGGTTTGTCTCCCTCTTTTAATTCTCTCAAATTATCTAGCATAGAAAAGATATAAAATATTCAAGACAAAATGTGTAAAGAGAGCATCATGAAAAAAAGGACTGCCTCGATTGTTTTTTTTAATTTATCTATGTACATAAAAATCTTACATTTCCTTATTTCTGCTCCTCTACTGTCTCCAAGTAGGTCATATGTCCACATATGAGTATTAAAGGGTCATGTCATTAGGAAGGCTGAGAATCACTGCTCTAGATGACCTCTAAGGTCCCTTTTAGCTCTCAATCCTACAGTTTATGATTTCTTTTTCAATTTCCTTGTTAACAAAATGAGAGAATAAGACTAGATAATCTCTAAGATTATTTCCTGCTCTAATGTCTTATGAGTCTATGGATATTACTGGTCTAAATATTTTTATTTCAATAAAACAAATATCATACAATTATTTTCTAAGCAAAATGGTTTTTCTTCCCCTCTGCAATGGACCCATGTGAACACGACTCTCTTAAAGGATTACTCAATTGGAATATGTCTTTTCTTTAGAATTTCTATATTTACCAATGAGACAAAAGACTCTTGGAAGGATGCCTGAACTTCCCTTTGGACCAGACCACTCTAAACCAAGGAGGCTTCCACATTCTAAGACTCTTCCATTCTCCCTCACTTTGGGGAAGATAAGCAAGGTTGGATTGATTCATAAGACAAGGAGGTACTTCTCCTAGTGGTCCTTTTCGCTGGGAACTTTTCTGCCAAGAATCCTTTCAGTTGGAATTTCTTTACACACACATCTCTTTTCTCCATTCTCCTCCCAGCTATGCTTCTAACTCTCCAGATTTTGCCTTTTCATCCTGGGATTTCACTAAGCACCTCGGACCTTCACACCCTAAAACATCTCTCCATCCTACCAGCCCTCTTCTCTTATTTGTAAGTTCCTTTCATGGCCTCCATCTTAGGGATGGGTCCAGGATGGCCATGCTTCAATTCCCTCTCAACTGTGACACTCTAGATTTTACCCCCACCCTGAGTACCTTCTCCACCCTTCCCCAGCCCTTTTCAGTTCCCTTTTATGCATCATCTTCCCCTATTAGGAAGTATGCTCATTGGGGCAGGAACCTTCTTTTTACTATCATATTTGTATCCTCAATACTTAAAGCTGTGCCTGTATAAAATAAGCACCAAATAAATCCCTGTGATTTGTCTGTCTGTTAGGTAAACTAAATAGGGAAGATTTTCTTTCTCACCTTGTCTCGAAGCTTTCTCTCCTTCCGCTCCTGTACGGTGGTCAGGTAATTCACTGCTGCGTACTCCAACACGGAGAGGAACACAAACACAAAGCTGACCCACAGGTAGATGTCCACAGCCTTGATGTAGGAGACTCGGGGCATGGAGGCATTAACACCAGTGATGATTGTAGACATGGTGAGGACAGTGGTGCTACCTGGAAAGGCCCCCAGACAAAGTTAGTTCAGACACTGAATTCACTTTTTAAAAAATGTCTTAATCTCTTTACCCACTTTGCAGAGGTGGGGGACTATGGGTGTGGAATATTGGTTATACCATCATATATCACTGGTGAGTTGATTGGCTTGGCTGCTTTTTGTCTTTCTTTTTCTTATTACAAGGGATGGTTCTTTGGGTAGGAAAAGGAAGAGGAAATGGAATAGAATGGAAATGAAAGTAAAAAAGAACAAAAAAATCAATAAAAAGTAAGATGAAAATTGAAATTTGGCTTAAATTTGGGTTTCCTTAGAAAACTCACAAGTACACGTTCTTGCTCTCTGTAGGTTTTTGGGAGATCTTACCATATGCTTTCCCACCGGAGTCCTCAGGATCTAACCTTCAAACAACAGAACCATTTTCCTGGCAGAACACATTTCATCTCCCCAAGGTAACCAGTGATTTGCCTCATATTTGCTAACAGGGCTAGAAATGTTCCAGGAAGATCCTGTTCCAGAATGTAGATTTAAACTTGAAAAGCCTTCTTGATGAGAAAAAATAGGGGCCCCTCCACCCTAGGCAAATAGACTGGTAGATGAGATAATGAGAATCAAACAGGCTGATCAGAAATGAAGAAACTAACAGAGACCCCTCCACCCTGGGTAAATGGACTGGACAACAGAAGCAGAACTCTAAGCCACTGCCCCTTGCCTGCATGTCCCTGATTGCGTCATCATCCTGCACACATAGCACATTTCCTCTATAAGAATCCCTAGATTCTCTAGGCTAGGAGTGTCTCCCTTAAGGAGCTGCAACCTCCCTTAAAAAGGAGCCTGCTTGGTATGTTACCGGGAATAAATGCTTTACTTGACTTGGAGAAAGCCTTAGTGAATTTTTTTGAGACAGCACCATCACACACACACACACACACACACACACACACACACACACACACACACACCCCTTGTACCTCAACATTTTGGTGACTTGGCACCTCATCATTCTGCTCCAACTTCCTCATTTTACAGCAGGGGAAACTAAGCCCCAGAGAGGCAATGTATCTTGGCCAATGTAAAACAGGTTGGAAGAACCTTCGTTTTACAGATGAGGAAGAGGAGGCCCAAAGAGGTGTCCTAGCTTGCTCAAGGCCATACAGGTAGTAAGTGGCAGAATCAGGACTCAAATCCAGGTCCTTTCTTCTCCAACCCTCTTTCTATTGTACCATGAAGCCTCTTTTCTAACAAATGTTCAGACTTGGAAACTGCAATGGTGGCAACAGAACAGCTACAGCTCAGCCTCTTCAGACCTCAGATTGCAGCCCCATTTTAGTAAAGGTTAGCTGCAATATTGCATCTGAACATTCTCTTTCAGTCTCCTTTGTTTCAGTCAGCTGGTGTCTGATGGTCTATTGAAGGATGTGTAAATCACTAAAGGGAGATCAGGCACAACACTTTAAACTTTTGTTCTCTCATCAGCCATATGGTTCCCTCAGGTTTTCTTTTTTTGCCGTGTCTCAGTAGACCTATAACTCACACTTTGTACAAGTTGGACAACAACTGTCTAAAATGCATCTGGGGAGGAGTTTACATTTACATGTGGATAAAGGACAACATCACTCTGAACTTGTCAAAATATCTTTTACCCAGTGAAACTCTGGCAGGCACAGCTCTGTAATCAATCCAGAAGGACACCCAAGACAGCATGACCATCAGGGTAGCAGGGAAATAGGTTTGGAGCAAGAAGAAGAAGATGTGACGACGCAAGGTGAAGTTAATGTACAGTCGGTTGTACCACCCTGTTAACCAGAAGAAATAATGTATAATTTGGAGCAAAAGACCCTAGTCACCTTTCCCATCATATGCATTCCCAAATCTCTCACTTTTATCATATTTTTAAAAATATATCTTTATATCTTTATGAATGAAAGGAGCATTCACATGTTTTTAAATATCATTGAATAATTATGTAATAATTGGATAAACATATATTTTAATAATTATATATAGTTGTAAGGAGAACTGTAATTGTATATCTAATAGGTTTTCAGTTCTAGACTTAACTATAGACATATTCATAAATGTAGATATCCATTAGAATTTCAGAGACTGAGAGACAGATACAGAAATTATTTCAGTTCAATGTAGATTTTAACCAATTAAATCACAAGTCCAAAAAGACAGACATATAGTTATAGATATTTCAAAGAAGTCAAAATATTTCTTGTTATGAACTCATGGCTGGCTTTCATAAATCTATTAACTCAATTTATATTATCTAACTCTACATACTATCCCCAAGTAATATGCTAAATTGGGGGAGATGCCAGGTTAGCTTAAAAGAGAAATACTACATACATTACAAAAAACTAGGGCCTTAATCTCTAGAGTTTAGTGAAAATGGCCTAGATAGAGTCAAGAAGTCTGGGCTCTAGTACTTGGCTCACTGACAAAGTGATTTGAAGTCAGTCTCTTAATCTCTGTGCATACTTTAGGGGGGAAAGATGATAAATAATAATTATGGCCTTTTTCTAGTTCTATTACCAGCTCATAGTCTGACACTGAGAAAATGTCTGAAAAAAATGAAGAAAGAGCAAATGTCACCAACATCAACGAACCTTAGAGATGGAAGGGACCTCCAAGGTCACCTTATACCTGAACAAGAATCCTCTCTTCAATGTTTCCATTGAGCAGTCATCCAGGCCCCATTTGGGGTAATTCTCCACTAATGGAGAATCCTGTATTTTCTTATATTTAGCTGATTTTTTTTTCTCTGAAACTTTCACTAATTACTCCTACTTGTTCCTTGTTTTCTAGAGCTAGAAAGAACATTTGCTTTTGGAGGCAGAGAAGTTCAGTTTAAATCCTCTGGGCCTTAGCATCTATAAAATTAAGAGGTAGGCATTTTGGAAAGCAATTTGGAACTATGCCCAAAGGGCAAGCAAACTGTGTATACCCTTTGTGATTCAACAATATCACTACTAGGTTTGTATCCCAAAGAGATCGTAAAAAAGGGAAAAGGACCTACATGTACAAAAGTATTTATAGCAGCTTTTTTTGTGTGGTGGCAAAAAATTAGAAATTGAGGGATAGCTTATAGTTGGGAATAGCTGAGCAAGCTGTGGATATGAGTGCAATGGAATACTACTGCTCTATAAGAAATGATGAGCAGATGGATTTCAGAAAAACCTGGAAAGACTTACATGAACTGATACAAAGTGGAATGAGCACAACCAAGAGCACACAGGAGCAGCAATACTGTATGATGATCATTTTACAGATGAGGAAACTGAGGCAGATAGGTTAAGTGACAAGGTCACACATCTAGTAAGTATCAAAGGCCAGGATTTAATTTAGGTCTTCTTGACTCCTAGCCCAGAGCTGTATTCACTGTGCCACCTAGCTATCTCATTATACTTATAGTGAAATATTTTTTAACATTGATTACATAATACTTATAATGAAACAGGTCTAATCCTTTTCCATTAATTAAGGAAAAGCACCATAGACAGTAAGTGCTTTAGGAGAAGGGAGATGTAAATCTTCTGAAATAGATGAGGAAGTCTTCATGGAAGGAAACTTAGAGGTAAAGGAAGTAAGGTTTCCCCTTAGATGTTGGTGCCTGAGGTAAAGTCTCAACTACTTTGCCCTAGTTATATTTCCAACAGCATGCTTCCGTGTTTGTTCAAACACAGGAGATGATTTTAATGGGGGTAGGTTAGTATGAGGGCAGCTAGGTGGCATAGTGAATAGACTGCCAGGCCTAGTGTCAGGAAGACATGAGTTCACATCTGGTCTTAGACATTTACTAGCTGTGTGACCCTAGGCAAGTCATTTAATCCTGTTTGCCTCAGTTCTTCATCTATAAAATAAGCTGGAGAAGGAAATAGCAAGCCTCTTTAGTGTCTTTGCCAAGAGAATTCCAAATGGGGTCTCTAAGTGTTGGATTTGATTGTAAATGACTAAAGAACAACAATATGAGGCTATATTCAAGCAAGTGAGTGAACTCAAGGTATATTTCATGGAGCATTTATCCTTCATTCTTTACTCCATAAAGGCAGTTCACCCTAATTATTCCCCTTCCTTTTCACTCATACAAAGTGGGCAGCATTGAAATAAACGGATTCATCGGCCTCTGTCCCTTTATGGCTATAGGGTTCTGTGATTCTGTGAAATCCCACTAAACCTTGGATTTGCATGGTGCCTTTTTTTTGGAGGGAATGAGAACTCCCTTTATGAACTATTCTGATACCCTTGTCTTAGTGCTAAGGTGCCAAGGGTGATAGTTGCCTTAGAAACATGGGGATCAAATCCAGGAACTGTAAGTGTCCCAAAAGAGGCCATTGAGATAACAGCTTCTGGGTTACACTGTGATGGCTGGCTTGCCTCGGTGGTATAGAGTAACTCATTTGAAGAGAAAAACAAACCAAGCACACTGTATTTGAGATCACCGAAAACCCTCAATGAAAGGTTAATGAAATAGAGAAGACCAAAAAATCCAACTCTATAATGCAGTAGGGATCTCAAAAGAGTACTGTTATGGTTTGGGACTTGCCAAGAATAGATTAGGGAAGCCTATCACATACCAGAGTGAAGGAAAGGAGTGGGCTACAAAGGGGCGCTGAAGATGAGCCATCTCTGTATGAGATAAAAGTGGGAGGTCATGGTGGGGAAAAAAAGAGAATGGAACTGTTCCTCTTCCCCCAAGGCAGTCTTCAACCATTCCATTGAATTGTAACTGGTCTATTGCTACAGAATTCTCAGAGGGCCAGATGGCCACTTTTGGGGGTGGTTATAGAAGGGAATCCTATATGGGAACATTTTGGATTAGATAGTCCCTGAGGTCCTTCTAACTCTTGATATTTTGGAATTCTATATAAAAGAGGTTGAAAAAAATGAAAGGGGAATTTTGGAACAATTAACCCTTCTTCTCCAAAGTGGAAGCATGGATTTGGTCATTAAAAAAAAATACTAGAGCACCTGGGGTAAAGTGACATGTCAAAAAGCAAGATAGATTTTGTTTCATTAATGGTGGTTCTGTCCCCTGAGGTGCTCACGTATCTTCGGTGCCCAGCAATATTCAATGAATTAAAGTCTGACTTGAAATGTTATAAGGCCATAGATTCAGAGTTGGAATAGACTTCAGAGGTCCCTTATTCCTGCCTCCACCCCTCATTTTACAAACAGGCCTAGAGAGATGATGTGTCATTCCCAAAATGACACAGCAGTAAGTGACAAAGCTGGGATTCAAACCCATACCCTCTGACTCCAAATCCAGGGCTTTTCTACTGTACCACACTTTCATCGTGATTATTATGTTCACGCAGCTTCTGACTGTTTTACATGTTCTAACTTTCCTTGGAACCAATATTTTACACCAAAGTAGAATATACTGGAACCAGCTCAAACCAGCTTGTAATAGCCAGTTGCTAAATTTGCTTCTCCCCCCCCCCTTTGGAGATAATCTGGGTTAAGTGACTTTACCAGGGTCATATAGCTAGTACATGTCTGAAGTTGCACTCAGGTCTGTCATGACTCCAGGGCCCATGCTTTATTTACTGTGCCACCTGGCTGTCCTCAATTGCTAAATTTTCAGTGTGAACATTTAGATCTTAGAAATGCTAAGGGGTGGCTAGGTGGTCCAGTGAATAGAGCACCAGCCCTGGAGTCAGGAGGACCTGAGTTCAAATCCTGCCTCAGAAACTTGACCAGTGTCTTACTAGCTGTGTAACTTTGGGCAAGTCACTTAACCCTAGTTGTCCTCCAAAAAGAAAAAAAAAGAAATGCTACAAATTAGGGCTTGATTTATTGTTTTATTTATTGTTTACATAGGAAAGTGATGGAGAAAATGTTACTAATATAGGTTAAATTTAAAAGTGTGTCATGTGTACTTTTTCTCCCTAAGAGAGTAGCTTGTTAAACATTTACCAGCATATTCCTACTGAAAGTTTAATAATTATGCTAACTTTTAAATAGCAGGCTATGTTATTTATTATTAACAATTTATTTAATTAATGTTAAATTAGTTAACTTTGTTAATAAATTAGTGTATTGGTTATTAATTATATTATTAATAGTATCTTATCTGATCCTCACTACAACCCAATAAAATAGTAACTACACATATCTTTGTCTCCATTTTATTGATGAAAACAGACTAAGGAACAGAAGAAAGTGGGTAGATACTAAGTGAACAGTGAATAGAGCACTGGGCCTGGAGTCAGGAAGACCAGAATTCAAGCCTGGCCTCAGACATTTACTAGCTGTGGGACCCTGGGCAAGTTACTTATAATTTGTTTACCTCACTTTGCTACAGCAATAACATACCATTTATGGAATAGACAAGAGGTCATTGTCACTGGATTGAAGGGTACACATTGGGAGTAATTTGTAAGAAAACTGGAAATGCAGGAGGGTGCTGAGTTATGAATGGCTTTAAATGTCAAACTGAGCATTTTGTATTTGCCAGCAGAGCCAGTGGATTGTGTGGGGGGAGGGTGGTGAGTGACATCATTTTTAGGATAAATCACTTTGAGGGCTAAATGGAAGATGAATTGGAATGGTGAGAGACTTGAGGTGGGCAGACCCAGCACTGGGCTATTACAATGATCAAGGCATCAGATGATGAGGGCCTGCGCTAGAGCGGATGAGAGTAGGATGGGATTTCATCTCTATTGCAATCCCCCTTTTATAGATGATTTAACTAAGTCCTAGCGAAGTTTAGTGACTTACCCAAGGCCACTTGGAAAGTCAGGAGGTGTCCAAGCCTGACTTCCTACTGAGGTCCTTTCCCTCATCTCTCCTAACAAAGTTTCTTTGTGTTTGTTGGTCTCAGGCCTGGAAGGTCTGACTGTTCTTAGCCTGGTGACAGTCAATAAAGAAAGGAAGAGCAAGTAATAGGAGATTTAGGTCCTCTCGGCTGTCCCAAACTGCAGAAATATCGCCTCCATGTTACTTATGGGGAGTCATTCGCATTTGTTTTCTCTCCCTTGTACTCTGCTGGGCAGAGGCAAAGATACGCTACCTGTACTGCTGTAGAAAGCCAGTCTGGACGTCGTGTGAAACTTGTGAATCAGAAACTGTGACAGAGAAATCTTCTCATCTGTTTTCAGGGACTCGTCCCCGTTCTTCCAGTACAACATCAGATCTTCGTCTGTGTACGCGTCTTAGAGAGAGAGGAGGGAAGAGAGGAAATCTGACCCCTTTGTTTTTAAACCAGGACCACACAACAGACGAAACTTGGACCAATCTTGGACTAAACAGGGCTTCTTGCTGACAGGTCACACTAAACTGGTGACTGCCAGAAAACAAAAGGCACGGAAGTCTTAAGATGAAGGAAGGCCTGTAACTTAAGATAAGGGAATCACTTACAGCTTTCTAGCTCCAAGGAGCACGTCTGCGAGTCCAGGGGAAAGTGACTGAAGTCCATGTTGCACATTGCAGTGACTGTAATCCTAGAGAATTAAAAACAAACCAAAAAAGGGGGTATTGGTTTTTTTTAAAGAGAACTGCTTTGTTTTGCTTTGTGTTTTTAACTTTTACCATGGAAAGAACAAGAGGATTATGGGGAGAAAGGCCATCTCTTTACTACTTTCTTAAACGGTTTCAAAACCCAATACATACATTATAGTGGTTTGCAGACCTGAGAATGTTAAAACCACACACACACAAACCTTCTGTTAATGAAATAATTTGCCATGGTCTGTGGATCTTTACCACTAACTTGCCATGTCATTTGGAGTAAGTGCTTTACTTATATGCATTCCTTATTCTGACAGAATCACAAAATTTAAGAGTCAAATAAGAGCTCAAGAGCCAACAAAAGGAATCTCTACTGCATTTTAGGAAAGGAATTTCCATACATTATACATGCTATATACATTATAGAGGCTTCCAGCTTCTTTTTGAAGACCTCTAAGAAGATGAAATCTACCTTTTTTTTTGCTTTTAGGAGGTGAGAAGAAGACAGGCCAATTGGGGTTAAGTGACTTGTCCAAGGTCACACTGCTATTAAGTGTTAAGTGTTTGAGATCATATTTGAACTCAGGTCCTCCTGACTCCAGGGTCAGTGCTCTATTCACTGCGCCACCTAGCCACACGAGAATCTATCATTTTCCAAAGTAGCCTGACCATTTGACAGGGTCTATTTGTTAAGAAGGGGGCAGCTGCGTGGTACAAAGGATAGAGTGCTAGGCTTGGAGTCAGGAAAATTCATCTTCCTGAGTTCAAATTTGGCCTCAGACACTTACTAGCTGTGTGACCCTGGGCATGTCACTTAACCCTGTTTGCTTCAGCTTCCTCATCTGTAAAATGAGCTGGAGAAGGAATGGTTAAACCACTCAAATATTTTTGCCAAGAAAACCCCAAATGGGACCACAAAGAGCTGAACATGACTGCAAAAAGACTGAATAACAATAAAAATGGTTAAGAAGTTTTTAGTTGCATTAAGTCTAAATTTGCCCCTTTGTATTTTCTCCCATTCCTCCTGCTTCTATTCTCTAGGGCTAAACAGAATAAATCTAGTCCTTCTTCCACACAACAGGCTTTCAAATCCTTGACAACTATGCCACGACCCCGAGTCTTCCCACCCCCGTGCTAAACTTGCCCAGGTCCTTCCACTGATCCTCATAAGACCCTGAATCCTCCTGTTTCTCCTTAGTTACGAAATGAAAATTAGGACTTCTGTTGGGTCTGTGATTTCAAAGCTAAATATTAGGCCATTTAACTGTTAAATGACCTTAACCTGCTCAGAGTCACAAAGTCAGTAAGTATCAGAATTAGGATCTGAACCCAGACCTTTCCCACTCCAATCCTACTTAGCTAGCACACTATTTAAAAAAAAAAATGTTTGCTAGCACACTATTCACTACGCAATACTGTTTCTACCTAAATGAAATGCTAAGGAAAAGGCACAACCATAGACCTGTAGTGATAGTTTGTCTGCGGATCTGCCTGGCCCTTCCAGAATCCTCTGGATGCCGGCTTAAGCAAATCTGTGGAAAATTCCAACTATTCACAGCACTGGTCAGTCCATCCAACCTAGTATTCTGACTCCAACAAGGGCATCAAAGAGATAGGAGGTACACTTGGTCTCCATAACTTCAATTTCAAAAGAACAGAGATATGCTATAATAACTTACTCTGCTATTTATTTTGCCTAAATATTTCTTGTTTCCTGGTGTTTTTTCCCCCCCTCAAATACAAAGAAGCCAGGAGTTAGCTAGAGATAAGCAAAAATTAAAATCGGGGCAGAGAGCCAAAACTCTGTTTGAATGTTGGAAATTTGCTCACTTTAAGCTATTGTGATTGTCATAACTTTTCTTCTGACATAAACTTATAAAATAGAAAAAGGGATCACATAGATTCGAGACCTTTATATTGTCCCTATGCTAAAAAGTGATCTAAGTGCTATAACAAGGTATGTAGCTGATTAAATATTCAGAGAGAAAGAATTATGGAGAAGAAAGTAATAATTGGAGAAAAGACAATGCCCTAAACCAGCTCCTCCTCCCCATCCCCACTCCCCAGGAAGGAGATAGAAATGAGTCAGCTCTACCCCCTATCCAGGAGAGAAGAGTCGAGTAGTGACTGATCATTGTATTTATTCTTCACAGTAGCACCCACTAGGGTTACACTAGGGACTTCCCTTTAATAACCTAGCACAGATTAATCCATCCCCTCTTGAACAAGTTCATCTTTCTAGTCTCCTTCTCTCTGGCTTATCCAGGAACTGCTTTAGCTTACGTGACTATTCTCTGAATCCTGGCCAGTTCTCTAACCCCTAGGAGATGTGGCTGATCAGCTCAGAGGGATTGTGATAGCTAAAAGATCTCCAGGTGGCAGCTGCTGGGAAAACACAGTGGGATGGGGTGCCTTACCTCATGCTGTAAAGAACATGACCATCTGGGAACACCCTGAGCATGATATTATCAGTTGTGGTGTCGTGAGTGAATGACCTTTTGGAATGAACGAAGAAAACATCTGGGACCCAAATTTTCTTCACTAGCCTCCCATCAAATGTCATGCTCTTGTTAGTGGTACTGGGAAAGGAGAGGCGTTCATCCTTCCAATAATGCCTCAGGTAGAGAGTCATTGTAAAATCCTGCAGGAGAAAGAAGGAAAGGATACTAGGCAATGACTTCAATTCAATCAAATTAAACACCATTCATTAAGTTCCCACTATGTGCCAAGCACTGTGCTAAACACTGGGTAAATGCAACAGTTGCTGCCCTCAGAAAGCTTGCATTCTAGAATGCAAGTATCCCTGAAGTCTGGACACATGGGACATCTCATTAACTATACATATTTTCAAGAAATGAAATGAATGAAATTTTCAACAACATTTAATTTAATTAGCATAAATGAGATTTCATAGGAACACATAGGAGACACATTAAAAATTTCATTAATTAATTTAATTAATCTCATTAATATGGAAAAGTCCCCAGTAGCTAATAAAAGCTTTTATTCCATATGAAATTGTCATGGCTGAAATTAATACTAATTAAATAAAATGCAGAAAATTTCATTCATTTCTTGAAAATACACATAGTTAATGAGATTTCCTATGTATCCAGACTTTAGGGACACCCTATACTGAAGAGATACAATATGCAAACAGAGGAATAAAAACAAACAAAATAATACAAGATAATTTCAAGAGATAGACAGTACTAACTACTGAATCAGAAAAGGCCCCTGTAGAAGTCTGGACTTTGAAGGGAAATAAAGACTCAGGAAGACTGATTTCTATGAATTCAAATCTGACCTCAGTCACTTACTAGCTGTGTGACCCTGGACAAGTCACTTAACCCTGTTTGCCTCAGTTTCTTCATCTGGAAAATGAGCCGGTAAAGGAACTGACAAACCACTCGAGTATTTTTGCCAAGAAAACCCCAAAAGGGATCATGAAGAGTCAGATGTGACTCAAACAACCCAACAACAAAGAATTCAGCATCCTGAACTTACAAATAAGCCATCAGCCTCCCTGTTTTTTAGGACACCCTTAAAAATATGAGCCCAGAAGTATGACTTCAGTTGCACAGAAGCTCCCCAAAGTTTGTGAGCAGGTGTGCAACAATGTGAGACAAGAGTGGTTCATTCTTTGGGACAGTTTTGAGGTCAAAAGGAAAAAAAAAAGAAGGAACAATTCCAGACCCAACAGGAAGAGGCTGACAGCGAGGGAAAATCAATAAATTATTTGAAAAAATATTTTTAAAAAGAAAGAGGGCGTAGCAACGAACCAAATGATTGTCTGACAGGGCACACAATAGAGCTGGCCTTATTTTCCCCTTAGGGAGAATAGTCAGTTGCCTACTTAGTGTGATTTTCAGATGCCTTAAGAAGAATCCACACTCCCGCCCTGAAATATCTCCTTCCACTGGCTTGGCTGATGCCTGAAATGTTCTTGTTGTTGTTGTTTAAATTTTATTTATTTTTAGTTTTTAACATTCACTTACATAAGATTTTGAGTTCTACATTTTCTCCCTCTCCTTCCCCTTCCCTCTCCCCCAAATGGTGTGCAGTCACCTGAAATGTTGTTTGTTTTCTTTTTGGAGGGGAAGAGCAGGGCAATTGGGGTTAAGTGACTTGCCCAAGGTCACATGGCCATTAAGTGTTAAGTGTCTGAGGCTGGATTTGAACTCAGGTTCTCCTGATTCCAGGGCCCATACTCTATTCACTGGGCCACCTAGCTGTCCCCTCAAATGTTTTACTAGTGAATAAACAAAAGCCCTTCACCACCCATCCCCAACTTACCTTTCCAGCCTTATTACACATTACTTCCATTCTTGCTCTCTAGAGTTTAGGCAGACTGGACTTTTTAGTGATCTTCATACACACAGTATCTCCTGCCTCTGTGCCTTCGCCCTGGCTGTGCCCCACGCCTGGAGCACACTTCTTCCTCAAATGAACCTCTTAGAATCCCTAGTTTCCTTCAGGGCTCTGCTAAAATGCCAGCTGCCTTTCCTGATTTATCCTCCCTCACTCTGGCTAATAGTGTCTTTCCCCCCAATTATTTTATCTATATTTATGTCATATCCATTTCACATATTCCTAGACTATAAACTGCTCAAGGGCAGGGATTCTTCTCTTCTCATCCCGGGGCCCCAGCACAATGGCTAGCACATAGCACTCAATGCTTCCTGCACGACTGATTGAACAAAAATTTATTAAGTGCTATGATGAGTACAGCACTGTGCTAGGCACTGCAGGTTCCAAAAATAATTTTTTTAACTACATAGCACCTGCCCTCAAGGAGTTTATGTAACCAACCAACTGCATAAAAGAGTTGCTTTCCCTGTCCATTAAGGGGCTTGAGCCCCTTTTATTGGCAATTGCTAGTCTTGCTAATGAATTATACCTCAGTTTCTCTTTATTGCAGATTTTTATTGCAACACATGTTGCACGAGGAGAGAAGCATGGTGCAATGGAAAGAACCCTAGCTTTGTAGTCAGTCAGTCAACAAGCCTCTATTAAGCTCCTAACTATGGGCCAGGAATTGTGCTAAGTGCTTGAGATACAGAAAATAAAAAAGGGGCAAAAAACAGCCCCTGATCTCTAGAAATTCAATCTACTGCAGCAACATAACATGAAAATGATGATACACAAGCAAAATGGATACCGGATAAATTGGAGATAATCAACAGAGGGAAGGGGCTAGCTTTAAGGGGAACAGGAAAGGTTCTTATAGGAAGTGAGACTTTAGCTGGAATTTGAAAGAAGCCAGGGAAGCCAGGAGGTAGAGATGAAGAGGGAGAGTGTTCCGAGCTTGGGGGACAGCCGTGTGAAAATGATTACAGCAGGGGAATGTCAACTTGTGGAGGCCCTCTGGAATGGAAAGACCTGAGTTTGGATTCTAATTTTGACATTTCACCACCTGTGTGACCTTGGACAAGCCCCTTTTTACCTCTCTGAACCTTAGTGTTCTCATCCATAAAGTGAAGGGGTTAGAGGAGATGATCTCTTGGGTTCCTCGTGGTTCTAAATCCTATTCCTAGTTTACAGATGAAGAAACTGAGGCTTGGAGAGATTAAATGACTTGCGTCCAATGGCAGATTTGAAATTTGGAAGACTTGTGATTCCAAGTCCAGGGCTCTTTCCATTACACTGTGTTTGTCACCTTCTAGTACCCATTTCCCTGCCCAGATACACAATCTGGACAAACGGCAGTGCTGCCTCTAATACAGGCCTTTCTAATCCCATTAGAGCATTAGATTCCTCACAGACCGTGCAGGGCTAGCACTGTTATAGTTACATACCATATCCACCTCCGAGATGCTGTCCAAGCTTTCCACCTGCACGTCCACGCCAACAGGAATTGCAGGGCCTGCAGAAGGAAAACAAAACTGAACTGCTGGAGGGCTATTCTTTTATAACCATGTGCCACACTTACCAAGGGACTTTTTCCATTAGTGTTCCTGGTGCTCAGCCGAATCTGAGATCGCTTCATGATGGATTTAAAAGAAAAAAAAGATTCCTCATTCTGAATTCTCTGATTGGTTTTCATAGTCAGTGATTATATTATTAAGGTACTGTCATCAGAATCATAATATAATATATGTACATCTATAATATGTGTACATATGTGTACACATATATGTACTCTGTGTGTACATGTATTATGATTCTGATGACAACACCTTAATATATATACACATATACAACACACACACTCACATATACATAGATGTTTGCTATGTGCCAGGCACTGTGCTAAGTGCCTTACAATAATTATGTCATTTGATCTCGAGCCTCACGACAGCCCTTGGAGGTAGTTGCTATTATGATCCCCACTTTACAGATGAGGAAACTGAGGCAAAGAGAGGCTAAGTGACTTGTTTGCAAAGGGTAACTGGCAGCCCGTTAGGAAATATCTGTTAGTTTGATTGTTGCTCACTCTTTTCAGTCATTTCCAACTCTTCATGATCCCACTTGGGATTTGGAATTTGGGGTTTTCTTGGCAAAGATGCTGGAGAGGTTTGCCATTTCCTTCTCCAGCTTAGTTTCCAGACAAGGAAACTGAGGTAAGCAGGGTTAAATGATATGCCCAGGATCACACAGGTAGTAAGTGACTGAGAACAGATTTGAACTCAGGAAGATGAATCTTTCTGACTCTAGATTCAGCACTCTGTCTGCTGTTCTAATATCTGATAGATACCCAATATCCTCACTTTTCAAGTGAGGAAAGATTTATTTTCTGAGTGGGGACAGTAAACCAGAGAAGTTATAAATACACATTTTGTATCCTGTTAAACTTGCTAATTTATCATTCATCAAGAACTCACACAGGGCAAGTGCTCACACTCAGAAAAAGCAATACACAGACACTCTCAAGGTCTCCCTGATGAACTTTGGAATTGATTGTGTGAAATGGGAGACACTGGCACAGGACCACTCAGCATGGCATGTCCACATCAGATACGGTGCTGTGCTGTATGAGCAGAGCAGAATTTAAGTAGTTCAAAAGAAATGGGAGAAGTGCCAATTTAGAGAATCTGCTCCAAATGTTCACATGAATTATTTATGCCTAACCTGTGGTAGAGCATTCTGAGCTCCTATTGGTCTGATTAGCCACAGCTGGACACACTGAAACTTGACTCTAGCACAGTGATGTCATTTTGGTTGTCTTGGAGAACAAAGGACAGCAACCAACCACCCAACTTATCATTTACATTTTGTTGTGAATTAATTTGAAGGAGAGAAGGGTTTTTGCTCTGTCTCTCAAAGTTAATCCTAGATGCTGCTGGGGGACAGAAGAGAGGGTATTATCAATCCTATTTAAGAACAGTGGGTGTCTCCTGAGTTCTTTTCACTTCTACCCCCACCTTTTAGAATTCAAGCATGAGCTCTCTCTCTGTCTCTGTCTCTCTCTGTCTCTATCTCTCTCTGTCTCTCTCTGTCTCTCTCTGTTTCTCTGTCTCTCTCTCTCTCTAATAATACCCCTGGAGCCAACTGGATAAAGTTGTTTAAATTACTTAGTGATATAAGTTGGCCACATTAGGTCCCCTAAAGGAAAAAGCAGGGGTCATTTAAGGGGAAACAAAATGACCGTTGAATCCATAGGGACAGTCTCCAACATCAAAGGAATTCTCCCACTCCATGTTCATCTTTACCTAACTTACTTATGATTGTGGACACTGGGGGCATTCAAAGGCTAGGGCCTGCTTACCCAAGACCTATGTCCTCGTAAAAGGGTCCAATTCCCACTTCTTTTCAAGTGAGGAAAGATTTAATTTGTGATGACAGGGGGGATAGATGACAAACAATGGCCATTCCAGATGGGCTTGGTTGACAAATGCCTTTTGGATTCCTTGCTTTTATCTTGACCCTCTATAAATTCTGTCCCTATGTCCCCATCATCCTTTGCAAGGGGCAGCCAAATTCTCCCAAGGCTCAGAGAATTCTCCTTTCTCTGTACCTTCACCTACATACTAGTGCACAAATGCCCACCTGGCATACATTAAATCAAACTTACGATCTTGGCAGACCCAGGCTTTGGTATCAGTTATTATTTATTGAACTTTAGACAGATTTCCCCCTAGTCCATAAAGTTGATGGCTGGTAATTGATGACAACCTTGAAGCCAATGAAGGGTTAGGCCTGGAAAGGTGTTTTAGTAAGCAAAGTCACAGGGACTGGGAGTGGCAATGTCAATTTAAGAGATTTAAAGGTAAGGAAGGAGCAATAATAATAATAATAATAATAATAATAATAACTAAGGTGAAATCGCATAATCAGTTCTGGGTCCCAACAGATGTGATAAACATAATCACCCATACCATCAAAACTGGCACTGCCCAGGGCAGCTAGGTAGAGCAATGGATAGTGCAACCAGCTCTGGCGTCAGGAAGATCTGAGTTCAAATCCAGCCTCAAACACTACCTTGTGACCATGGGCAAGTCACTTAACCCAGATTGCCTCTAAAAAAATTAACATTGCCCTTATTTTATTAAATTATTCCTTAAAGGTGCTGCTGTATGTATTTCCAAGATCATGGAGGAGGGAGGAAAGGAATAAGCATTTATTAAGCACCTACTATGATGCAGGCACTGTGCTAAGTGATTTACAAATATTATTTTCTTTAGAACCAGAAGAGATCTTTTTTTATGGGTATGCTGTTTAGTTGTTTTCAGTCATGTCCAACTCTCCATGACCCCATTTGGGGTTTTCTTGGCAAAGACACTACCGTGCTGTGCCATTTCCTTCTCCAGCTCATTTAACAGATGAGGAAACTGAAGCAAACAGGGTTAAGTGACTAGTCCAGGGTCACACAGCTAGTTAGTGTGTGTCTAAGGCCAAATTTGAACTCAGATCCTCCTGACTCCAAGGTTGGTGTGCTATCCATTGTCTTACCTAGCTCCCCTTACAAGAGCATTCTTAATCTTCTCAATGGTATAAAAGAGAAGACAAACTCTATCTTTAAGACCCAGAACATCCGGTGATGCAACAAAATACTCATGGAAGAAAGGGCACAAGATAACAATGATGAAGAAAAACAGGAATCAAGTGTATATGAGACTGCAATAAGTCCTCCATTTTAATTATTCAAAGAACATGAAACTTGGTGTCCGACTCAAGGATGTTTAAGAGCTCAAATATCTCATCAGGAACAGCTAAGACGAAAGATCAAGAAACTCAGAGCAGCCTTGGATCTTAGGGATATGTGTACTGTCACCTCTGGATTTACATCCTAGACACCCAACAAGCAGTTACGAAGAATGAATTTTAAATACAGATTTAGACTTCTTAAAGTCAAGAGAGTATTAGGCTTGTCATGAAAATCCAACCAAATATGAGATGCAAAGTCAGAAGTCCTAGATTATTCCTCACACTCCACAAGGCATAAAGACGTGAATTGCTTTGGCAGAACTCCCAAATGGGACACCACAGAAGAAAGTAAGTTTTGTACTCATTTCATAGGACCATCGATGTACAGCTAGAAGCAGGGTCTTAGAGGTCACCTAGTCTAGTCCCTTCGTTTTATAGATAAGGAAACCAAGGCCCAGAAAGGTGAAGGAATTTGTCCAATATCCTATAAATATGCAAAAAAGCTGAGATTTTCACCTAAGTTCTGTAACTAATGCCAGGGCTCTTCTTGTTGTTCAGTTATTTCAGTCATGTCTGACTCTTTGTGACCCCTTTTGGCATTTTCTTGGCAAAGGTACTGGAGTGGTTTGCCATTTAATTCTCCAGGTCATTTTACAGATAAAGAAACTGAGGCAAACAGAATTAAATGAACTGCTTGGATCATATAGGTAGTAAGTGTCCAAAGCCAGATTTGAACTCAGGAAGATGAGGCTTCCTGATTCTAGAGCCAATGGCTCTGTCCACTATGCCATCTAACTTCCCCAGGGCTCTTTTTACTGGTTATTAACAGAAATTAAGTGCCTGCTACATGCTTAGCATCATTCTAGGCACTGTGGAGGACACAAAGAAATACAGCCTATAGTGCCACAAGTAGAAATGCCTATTTCAACACTGGCTTGGGCAATGCCCAGTGAAAAGATAAAGCCATTTACTAGATGTGTGGCCTTGGGCAAACAACTTTACTTCTCAGAAGACTTTCAGAGAAGGTAGTTTTATTTGCCTAAGAGTTGCTAGAAATCTGCTAATTGCTACTCAATTTGGACCTTGGAGGAAGTAATGACAAATAGCTCAGGAAAGCCTTGGGGAGAGAGTCCAAGGGAAAACCCAAGAATGAAGATGGGACAGAAACCTCGTGTGCCAGGCTCTCCACCCCCCCCCCAATGAGCAAGTGTTTGCCTCAGCATTAGCAGCAAGAGTCACAGAAAACTTAACTTTACTAGCTGTGGGGGTAGAGGGGGAGGGGGAAGGTCAACGTTCCAGTGACATTGAGGGTCGTACCATGCAAGGTGTCTCAAAAGTCTTAGTGCTACTCTAAGTTATTAAGGTTCAAAATTACACTAAGACCTTTGGGACACCCCTTATTAGTGTTTCTGCCCCTGCCAAGAAGCAGCATAATGCACAAAAAAAAATGTAGGTTTGTCTCTCTGCTGGAGGAGGAGGTAAAAGGGGTGGAGGAATAAACATCTATCAAGGAAAATGAAGTGTTCTTTGAAGAAATAATTTACTTTAAGAGTTAAAGAATAAAAAAAAATCTGAGGAGGCAAACAAGAAAACAAATCCATGTTTGTTGGAACACAGAAAAATACGTCACTGAGAAGGAAGGGAAAAAGAAGAAACACCAAACCTTTAGGGCTATAGTAAATTGGGGTTTTTCGAAAGAGGGAAGATGCTCAGCTAGATACTAAGAACAAATCAGTTTCTCACCATCCATAGAACCCAAGCTGGATGGCTGGGTGTCAGCAAAACTCTCTTCTACTGGGACCTCTTCCTCCTTACCTTCCCCTTTCCCTGTTCCCCAACCCTAGCCACCCAGAATTCAACTTCAAGGCAGCTAGATGTCTCAGTAGATAAAGTCAGGGAGACCTGATCTCAACTCAGACTTCAGACACTTAGTAGTTGTGTGACCCTGGGCAAGTCACTTAACCTTGGTCTGCCTCAGTTTCCTACCTCCCAAATGAGGTAATATTTGTAAAGTGTCTGGCACACAGTGTGCTAAACATATGCTAATTATTATTATTAACTACAATGCTTGGCTGCTCATACTACTTAGATGAGATAGGAGTTACTAAATCTATTCCTTAGGGTGAGATTGAGGGCCACTAGGCCTTACCCTCTGCCCTGTAATTCAGCCTCCAAACCCTCAGCACTCTCATCTGATCTACTTATATAACCTAAGGTCTCCCGGACCTTGCCATCCACCCTGCTTCTTTACACTTAGAACTTCCAAGCCTCTGCCCTGCAGCTGACCTTTCTTTTACGTATTTTCTCCCCCAACTAGAGCAGTGAGTTACCTAAGAAGACGGACCGTTTCACTTTTTCTGTTTGTACTCCTAGTGTTTAGCATAGTGATTGGTACTGCTGCAGTTTGGAGTTGCTGGGAACCTTGAAATGTCAGGGTACAGGGTGAGTCTGCCTGGAAAGAATTCAAGCACTCAAGTCTTCCTCTAAGCAAGGTAGCAAGGTTTATTGTAATGTCAAGAGAAGCAGAATAGATTCCAAGTGAATCTGCAATTTAATTGGGAATGTGACTGACACTTATATACAAAAAAAAGACTGTGAGAATATTTGGATGGGATTAAGGAGAGGTAAATAGACTGGGGTGGCCCAGGTGCTACAGTGAAAGGAATTAAGTGGTTTGGACGGACAGAAGATCCACAGTGAAAGGACTATTGAGCACCTAGGTGGGTTGGGATGAGCCAGATGCCTTAGGAGAAACTCCAGTGATCTAGGCTACTGAAATGTGTGGGAAAGTTCAGGGACTGGGCTGCTTTCCAAGAAAAGGCCTTTTCCTTTTAGGAGTCCAGGTCCTCTCAATACATTGTAAAATCTTAACAAATTCTTTTTCATTCATTCATTAACTGAATGATGATAAAGATTCACAAGTTCTGTGAGATGAGAAAATACACAGTACTGATTACTGAAAAAAAAACAGTAAGTCACGGTGGTTAGGGTACAAAATGCAACCATATGT
>CM053593.1:251751809-251776740 GCA_028646575.1 Pseudocheirus occidentalis | reverse complement strand
AGGCCTGGAGTCCGGAAGACTCATCTTCCTGAGTTCAAATTTGGCCTTGGAAACTTGCTAGCTGTGTGACCCTGGGCAACAACAATAACAACAGTGAGAACGAAAGGAAGATTCTGCTGGATAAAGATTCAGAGACGTGGGGTGGGGGGGTGGCTAGCTGGTGCAGTAAATAGAGAGCACTGGCCCTGGAGTCGTGAGGGTGTGAGTTCAAATCCAGCCTCAGACACTTAACACAAAAAACTAGCTGTGTGACCTTAGGCAAGTCACTTAACCCCAATTTCCCTAACTTCCCCACTCCAAAAAGCAAAAAAAGAAAAAGAAAATAGAAAAAAATGAATCAGAGATATGACCTTTTCCTCCTCAGACAATCCTTTTTATGTTTTGTCACATGTTTCTTCTATTCAGAGAACCCCAACTTTTAATCCTCAGTTCTGTCTATAGGACCAAATTCCATGATTCACATCCAATCAGTTGCCAAATCTTGTCAATTTGACCTCCATAGCTATCTTTCTTCCATCCCCTTCTTTCCGCCCCCTGCCCCCAGTTCAGGCATTCATCACCTCTTGCCTGTACTATTGCAATAGACCCTTCATTGGTCTCCCTGTCTCCAGTCTCTCCCCTCTTCAGTCTGTCTTTCACGGAGCTGCCGTATTGGTATTTGCAAAGTGTAGATCTGACCGTGTTGCTCCCCTTTACAAGAAGCTCTAACTTACCTTTAGGATGGTATACAGCCTCTTCGGTTTGGCTTTTTAAAACCCTGCACAATCTGGTTCCAATTTAGGCTTCTATAACACATTAGTTTTCTAGATGCATCTCTGCTCTGATCAGACTTGTTCTGGTTCTTCTTTGTAGTGACAATCCATCCTTCATGTACTCTCAATATCCCTAGTTTCCTTCAAAGTTCAGCTAAAGTGTCACATCCTACAGGAATCCTAACTGATCCCAATCTTCCTACTTGCTAATGCCCTTTCCTTAGGACTACTTTTTGTTACGTAGTCCAGGCTCTGGGCTGTTATCAGAAAGCCCTGTTTGCACTGGCTGTTTGGGTCCCCAGAGCTTGGCGAGTTACTTCTGCAAGGGCACCAGGGGTAACTGAAGGGTTGTGAGTATTTTCTAGTACTATAACTCATAAGCCCCCACCATTATGCTTCTCCCGTTATCAGTGGGTAGCAATTAGGCAGCTAGACCTAACTGGCTTTTAGAAACAGGAATTTTACTAAGGCATCCTAGTAAGAACAGCTGGTACAAAACATTCCTCCCCAAAGTTTGGGATACACTTTCCTACAATTGCCTACAGAGTCCAGTTCTCAAGTTTAGAGAACATTTCTTCCAAATTGTGGCCAATAACTAACATGGCTCCTGGTTATTGGAAATCCTTTTCTTTCTTTTATGGAATCTGCATGAAGTTCCCCAAGGAATAGGAAAACTTTTTTCTGGGCTCCTTGCAGTGTCCTGAAGCTACTCTCCCTTATATGTTTAGAATGTTCTTAGTTCCTGCTGCTACCAGATACTGTTGTTTTGGGGACATTGCTAGGATCCTCATAAGAAGTTCAAAATCTCCTGACTTTTTGGAGGTCAATAGAACTTTCTCTGATTGGGGGGAATGGTAGGAGCAGATAAATGCTTTTCACTTCTCCCACCTCCCACTTTTAGGGGCATGACTGGAACTTGTTCCATCACTGAATGGGCCTGCCACTCAATGCCCCAGTTTCCAAACTAGCTGCTTTATTTTATCCAAAAACCATTAGATATGACTGAATCTCTTCAGTTAATCCCAACATACTTCCTATGTAGTACCATGAAATTGTACATGATAACTTTCATTCCTTCCAAAATGATTAAGGATTTTTGGCATTTATTTCAATGGCTTTAATTAATTGATTCAACAGAAGTGTTCTCATCTGATTAAGGTAGTTACTTTAAGTCATAAAACTGATGATTGATTCACTTGACTGTCTTACCTTATTGTGTATATTTTATACTTAGTGGCAGCTAAGTGGGGCTGATGGAATCCCAATAAAGTCGCCCCCAACCCCAATATGCTAACTTCCTTATGGGCCCCACCGAACAGCAGATATGTCCTCATTTAACCACACAATCTGACTTTAACCACACCTCAGGCCCCCAGACTCAATACAGCCACTGCCCTCAGATACAGTTCACATGTTTGAACAGCTGTGTCCTTGTACTGAACCACAATCACATCATCCATTTAGCCCAAGACTGGACCACAACACCTAACTATCCATTTTGACCAGATAAGACCACAATGGCTACTCAGTTGGAAAGCAGCACGACCAGGATGTTTGACCACCAAACCAGAGAAGGGACCCCTCCCTTACTACCTAATCCTGTAACAAATTCCTCTTGCCTTTTAAATAGTCATAATGTCTGTTGTGTAATCAGCATCAATACAGTTTACATATGCCCATGTTGTCTTAGTAAGTTACTGGTTCCTCTTGGAACCTAGCCTGCTTCTGAGAGGCGTCAATCTTCAATAAATGACAGTATTTGGATTAGAGGTGGTCTGACTCTGAATTCTTTCATACGGCCCCTGCACCATACCATGGAACTGCAACAGGAAGATCTCACTTGAAATTCAGTTTCAGGTACTTACGAGCTGGGTGACCCAGGACAAGTCATCTTATCCTCTGTTTGCTTTAGTTTTCTTTACTGTAAAATGGGGATAATAATAGCAACCACCTGCCAGGGCTATTTGGAGAATCCAGTGAGACCACATTAGCAAAACACTTAGCACAACGTCTGACACACGGTAAGGTGCTCAATAAATGTTTATTCTCTTTTTCTGCTTAGCCATGTACATGTAGTTATCCCTGATAGAAGTAAGTTTTATTTTTGTTTTTTCATTTTCTTCCAGTGCAAAATAATAGTTTTTTTTTCCAATTCCATGTAAAGAAAGTCTTCAACATTCACTTTTATAAGATTTTGAGTTCTAAACTTTTTTCCTCCCCTCTCCCCAAGATGGCAAGCAATCTGATATGGGCTATACATGTATAGCATTTTCCATCATGAGTCTTTTGGAATTGTCTTGGATCATTGCATTGCTGAGGAGAGCCAAATCTGTTCAATCTGATTGTCGCACAATGTTGCACTGTACCATGTAGAAGTAAGCTTCTTGAGAACAGGGATTAGTCCTTTTTTGTCTTTTTTATCCCCAGCATTTAACTTAGGGCTTTGCACATAGTAGGTCCTTAATAGACACTTCTCGAATGAGTCAATATCATCTCAGGCAAAGCCATAAAGTATCTATATTACAGTAATGCTTTCCAAATATGACCCTTTTAGGATAAAAGAAGATTAATGATAATGTTTTCTGCTGCTTGTCTGAGTGTGGCTTCCTAATAAGTAAATTTCTCATTGTGGACATATTAATTTTTAGCTTTAAGAGATATAGAAAAAATGAGTCCAAATGAATGACATTAAATTTCAAAACTATGGCAATTGCTGGAACTCGAGAACACATTTTGTTTTCTTTTTTGCTTTTAACTGTATCTAGAAATATACAAATCATAGCCATCAGTCCTAGTGTTTGTTTGCTTCTCCTCCACTTCCTAGTGTATGGGATAGAGCAGAAATAGAAGCACAGAAACCAGAGAAACAGAAAGCACCATTTTGGGAGTCAAGACACTTGAGCTTTAAATCTTAGCTCTGCAGATTATTAGCTGAGGGCCCATAAGCAAGTCATTTTTTTCTCTGGGATTCAGTTTTCTCTGAAAAATAAGGGAATTTGATTGGGTCAGTGGTTCTCAAAGTGTCATCTACGGACTCCTGGGAGTCCCCAAAACCTTTTCAGGGGCCTATGAAGTCCAAATCATTTTCATAATAATACTAGGATGTTATTAGCCTATTAAGATATTCCTTCTTTTTCCAACTACGCAGTTTTATGAAGCTAGATTTTCTTTTTGAAGTAATATCAACCAAAACAATCTATCACAAAGGATTGCAGGCAGAAACACATGAGAATCCAGCTGTCTTCTATCAAGCCAGACATTAAAGATTTTACAACATATGTAAAACAATGCTGTTCATCTCACTAAATTTTCTTGTTTTGGAAAATATTGTTATTTTTCATAAAATATGTTATTTATGTTAACATGTTATGATTATTTTTGAATAGATCAATAAATATTTTTAAATTCTATCACTTTTAATTTCTAACATGGCAGATATTGACAGAAATAACTCACATAAACAAAAATTCTTTGGAGTCCTCAATAACTTTTAAAAGTTTTAGAGAATTCTGAGATCAAAAAGTTTGAGAATTGTTAGATTAGTTGCTTGCTAAGGGCTCTGCCAATTTTACATTCTATAATCCTGTGATCTTACGAGATCTGGATTTTATTTTGGCTCTGCCATTCATTTACTCTTGTGGGTAAAGATTTTTCCTTCCCTGACCTTAATTTCCTCCTCTTTAAAATGAAAGGATGGAGCAGGTGACCCCCTATAGCCCTTTCCAGCTCTAAACCTATGATCCCATATTATTTTGGGATTGAAAACCAGACATCCCTAAAAACATTGAATGATGTATAAAGTTCAATTTTGCATACCATTCTGTGCTGTAATGGATGTGTGACACTTTGGCCCCATGCTTTACTGTGGATTTATGCTCAAATGAGAAAGAACTGGATTTTAAAAGTTGGTCATTTATCCATACTTTAGCCCATATCCAAGGAGCCAATACATTGGACCTGGAAATAAACTGATGTAGAAAAGTGTGATTTTTATTTTCAGGATTTTTAAAAAGGCAATTCCTGATTTCCAATTTAAAACTTAATTTTTTTACATTTTATGAGGTATTTTAGATTACAGATTGGAACTACAATAAAATATTGGGCATTTTCTTCCTTTTCTTAAAAAAAAGACTAAGCTTCTAAACATCAAAAAGTGCTCCCCCTTTCAATAAAAGGCAATAATTTCAAGCCAATTCTAAAATTTTTAAAATTTTATATTTTATTCCCTCCCCCAATTACATGTAAAAACAGTTTTAACATTCTTTTTTCAAATTTTGAGCTCTAGATTTTCTCCCTCCCCTCTCCCCATCATCTGACACAAGTTATACATACGTAGTCATGCAAAACACATTTCCATTTACATGAAATTATTAATCTCTCTTTGCCATATAAAATTTCATGACATCCACTGGAAAATTTTAAAGCTCTGTAGAAATAGGAGCAAGTTGAATAATTTCATCATCTCTGTTTCCCAGATGGAGAAACCGGGGCACTGAAGGATTAAGGATTAATGCCTGCAGGCCCAGCATGAATCAGAGGTGGGGAGAGACAAGAGTAAATCCTGATCTCCAGTGCAGAATTCGATATATTTTATTGCCTAATCAGCCAGAAATGTCCCTTAGTAGACTGTAAGCTTCAAGCAAGCAGGAACTATTCCTTGTACATCTTGGTGTAAGAAAGACTGCCCAGATTTAGTTCAATTCAATATGATAAATTTTGATTAGATATTTGCTAATAAGGTATGCAGTTAGGATGTATAGTGGAAAGAGCAACTGGACTTAAGGAAGACCTGATTATCTGCCATGGATACTTGCTAACTCTGTGACCCTGGGCAAGTCACTTAATCTCTTCAAGATTTCAGTTTCCTCCTAAAATGGAGATCATAGGGTTGATGTGAGGATCAAATGAGTTAGCATGTGGAAATCCCTTTGCAAACCTTAAAGCGCTATGTTTATGTTAGTAGCTGTTAGTTACTAACGGGTGACATCTTGACTTTTGTGTGAATTGGGTTTAAGTGAGACAGCTGTACACAGTCTTCAGCCTCACCCTCTTCCTCAATTATTGCCTTGACTTTTGTCCTGCTACTGTTATTAACTATTGCTACATACAAGACATTTAGCTAGACTCTGATGATATACAAAGACAAAAATGAAACCACTTTTTCCCTTAAGGTGCTTACATTCTGTGATATGTTGTCTACACAGTACACATTCAGGGCTGCTTTGAATTTGAATCTTTTGCAGGTGCCTACCCAGAGTATCTCCCTCCTTTTTCCCATAAAATTGACCTTTTCTTCTGTTTAGACAAATGTCTTAACTGGTAAGGAGAAAATGACCCACTTAATAACGTTTGTAAAAGGAACTGTATTTGTTCTGTTTGACTTCAGAGAGCAGAACTGCAGAGAAAACTTTCTTACATTGAGAGCTATTCCAGACGAGAATGGGCTGCTCTATGGCCCATCACTTGATGGATACCTTAAGGGCAAAGGGCAAAAAGGCTCCAGTCTCACCCAAGGGGAAACTTTCTAAGCAAAGGCTGGGTGATCAATTATTTGATTATTGTAGAGAGGATTTCTGTTAAGGAATGGATTTGATATCTAAGTTCTGAGGTTCTATGAATCCTTGAACTTAATGGAAGTCAGTGGGGCTACATGTTGAGAGAAAGAAAGTATATATATTCTCATCCAGTCTTTTTTCCTTTGTCCTTTTAATGCCTAATGCCCACCATTTTTTCCTTTGTGTTGGTTGTCCATAGGTCCCGTGCCTGTGTGGAATGCTTCATTCAAGAACCATTATGTTGGATGGCAATTATAGTGAATCAGAGGCCAACAGCCTAGCAGGCTACACAAGAAACCACATAGTGACTGATGAAGAAAGACAGGAGAAAATTGTGGTTCATTTGGCCCTGAGTGATGAATCTAACACATCCAGAAAGAAGGGACTGAAGAGCCATGTGGGTCTACGCATCATTCAGAAGACTCATGTCATAGACAAATACTCCAGATTGATATTTCCCGCCTTCTACATATTTTTTAACTTAATATACTGGTCAGTCTTTTCCTAGACATGATGAGACAGCACCTGTGTGAAAGGTTAGGTGTGTGTGTACACACCTGGTACCTTCACAATAGGGTGGGATGAAAATGAACACTGAATTTGGAATCGGAGATCATCTCTTTCATTTGCTGATATGATTGTGGACAAGTGACTTGACTTTTCTGAATCTCAGATTCTTCCTTGTAAAATGAGAAGATTACCTGTAAGGGTCCTGCCAGTTCTAGTTCTACATCTATGATCCTGTTATATGGTGAAATTTTCCCTCCCCAGCTAGATGGAACAATGGCTAGAATGCTAGGTCTAGAGTTAAGAAGGCCAGAGTTCAAATCCTGTCTCAGATACATACTAACAGTGTGACCCTGGGGAAGTCACTTAACCTCTATCTGCCTCAGTTTCCTCATCTGTGAAATGGGGATCATAGAAGCTACCTCACAGGATCGTTGTGAGGGTCAAATGAGATCATATTTATAAACCACTTAGCATAGTGCCTGACATATACTAGGTACTTAATAAATGCTTGTTCCCCTAATACCTCTCCCTCCTCCTCCATATTTTAGAGCAGGAAGCCCCAGATACCTCCTCTCACTGGCAACTTTGCACATAGTGACGCTGAGACCTTGTCACAACCTTGTCAACAAGCCTTTACTGGTCATGGAACTTTAGCTAAGCCTTGGGCATTTTGAACAAAGCTCTCCTAGTTAGTAAAGAGAATGCTGATTTGAGAGTGAAATTGGTTCTTTTTTGTCTTGTGATACTCATGATTCCAGACTGACTCCAGACATATTGAGAGACAGACAGACAGACTTAAGAGTTGTAGGAGAAGCCAGCTCCTCAATATCTCCTGATTTCTAGCTTACTTCCCTAGAGACTTTGGAGAGATAATTTCCCCATGGGTAAGATTTGGACCTTTCTCTTTTGCCTAAGAGCAAAATATCTCATCTCCAACCAAAGTAGAGGCACTGACTTGACCCAGTTTTTCTAGGGAAGCAAACTAGAAATCAAAGACCTGTTGAGGACTCAACTTTCCCTATATCACTGCTGCTTCCTAAATCTGTCTGTCTGTCTGTCTCCGTGTGCCTGGAGTTATTCCAGGAGGAAGTCTGGAACCACACATGCCCTCTTTTGAAGATAAAAAATTTTTAAAAGTCTTTCTTCTCTATAGCTCTCACACCACCTCTGCCCTCACATGGGCCCAAAGTGGTGTGTTAGCATTCTCTCCAGCAATCAGCAGTGACTCCCACAAAATGCCTAAGACTTGGTTCTGGCTAAAGCATAACTATGTTCCACTTGTTTTCCTTCCCTGGTGTTTTCCATGTGGCATCTTCCCTTCTGGCAAAGTCGCCTCTCTCTGGACCTGTCTTCAATACCTGTCCTGGGAGCTAGCCTAAAGAAGCTCTCATCATCTAGTATGTCTAATATTGATGTTGTTTGTCCTTTGTTTTCAAAGAGGACCAATGACATGAGTGATGTCTTGACTTGCATGTGAATTGGATTTAAGTGAGAAACCAGCTAATATCTTGCAAGACCTATAACAAGTTGCTGAATCAAAAATTTCATTGATTCATCTGGGGAGATAAGAAGAAAAAAAAATGAAATAAAGGACAACCTCATGGGGGTTCTCTGGGTGCAGAAATGGAGATTAGAATTCAAAATAACTATGAAAAGTCTGAGGAGATGGAGAAAGAACTCACTAAATGCATGGAATCCAAGCTGAAAGGGACTCATTCTGTAAAGGTTGGCTAGAAAAAGACCTTGTGATAGTAAGGAACACCATTCTGTCTTGAGAGCACCTATAGGAGATTCACTTGTCCCTTGTTTCTCTAGGGATCAACATAAGAGTCAGAGCCCTAGGGTAATTCATGCCTTTGCCTCATGGCCTCACCTCACCATGCCAACCAGGGCAAGATACAAGTTAAGAGAAAGGACAGAGACTTGATTGTAATTAGGTGGCAATTCTTTGGCCTCTGGGAAGAAGATAGCTTCCTTTTGCTCTTCTCATGTCTGTGTTCCTTCTTTGTTACTCATGCCCAGTGCTATATGGTTATGAGAGACAGACAGTTCCCCATCCTACTTCTCAGGGTGTTTGGTTATTTCAAATGAATCTTGATTGATGACATTTCAAGGAGTGCTGGGGAGCTGTCTGAAGAACCTTCTCTTATATCGCACTATTCAAGCAACCATTCATGGGTAAGGCCAGTCCTGGAAAGGACAATGGGACTGGGGGCCACAAACAACCTCTTCCTTCTTTTCTGGGTTCAATGCTCACCCCCTTCCTCAGTTGTGAGTCAGGAGGAGTCATCTGTTGCTCCATCCTTCTGTATTCCAGCAACTTAGTGGTTTGTGGAGAATCTGAGACCCAAGATGCTTCATTGTAATCTTCAGTAGTTTATGAAGTCACATGGGAAATGGGAGAATGCTATCATTATCCTTTAAGGTCTCTAGCTACTTGCCTAAGGACCTCTAAGGCCTAAATATATCCAATATTATAATTATTTCTCTTTTATGGTTCTAGGACACGGAAAATAGGCTGACCACATTGTAAGTGAATTCTTTGGCCATGGCAATTCATGAAACAAAGAAAAATGCAAAATAATACTGTTAGGTGTGCCTTCCTTTTGCTTCTGTAGAGGGGTAGAAAAACAGTGCAGAAAGGATTATAAAATATAGCTTAACTGTTGGTACTCTTAATGTGAGACTTTGTTAATGACCAACCAGTAGATTTAATATGAGAGGAACTGGATTAGATCAGTGTTGATCTTGCTGCAAATAATAATGAGACAAGAAATAACTGTTTAAAATGGGGCAGCTGGGTGGCACAGTGAATAGAGCACCAGCCCTGGAGTCAGAAGACCTGAGTTCAAATTCAGCCCCAGACACTTAACACTTATTAGCCATGAGACCTTGGGCAAGGCACTTAATCCCAATTGCCCTGCCTTCCCCTGCCCAAAAAAGCAAAGAAGAAGAAGGAGAAGAAGAAGAAATAACTGGTAATTGATGTGTGATTCATTACCAAATCAGTTGTTCATACACACAGGCCCTTAACAATGAGAAAAGATAAAAATCAACAGCAAGGGAAGAAAACATAAAAACGAAGATATGGGTGCAATTAAAATGGCTTAATGTTGACCTATTTAAAACTGCTATTGACACTAAGAAAAGGACATGACTGCAGACATGGCCATTGATTAGCACCATTTCCTAGGGAAGTAATCAACATAAAACAATTACTGCAAAAAGAATAAAAAGAACTTCAAAATTATCTAAAGCAAGAAACAATCTCCTTGTCTAGTGAAGAGATGTGGCAGCCAAGGGCAGCATCAGTTTATAATATAAACTCATTTGCAGAAGATTATGAGGTGTAGGGGCAGTTAGGTGGCACAGTAAATAGAGCACCAGCCCTGGAGTCAGGAGGACCCGAGTTCAAATCTGGCCTCAGACACAACACAAAAAACTAGCCATGTGACCTTGGGCAAGTCACTTAACCCCAATTGCCCTCCAAAACCAAAAAAAAACCAGATGAGGTGTATTTCTTCAAAAAATTGAGAAATTGCACAAGGAAAAACCAGTTTAGAGAAAGAAGTTTAACATGAGAGGCAATTAGTCCAGGTCATCCCCAAAGCATCTGAAGTGAAATGAAATGAAAAAAAGTATTTATTTAGTGCTTACAATATACTGGGTACTGTGCTAAGGGTAAGGGAATACAAATGCAAAAAAGAAGAACAGTCCACACCTTCAGAGCTTGTGTAATCTGAAAGAGGAAGACAACATATAAAGGGGTAGTGGCCAGGGAAAGGAGTTTTAGATGAGGGTTGGGCAGTGCATCACAGGCATTATGAGTTGATCAGCTGACATGTCCATTCTAGAAGCAATGGTACTATTGATTTGATTGTAGAGCAGGATATGGGAAACAGAGAAGGGGAATCCCATTTGCAGTGGCAGGCAGATAGTAAAAAGGCTTTGGAGGATGCCTATGTAGAATGTGACAATGAAGCATGGTCTCGGGCCAGCTTCATAGAGAGGTCTAAGGAAGTTGCACCTCATCAAAGACATGTTTGATGACAATACGAGAAGGGAACTGGCAGGCTTTTGCAAATAATATATAGCAGATCACTTGACAGTCATACAGTTGACTGAAAAATACATAGAACACAAGACTCCAGCATGCTTGTTTATGGCTCTGAAAAAGCATTTGAATTTATTAGATTAAAGGCTCTCCTCCACCAAAGTATAAAAGGTTTATTGGTATATGCAATATTGGAGCTAACTTTCTTTATTCAATAATCCTCTTTTCAATATCAAGAAATGCATAAAATGGAGACCTGTGTTTACCAAAGGTAGAGACCTGATGGTCAGGGCAGAGTCCAAATAGAAGAGAAAATCCCTCCAGCTGGTGCAATCTTCCATAGAATTCAGATTGAAGGTGATTGTGTTTATTAGAGCAAGCCCTAGAACACTGCAGAGCCTCCTAAATGAGATCTATAATTGCTCGAGAGCTGGGCCTATCCATGGGGAATATGTATAAAGAATGCCTCTCATCTTTACTATGATGTGCCCTATGGGCTGGTACATTAATACATGTGTCATAGGCAGATACTTCAGATGGAGAATTGAACAGGAGGCAAAGAGTAGGCCAGATTGATTTGGGGGCTTTGAGAAATGGCACCATGTTTTGAATGACTCCCAAACTCAGGCCCTTGTAGAAATCCCCATCCCCAGGGAGCTTACATTCTATGTATAACAACAAAATCATTAGACTAATTTATACTTGGTCAAGCTGAATTACACAAGACACAAGAACCTCCACTGAAGACTGCTTCTAATATATATATATATAATTGCCTGGGTTCTTAAGGAAGATACCAGTAGAGCACACACTATGATAGGGCCTAGTGAGATGGAAATGCTTTGGTATAGGCCTGGCAACAGAGACCCAAGGATAAGCTGGACTAAATGCAGAGACTGTTTAAGTCATAAAGGAGTTGCAATCTGTGTAGGAGAAAAGACATACATACTGATGAAAGCGTCATCATTGATTTAGATTATAGGATCACAGGTCAGATGTGGAAAGGACCTGAGGACCATCTATCCAACTCTTTTATTTTGCCAATGAGTCAAATGAGGCCTGGGGAAGTTAAATGACTTATCCAAAGTAACAGTGGCAGAACCAGAACTCGATCCCAGGCCCCCTGACTCCAAACCCCATATTCTTTTCACTATGGGAGGGTACCTTCTTCAAATCACTGATCCATGAGGTATTAAAGCAGTCCAGTTAGCCAGGCCCATTTATGTGGGTGTGCTTTACAGATGACACCTTATCTCTCATGATGTTTCAGGATGAAACAGGCTTCTTTTCCTCACTTTGATGATCAGAAATGACATTAGGAAAGGAAGAAAAGAAGCCACCAATTCTTGATTTGAGCTCTCTGCTCTCAGATATTGGTATGTGCCGTGGGGTGGGGCTGAGATGTCCACATATATCATTTAGGACACTGACCTTGATGTGAAATGATATTTAGATAAAGTATATAAGATATTCAGATTTATACAAAGAGTAGTGACAATACATAGATCTCTCTGAACAAGACCATCCCCTTAATGTGTTGAACCCACAGACCTTTGGTGTTTGGATTTTTTTCCTCCTTCTTCATTTTCACGGAAAAGAAATAATACCTCAGCTTGGGGCATTTCCTGGAGATTAGTTGCTGGTTGGTAAACAGCTGATTCCCTTAGTCCTCACTAATCCCAAAGAAATGCTACATGTGTTAGTCATCTCTGCTTAAAACTGCAGGTAAATTGAAGCTTCATGTCCTAAATTCATTGAAGGGATAGTGGCTCTGAATAGTTCTGATTAAGAGCTAAATCCCAGAGCCAGGTGGGCCCTCAGTCCCTTGCTTATGCTTTTCCTGACACAGCTGAGTAGAGAGCTTCTGTAGGCTCCTGACCTGGAATATATAAACACATCCCATTAGCAGATTGGGCTAAAACACTGAATGCTGGTATTATGGAAAAAAGCTCTGACCTGCTCCGCAGACCTTCAGATTTCCTGTTAGGATCTAAAGTCCTTTATCATGAAATTGTATTTGTGACAACCAGTGAGAGCACCAGGTTTGGGATAAATCAAAAGATTATTTTAGGAAGGGAAAGAGAGGGGAAGGGATGAAGATGGAGGAAAAGAAATAGGGAGGAAAGAAGGAAAGGAAGAGACAGAGACAAAAACAGGGAGGGGAGGAGAAGAAAGAAGAGTGAAGAAATGAAAGAATGAAGACAAAAAAAGTCAGAGGGTCAGCCTCAAAAAGAGTAAATACCTATTCATACTAGTGGTCAGGGAATAATTTGTTCTGGTTAATTTAAATTTCCTGTTAACTCACAATATAGACTTTACACAAATTGCCCCATTTCTAAGAATTCAACACTAAAAATTGTTCAAGATAATTTCACATTTCTTTGATGATTCAGAAGACACTTCAGGATCCTTTCCAGTTTATACGTCTGTGATCCCTGAACATGCCTTTCTGTGCCTTTGTTTACTTGGTTCCTAGAATATCTCCTTTCCCCTCTTCACCAGTTAGATTCTTACGCATCCTTTAAAGACTAATTTAAATGTCAGCCCCTCTGTGATGCCTTCCTTGACCTCTTTAAGCAGTAATGACCTTTTTCTCCTTCACCCTCACACAGCACTTCGCACATTGATAATTACTTATCATCTATTATTTTGTATTATAGTTGCTATGTATTTGTCATATTACTTTATTGAATTCTGAGAAGGTGGGGACTTAAATAAACTTTGTTATCTACTGCTTAGTATAATAGTGCTCGGCACACACTGGGTACAGTCACTGTTTGGTGAATTATTTTAATTGAATTCAAAAGAACTGTCTCAGTAAAAACTGTAATTATCCAATTATGTGAGGCTTTAGAAAAAGTAATAAAAGTAGTCCTGGTTACAGGATCAGAGGCATAGTTTTTGTAGCAATAAATACTATACAATAGGAAGTCCCTGATCCTAAAGAGAGAGGCCCCACATCTCTAGCTCCCTAAATGGGATAGTTATGGTTGAAACATTTTCATATGAAAAAAATAAGGGTACTTCAAAGTGACAGTGGGTTGGAGATGTATGACAGATGGAAACTACCCACTCTTTCTGTCTGACCCCAATTTTTGTGTGTGTGGGCCATCCTTTTTCAGCAACTCTCTTTAGGCATCATATGGTCACAACTTTTCTTTTAGTCAAATGCCTATGTTCTCTAACCTGGTGCTAGGGAAGAGAAATTTGTTTGAGGTTTCTGCCTGGGAGGCACTTATATCAAAATGCTAGTGGATCATGCTGTATCTGAGCATGTCACCAAGTAAGTTTACCTTTCCCTGCTATCATTAACATATTTAATTATAATGATATGGAGCAGTAATAATATGTATCAATAACATTTCTTTTATTTAGCTCAAGAACCCAGCTAGAAAAAGTCCTCAGCAATTAGAAAGACAACTTTTTTTGTTCTATATCCTTGGGTGATCATGGTCCCTTTAAATGCATTGAATCTCCCCAAGAATACACACACACACACACACACACACACACACACACACACACAACCATATCTTAGATAAAATGCTTGCTTTTGAGAACTCATGACCAATATAGAAAGTGAACAGAGTCTTGCAGATATGATGAATGGGATATAGGTTCGGGGAGAGAATCAGAGGAAGTAAGGATTGGGAGGGGATGAGAAGAGAGATGTTTCACTAGTTTTGTCCTGGGCCTCAGAAAAACGACCACCATTTTAAAAAAAATGACTTTAGATGGCCTTGTATTCTTCAGCTATAGAGTTTTTCCAGCACCTCAACTGATTAGAAGCATCAGGGACATCAGCAATGGGGGCACTGAGCACCTGTCCAAGGTGCTGATATAGCAAGTCTTTCATTCTCTTCCAGTTGCTTGACTCTCTCTTGGTTTTTCTCAAGGTTTTATTTTTTCTGTCACCCACAGGGCCAGAAGAGAGTCATTTCATTACTCACAAACTCTTACCACCAGGGGCGCAGTTAGGAAAATTCCTTTTATATTAAAATAGGGGCTCCCAAGGGTATCATGAGGTCCTAGGAATGGTTCCCCCTGGTAGTACACTCAACCTTGACCATGTATTCCCATCTGTCACCTTGGAATTTTTAGGAAAGACTAAGAGAGTAGAAGCTACAAGAGATAGATAGAAAGAGGAGCTGCAGGTCAGGGAGGAAGGAGAGAATAAAATAAAATTTTGTATTACCCTCAGAAAGAGACAGAAAAAAGAAAAAGTGATGGACCTTCCTTCATGCTCCCTAACCTGAAACTTTGTAAACCTCATCTTGGTCTCAGCTTTCACTTGAAATTAGCAAGGAAATCTCTTGAAAAGTTGTTTTGTGCTATATGTGGGGAGGATTAATGGTCTCTTATGCAGTTTCCTTTTTATCTTTATAAGTCAAAGTATTTTATGTTTGCTGGTATTTGTCAAGTTCAGAATATTAAGAAAATATTTTAGTATATTTTATTTCATTAAATATTTTTCAATTACATTAAAATTTTAAATATTCATTTAAAAAAACTTTGAGTTCCAAATTCTTCCCTACCTCCTGCCCCACCTCTTGAGAAGGGAAGGATTCTACTGATTATATGTGGCAGGACATGCAAAACACATTTCCATATTAGGCACCTTGCAAAAGAAAAACACACACACAAGAACAAGAAAAATAAAATGAAAAAAATGTTTCAATCTGTACATCATTTCTCTCTCTGGAGGTGGAGAGCATATTTCATCAAAAGTCCTTTGGAACTGTCTTGAATCATTGTCTTAATCAGCTAAGTCTTTCACAATTAATCATTACAATGTTGCTGTAACTGTATACCATGCTTTCCTATTTCTGTTCACTTTGCATCAGTTCATATAACTTCCCAGATTTTTCTGAATCATCCTGCTCATCATTTCTTATAGCACAGTGGTATTCCATAACAATTATATTACACCACAACTTGTTCAGTCATTTCCCAGTTGATGGACATCCTCTCAATTTCCAATTAAGAGAATATTTTAAAAGTTAGTTTGTGAACCTGAAACCAACCTGTTTTTAGAAATATGTACTAAAAAAAGGAACATAAATGGAGAAGAATAGTTGTCAGCCTGAATTAGGAAAGGGAACCAGATTTCTGACTTAGGAGAAATTACTGAGAAAAATGAAAAAAAGAAAGAGATTAAAAAGGCAGTTTGAAATGTTTATCAAAGTATTTTGTGATTTGTGATTATAGTAGTCAGAGTTAGAAGGGATGATTGAGTCATCTAGCCCAATACATTGGATGCTGTTGGATAGTGAAATTCAAGATTGCCTGGGGTGGGGTGGGGTGGGGTTAACAAGCCAGAGAAGTGAGAATTTCCAAAGCACACCTGGGCCCTTAATGTCAGGAGAGCATCTCTAACACAAGGGTTACAATATGAGCTCTTCCGCCCCTTCCATATCCAAAGCCTATGATCCCTATGACTTTAGTAAGGATTAGCAGGAATAAGATACAGGAGGAAGGGGTGAGGGAGGATAGGGAGCCCAGAAGGGAGGAATTAAAGGGCTGTTGATAGGGGAGGAGAGATTTCTGCTAAAGATAAACTTCAAAGACAAACTTTGCATGCTTTGTCTGCCCTGGCAAGCCTGCAAGATCTCTTTCCTCAACTGGGCTGGCTACTCTCAGGGTTGTCCACTTAGAAGCAATGTGTCAAAGTACCTTTAGAGTCTAATCTAAACTTTGCTTCTTACTATGTGACCTTAATTAAGCCACTTAAACTTTCCTGGGGCTTAGTTTGCTCATCTGAAAAATTAGAGGGCTTAATCAGCTGATTTTTGAGGACATTCTCAACCTCACTGTGTTGTGAGGAAAGAATTTTGTATACCTTAAAACCACTCTATAAATATAAGTTGTTATTTTTATGTTAATAACTAACTTTAGTATGAACAACAGGTGTTACTGACCAAAGATTGGTATCCCAATGACAATAATAGCTAGAATTTATATAGTGCTTTTGGATTTGCAAAGGGCCTTACAACAACATGGAGAGTTAGGTGCTTTTATCATTCCCATTTTACAAATGAAGAAACTGAAGAAGACAGAGCTTGAGTAGACCACGGTCACAGAGCTATTAAGTATAAGGTAAGATTTGAACTCAGGTTTTCCTGACGCCTAGCCCAGTACTCTTAGCTAGTATAACAACTAGGTGCTTCATTCATAAGAACACTAGATGTGGAATTTACAAAAAAAAAGGAACTGGATTTGAATCTTAACTCTAATATTTACCACCTGTATGACAGGATAAATTACTTCCTTTCTTCCAGTCTCAATTTCCCCATGTATAAAATGAAGTGGCTGGACTAAGTGATCTCCAAGGTCCCTTCCAGTTTTAATTCCCATTTTGCCTTCTAGATAGTCCCAATGAATCTATTTTTCTAAACAAAGTTCTATATTTGTGAGAAAAGTATGTAAATAATATATCCATAATCCCTTTTCATCGACACTGAAAAACTCAGGGAATGAGGGACCCAAGGGCACATGGGACTTATGGATTCTAGATGATAGATATAGGACTGGAATCACAGAGTCACAGAATTTTAAAGTTGGAAGGAACTACAATGGCCATAAAGTCCAACCCCATCCTGAAAAGGACTGGAGCACATTGGGATTATATAGTCTATGCAATAAGTGGCTGATTCACCCTCTACTTGACAATCTACAATGAAGGGGAAACTCCTACCTCTTTAGGCCCTTTCCAAGATGGCTCTAATTGTTAGGAAATGTTTTTCTGTCATGAAGACTGACTTTGCTTTTTTGCCACTTTCCCCCATTCTTCCTGGGTACTCCAGGGGTGTAGAACACATCTAACCCCCCTCTTCTACTGGACAACCCTTTTAAGACTTGAAGACAGTTACGTCCTCTCTGAGTATTCTCTTCCAGTGACTAAACAAAACTTGGCTAACTCCTTCATCTGCTCCACATGTAGCAAGAACTCAAGGCCATTGAGTGCCCTGGTTACCCTCCTGTAGATTCTCTCTTGCTTGTAATTGTCCTTCCTATACTGTGGTGCCTAGAATTGAACTTAATGACCTAGAGGCAGACTCACTAGTCTCACCACATTCTTTAGTGAGAGCAAGGACTTCCAGATTCACATATGGTCCTCACTACCTTTGTACTCCAAGTTTGAGTCCTTTCTTCCTAGGAATGCAGCATATTACAGAAATATATGTTCTATATGGGATACCTTATATAATGTTATGTATTACATAGTTTATTATTATATGATATAAATAATATAATGTTATACATAATATACCTATATATTATGTAAAGTATACCTTACAAGGGATGAATAAGATATAAAAAGGCAGCTAAGTGACTCAGTGAATAAAGTGCCAGATCTGGAGTCAGGAAAACTCATCTTCTTGAGTTCAAATGTGGCCTCAGACACTTATTAGATGTGTGTCCCTGGGAAAGTCACTTAACTCTGTTTCCCTCAGCTTTATCATCTGTAAAATGAGCTGGAAAAGGAAGTAGCAAACCACTCCAGTGATTTTGCCAAGAAAACCCCAAATGGGGTCACAAAAAGTTCAACATGACTGAAACAACTCTACATGACGATCACTTGTCAACATCACCCCCGTTACACAAGACAATGGCCTGCTCTCTCAAACAGACTCACGTTCTGCTCTTTTCTGATATTGTAAAGCAGTTGGGGTCTTAAGTTTGTGATCAGGTGGTTGCCTTACTTAAGCAGTAGCACAGACTGGTACAAAGACACATAAGTACAGCTCTCTGAGCCTTCACCCTCTGCCCTAAGGATATCCTCTCCTGACAGGTGACTCCCTCCTTCTGACCACCATTTTAGGAAGGGCTCCAAGCTTTGCTTCACTTCACACACTTGGACCCTCTCTCTGAAATGCTCATTCTTTACCTTGCCTCTTTATTGTCCTTTCACGAGTACATTTTTCACCTCATCCCATTTTCCAGATTCCCTTTATGCGTTGACTTTCCCTAAAAGTATCAGAATAGGGTTTACTTAGCACAGTGCCTCACATATACTACCTAATAAAGTTTTTTAAATAGTATTTTTTACCCCCGTTACATGTCAAGACAAATTTTAGCATTAATTTTTACAAGATTTCGAATTCCAATTTTTTCTCCCCCTTCCTTCCTTCCCCTCTCTTTTGCTGAAAATGGTAGGTAGTTTGATATAGGTTATACATGTGGAAATATGTAAAACACATTCCCATAATAGTCACAGTTATGAAAGATGAAACAGATCAAAAGGAAAAAAACATGAAAAAGAATAAAGTAAGTGAAAAAATATGCTTTGAGCTGCATTCAAAGTCCATCAATCCTTTACCAGGATGAGGACAGAATTTTTCTTTGTGAGTCCTTTGTACTTTTCTTGAATCATTGTGTTGCTGAGAAGAAATGAGTCATTCATAGCTGATCATCACACAATGTTGCTGACACTGTTTATAATGTTTTCTTGGTTCTGCTCATTTCACTTTTCATCTGTTTGTATAGGTCTTTTCAGGTTTTTCTTAAATCTGCTCTTTATCATTTATTATGGCATAATAGTATTCCATTACATTCATATAACACAGCTTATTCAGTCATTGCCCAATTGATGTGTATCCCCTCAGTTTCCAATATTTTGCCACCACAAAAAGGGCTGCTGTAAATATTTTTGCACTTGTAGGTCCTCCCCTCCCCTTTTATATCTCTTTGGGATACAGACCTAGTAGTGGTATTGCTAGATCAACGGGTATGCACAGTTTGATTGCCCTTTTGGCATAGTTCCAAATTGCTTTCCAGAATGGTTGATTCAATTCACAAATCTACCAACAACACATTAATGCCACAGTTTTCCCATATCCTCAACATTTATCATTTTCCTTTTTTGTCATATTGGTCAATCAGATAAGTGTGAGATGGTACCTCAGAGTTGTTTTAATTTTCTTTTTTCCAATCAAAAGTGATTTAGAACACTGCTTCATATGCCTATGGATAACTTTGATTTCTTCATCTGAAAACCACCTACTTAATAAATTTTCTCTTTTTATCTCTGTTTCTGTCTTCATTTGATTCTGACTCTACATTTCTGTCTCCTTTCTATCTCTTTCTCTCTGTCTCTTTGTCTCTGACTCTGTCTTTGCTTCTTTCTCTGTCCATCTCTCTGCACTCTGAAGATATACTTAGTAACTACAGGTAGAATTGACCTACTTGGAAGAGGAAGTTCATTCCATAAGATTTAACCTGATGGTGAGGATGCCTTCAAAGCTGCTAACGTGGGTGAAATGAAAGATAATCGCATTCTTAACTGAATTAACAAAGTTTGGAGAAGAGGAAGATTTTTTTGGTGGTAGATGGCAGTGGTGGAAATAAATACTTCTATTTAGGTCATGTTCATTTCACATACAGATGACATATTCAGAGATATATGCCCAACAGGCAGCTGGTAATGCAGGATTAGCCTTCTAAGAGAGAGGTTAGGGCTAGATATTTAGATTTTGGGAATCATCTGTATAGATATGATCATCAAAACCATGAGGATGTATGAGATTACCAAGGGAGAGTATCTGTATAGAGAAAGCAGAACTGCTATCATACAGCAATGAGAAGAATTCATGGATGGAGAAAGATGGGAGGAAGATGTAGCCAATAGGCGGAAGAATAGACCTATCCTGACCTGACTATCTGGGTCGCTTTAAAGGGCAGAATGATTTCCTGTCAATGGAAGCTCTAAGTGACCTTTGATACTCAAGAGGTGTCATGATATAGTAGATAGAGTGATAGTCTTGGAGTCAGGAAGACATAGATTTGAATCCTGCCTCAAACACTTACTAGCTATGTGTCCATGGGCCAGTCACTAAACCTGGGCCTCAGTTTCGTCATCTACAAATGAAACATTGGAACTGATATTTTTAACATCCCTTCCAATTCTCAGTGTGTGATCTTGTAATGAATCCATGATCTCATCCATGTGGGCACTTCCTCCAAAGAAGCTAATCAACTGATGCCTTGTGAGACTCTTGTGTGTTTTGTGTCTGTATTCTCCTATGAACTATTCCTAAAGGGCCCACCTAAAGTGCTGAGGACCTTTCTCCAGGCCCTTTAATATTCTGAAGGCACCAGTATAGAATTCAGGTTATGTATCCTATTATCTCTTATCTTTGTCTTGCCTGCTTCTTTTTCTGCCCCAGATAAAAAGTTGCAATCTGTAAACTGTTGGCTCCTGGGACTAGCACAAAATCTAACATTTAGTGGGCACTTAATAGACGCTTGTTGAATTTTAATTTAAACTTGGCCTCCTGGAAATGATTCTAGTTTCTGGCCCCAGACACAAGTCTTAGTTTCAGCCTCCATTGTTTCACCCATCTTAACCTTGGCTTTTTGGCCATAGCTTAGAAGAACTTCTTTCCTTTTTTTTTTTTTTTTTTGCTTTTTGGAGGGGGAAGGGCGGGGCAATTGGGGTTGAGTGACTTGCCTAAGTTCACACAGCTAGTGTTAAGTGAGGCCAGATCTGAACTCAGGTCAGTGCTCTATTCACTGTGCCACCTAGCCTAGAATTTCTTAAACTTTTTCCACTCATGAGCCTTTTTCTGTTTCGTTGCTGTTGTGTGGTCTGAGGGTACATACAGTGCAAAGTGCGCATGCTTTGTGTTCAGAACCAAGGCTGCAGTGAAGTTGCATGATGCAACATGGGCAAGTGATGCCAGAAACACAATGTGTTTGATTTTGAATTTTTGGTTGTTGCACCTCCAGAAACCTTTCACTATTGCCAAATTTTCTGCAACCCCATGTGGGGTTGAGACCCACAATTTAAGAAACACTACTGCCTTACCACCATTTGCTGGTGGCTATACTCCAACCAGCTTGTAGATGAATCTCCACCCTTGTTCCAGTCCTGAGCCTCAGCTCAGGACTGTGTGATCACCAGGTCTGATGTTTAATGGATTGGCTTATGCTTATGCATCAGCTAAGAGTCTAAATTTTTGTGCCCAGGGCAAGTTGGTCCAAACCCATCCTCAGATAAATTTTTAAAGATGAGTTTAAAAATAAGTTGTGTAGGAGATAGGGAAGTAGGGGAAGGAAGTTAGAGAACAGAGTGACACCAGACCTCAAAAGGTTACCCCTATAACTCACCTTGAGCCACTATTTTAAGTAATTATTCTTGCTAACTAGGTGTTAGGTTCAACTGCTTCAGTCCTGCTGAAGGATTTTAAGTGCAATAAGCACCCTTTAAATGTAAAAATCCTGGCCCAAAGCTCTAGTCACCCACCCTAGGTATAGTTCTACTTCAGTTCAAAAACCTCCTCTTGAACCCCAAGACTTGATAATAGTTCCATCTTAGACATTTCTTGGTCCAAGACCCAAGACCTACCTTCTCATAGATCCTCCACCAGGTTCTGGCAGTCAGATCAAAACCTGATGGCACAGAGCTAAAACTTCTTTTCTCTACTGCCAGGTGTTCCATTTCCAAGTGTGGTCTTTTCTTGTTCTCAGCTGTCAACCAGCCAATCCCGGAACCACGAGAGCCAGTGATTCAGATGCGAACCGATGACTCAGAAAGTCCTAGATTTAGAACAAGACGCGACCTCAGAGTTACCACAATATTTTCATTTTGCAGATGAGATCATTCAAGTGCCAGGAAACCTGAACTGTTTGTCTGCAGTCACACAGACAATAGACATCCAAGGGGAGATTTGAACACAGAGCCTCTGTGTTCAAATATAGAGATGTTGGGCTTTTTGTTGTGCTACATTGCCAAAGTATGTGTGTGTGTATGTGTGTGTGTGTCCCATGGGATAGTTGTTCTAATTCCTTTACTAGCTAAGAAAAGCTCACAGTGCTCAAAGTGATGTTGAGTTTCAGAAAGGTCCTGAAAGCATTCAGCTAAACTTCATCTACTTAGAAATTCAAGACCCTTCTGTTATTATGTAATTATACTTCTTGTCTCTGATAATGATTCTTTCCTGACTTGTGTCAAGATTCACTTAGAGAGAAGGCACCGACCCTCTTCTGTTGAATTATGGATTATGAATTCTTTGGAGGAATAATGCATGCATGTGTGTGCACGTGTGTACATATGTCTTTGTTTTGTACATGAGGAATATGAAGCTCAGAGAGGCTCAGTGACTTGCTCGTGGTCACCCGGAGAGAAGCCAGCCAGGTGGCACAGTGGATAAAATGCTGAGACTGGAGTCAGGAAGATCTATGTTCACATCTGACCTCAGACACTTACTAGCTGTGCAACCTTGGGCAAGTCACTTAACCTCAATTTCCTTGACTGTAAAATAGGAATCATGGTAGCGTCTAGTTCCCAGGGTTGTTGTAAGAATCAAATGACATATTTGTAAAGCACTTAGCACAATGCTCAGTACATAGTAGGGGCTATGTGAATGCTAGATATCATCATTATTATTAATTGTCAGAATCAGGATTTGAACACAGGTCTCTGAGTCCAATAAAGCTAGTATGGTCATCTCCATTTTACAGCATCTCAGAAAGGTTAAATAAATTGCTCTCAGCCATATCACTAGAGAGTGAGTTAGGACTTAATGTCAGCTCATCTGAGTCTAAGCCCAGTGATTTTTCTGTTATACCATACTGCCTCTCACTTAAAAGGGATGTTTCTTTTAAGTTGTTTTTAAAATTTTCAAGCAACAAATATTTTTAAAAATTAATCTGTCTTTCCTTTCCATTAAACAAATCAAAACAAAAACACAAATCCCTTAATACATGTCTGTGCAGTCCAGCAAACAAGCTCCCATATTAGCCATGTCCAAAAATGTCTATTGATACATTTTATATTCATCACTTCTTTGTCAAGAGATGAGTGACATTTTTCACCTTTATTCTTTAGGACTTGTAGTTTATCATTGCTTTAATCAGAGTTCTAAAGTCTTTCAAAGTCATTTTTTCCTCTGTAATGTTATCATTGTATAAATTATTCTCCTTGTTCTGCTCACTTCACTCTGTAACGGTCAATAAAGGTCTTCTTATATTAGAAAGGACATTCCTTTAAATACTGACATACAGAGAGAAGTCTCAAGAATTACAGGAACAAGTTTGGAGTCATCAGTATCCATACATTAGGGAGAAAGAATCATAGTAAAGGAAGGAAGGAAGAACAGAGGAAGAAAGGGGGAGGGAAGGAAGGAGAAAGGGAGAAAGAGAAAGAGGAAAGGAAGAAGGAATAGAGGAAAGAAAGGGAGGGAGGAAAGGAGGAAGGAGTGAAAGTAAAAAAGGGATGGAGGAAGGGAAAGAAGGAAAGGAAGTGAGGAAGAAAGGAAGGGAGGGAGGGAGGAAGGAAGAAAAGAAGTACTTATTAAACATTTACTATCTGCCAGGGAAGATTTTAGGTCCTGGGGATACAAATACAAAAGTGAGATAGTCCCTGCCCACAAAGAGTTTATATTCTAAAAGTGAGAGACTGAGTGATGACCATGGAAAGAAATGATGATCTGGGATATTAAAGAACTGTGAATGGAGCTAAAGGGCAATCATTTGTCATGCCCTTTCCAGTAGAAATGGTTGTACTTTTTCCATTATTGATTCCCTCCTAAACAAGAAGAAATAGGGTGGGGTGAAATCAGGATAGATGCCTGAGGAGGCCCTTATTTCTTGTCATTGGAAGGGTGTGGTGGATGCTGCCATCTTTGTTGAGGAGGAGGAGGAGGAGGAGGAGGAAGACAAGAAGGAGGAGGAGGAAGCAAGAATTCTAAAGAAAATTAATCTGGCCAAACTGGAAAATAATGCACATGATGACTGCAATGATACAAATATCAATGATCAATACATATTTATGAAGCACCTACTATGTGCTGGGCACTGTGGAAAGATCAATGAGATGAAACTGAATACTGTGTAATTATAGTGAGCAAATATGGCTCCAAGAAAATATGAAAAACTGATCCTTTCTCCTTTCGTTGAAGAAGCATGGTATTATGGGTATGGGACATTGGGTGCATTGTCAGACATAGCTGATGGTTGGTTAGTTTTGCCGAGTTTTTAAAAGATTTTAAATCTTTGTCATAAGGAATGACTTTCTGGGCAGGGGAAGGGAAGGGGCATTTCAAAAAAGAATGTGAGGT
>CM053593.1:251698818-251745081 GCA_028646575.1 Pseudocheirus occidentalis | reverse complement strand
GAATAGCCAAGAAGGCCAATTTGGCTAAATGGTAAACTGCATAAAGAGGAACAACATGTAATCAGTTTTAAAAGGTAGGTTGGAGGGAGCTTGTGAAGTTTTAATGTCAGAGGTAAGTGGGAATCATTGGGGTAATATTAGAAAGAAGAGACAACCTTCTCTAAGTTACAGACTAAATCTTTAGAAGAGTCAAAAATATACCTCAGGATCCTCAAAATTTTTTTAGTTTTGTTTATTTTATTTTGAATTTATGAAATAAAACAAGCATTTTCATAACATAGTAGAATAATGAAAGAGATTGCTTATGAAACCATAAACCTATTAAGTACAATTTGCAATTCCTTTGAAAATATACAATAAATTCATCATGTAATTTTTTTTCTTTTTTTTTCCATTCCTCCCCCCACCCCCTAATGCCTTAGAGATGGCTACCATTCGGCATTCCTATATAGCACAAACAAAACAATGTAAGAAGAGATATACCATTTAAAATAACTCTAGGCAGTATAAAATATCTGGGAGTACACCTGCTGAAACAAACCCAGGAACTATATAAACAAAATTATTTAAATAAACCTTTTTATGCAAATAAAATCAGATTTAAATAATTGAAAAATAGTTATTATTCATGGGTAGGCAGGGTTAATATAATAAAAGTGACAATTCTACCCAAACTAATTTATATATTCAATGCCACCCCCAATTAAATTGCCAGAAAAATATTTAACTGAATTGTAAAAAATAATAACAAAATTCATTTGGGAGAATAAAAAAGTCAAGAATATCAAAGGAAATAATGAAAAAAACATGGAGAAAGAAGGTTTAGGGGCAACTAGGTGGTTCAGTGAGTAGAAGCACTGGCTCTGAAGTCAGGAGGACCTGAGTTTGAATCTGATTTCAGATACTTGACACTTAACTAGCTGTGTGACCTTGGGCAAGTCACTTAAGCCAAATTGCCTTGCCTTTCCCCCTCCAAAAACAAACAAAGAAAAGAGGTTTAGCAATTCTAGATCTTACAAGGCAATAATTATTAAGACTATCTTATCTAGTATTGGTTAAGAAATAGAAAGGTAGATCAATGGAACAGAGTAGACATACAATTTACAGCAGCAAATAAATATAGTAACCTTGTATTTGACAATGTAATAAAGAATTCATTATTTGGCAAAAATTGTTGGGGAAACTGAAAAGCAACATGGCAGAAATTGGGCATAGACTGATATCTTACACCATTTGCCAAGAAGAGGTCAAAATGGCTACGTGACCAATATATAAAGAGGGAGATTACAAGAAGATCTGAAGAACGTGAAACATATTATTAGATTTATGGACAGGTGAACAATTTATGAATAATCAAGAGATAGAGAGCAAAGTTAGACATAAAAGAAATTCTCTATTTTCTCCTCTATAAGAGATGGAATGTACAAGAGCAAGAAAATAACAAAATCTCCAGCAACCTAAAATAGCAAAATGTAATAATTTTTCAACAAGACAAATGTTTCTTATAATTACTCTGTGCTAGGCACCATGTGTCAGGCACAACAGGATATACAAAGATTATAAGATCATAGTTTTAGAGGTTTAAGGACCCTTAGAAGTTCATTAATCCAGCCCCCACCTTTTTTTTAAATAACAGATGAGTCAACTAGAGAGATAAAGAGACCTGCCCAAATGTCACGCAGGTACTAAGTGACAGGATTTTGTACCCTGTCCCTTATACTCTAAATTCAGAACTCTTTTCATGGTACTACACAATCATATACTAAGCACAAAATAAAACATGGTTCCTGCTTTCAAGAATCTTATAATCTAGTAAATTTTTTTCTTTTTTTGCTTTTTGGAAGGCAATTGGGGTTAAGTGACTTGCTGAAAGTCACATGGCTAGCAAGTATGTCAAGTGTCTGAGGCCAGATTTGAACTCAGGTCCCCTTGACTCCAGGGCTGGTGCTCTATTCATTGCACCACCTAGCTATCCCCAAATCTAGTAAATTTTAAAATAGTTATCTCTAGTTAAAAAAAAGTTATTATATTTTTTACTACAATTGCATGTAGATATGTTCCTGCTACTCAGTCCATTGTTATTCGTATCAAAGCCTTTGCAATTTATGATTTCCATAAATTTATGCTTTATTCCAACCATTGTTACAACTGATAATTTATCTATTTTACTTGCATATTTAGATTGTTTTTATGTAACCCTAGGAAGAGAAGTTTCTAGGGGAAGAAAAACATAGCATTTTAGCATTAGAAGGAATCTTAGGGATCAGGTAGCCCTAAACAGGAATCATCTCGGACAACTGGTCATCCAGTCTCTCCCTGAAGATTCCCCGGTGACAAGGAACCCATTACCTTACAAGACAGCTTATTTCACCTTTAGATAACTATAGTTGTTAAGGAGGTTCTCCTTATTTCAAGCTGAAATCTGAATCTCGGTTATTCTCGTTGCTTCTAGTCCTAGCTTCTGAGGTTAATCAGGACAAGTTTTTTTTTTCCTTTTTGGAGGGAAGAGGGGAGGGCAATTTGGGTTAAGTGACTTGCTCAAGGTCACACAGCTAGTAAGTGTTGAGTGTCTGAGGACAGATTTGAACTTAGGTCTTCCTGACTCCAGGGCCGGTGCTCTGTTCCCTGCGCCACCTAGCCACCCCAAAGCAGGGCAAGTTTGATCTGTCTTTCAAATACTCAAAGACATCTATCCTCTAAGTCATTTCTTTTCAGTTCCTTTGACAAGTTTCAGCCCTAACTGGTTGGTTAAATAATTAACTGATCTCTTGACATTTGAATAAATTAAGGGGTTTGGTGTAACATGTTTGCTAAACATCTTTCCTATGATTTAACACTTGCCAAAGTTTAATAGGGTGACTAATGCTCAGATCTCCCAAGGTCTAAGAATATTCCCAATTCCTTTGAATGATAAATTGCATGCTTTGATTTCCACCCACACAAACATATATTTTTCCTACAAGAAGCTCAGAGTTTCCCCAAGTGGTACTTCTTAGTTAGCAGTCAGAGATACAGAGTTTCAGTAAATCTTGGAAGATTTAGGTAGAATTTTCAATTACTCCAAGAGTAGAGTTTTAAAAAGGACATGCAGAGAGCAGAAGAGAAGAGAAAGGAAGGGAAGGGAAAGGAAGAGAAGGGAAGTGAAGGGAAGTCAAGGGAAGGGAAGTCAAGGGAAGGGAAGTCAAGGGAAGGGAAGGCAAGGAGGCAAGGGAAGGCAAGGGAAGGCAAGGCAAGGGAAAGCAAGGCAAGGGAAGGCAAGGCAAGGCAAGGCAAGGAAAGGACATTAGTTTAAAATATATATATATATATATATATATATACTCATATATAGTATATAGATATATTGATATATACATATATTCAAAACAGGTTCTTGGTTTAACTTTCTTTGATATTTTGTCTAATTTTCCATTATTTTTGTAGGTAACAGTTCAATCCTTTAAATTTTATTTCCATTTTGTGTCAGGATAGCAGTATTGTTGTTCTTTTAATCCTCATTTATGAATGACTAAAAATTTTCTCCTTGGAAGAACTAGGGGGTTTGGGTGTTAGCCACAGTGCATACCACCTTAGCAAACTTTGGCAAACAATAAATCATAGCAAAGGTGTTTGGCAGGCACGCCAAACCCTTAATTTATTCAAATGTTCAAGGAATCAGTTAGTTACTCAACCAATCAGTAAGGACTGAGCACTGGGTGTTTGAGTGCTGTGGTTGACTGTGGGGATTTGAATGATAGGTAATCAAACAACTCCAACCTATGAACATTTACTGAGCACCTAACACATACAGGGGTCTGGGTCAGGGGTAGAAAACACCAAGAAGTCTGTCTCTACTCCCAAGGATCTAGTTGGAGAGAAAAGACCAACACACATGAAAATAATTAACAAAAATATGACAAAATGTAATCAAGTGCTAACATTTTGATAAGAATTATATAAATTTTGCAAAAGGCAAAGGGGGTAATGATTAATGTGAACTAAAGTAGTCAGAAAAACTTCTTGGAAGTGGAATAACTTGTGTTAGACCTTAACTGATAAAGAGGATTTGGAGGTCACGTTCTAAGTGGCAAGTATTTTAAACCTATGTTCAATGTATTTTCAAAAATGTTTTGATAACTGTATTTCAAAATAATTGGTTTCCTTCGAAATCCTTATGTATTTTATGTTATGCATTTAAGAACAGTATTCTGAGAATAGGTTTATAGACTTCACCAGACTGCCAATGGGATCCATGATGCCCCCAACAAGTTTATAACCGCTTAAGTAGAAGGAATTTAGGGGTTTGGTAAAATGACTTGTCTGATTAACCGATTAACCAGAAAACCTCAAAGGCAGCATGCTATGGTGTGTAGAGAACCCGTTTTGAAGGTAGAAAGATGGATTCAAGTCAAACCTCTTAGCACTATGTCAGGTTCAAGGAAGCATCTGAGAGATGGCTGGGTGATTCTGGCAAAGTCACTAACCTCTCGGGGGCAGCTCTCTAACACTACAGTAGGAGAGAAAGGACCAATCTGCATTGGTCGAGGGAGGGCCCCATATCAATGAAGTCATAGGCCCCTAACCAGAAAACCATTTTTCTTTGACTGTTCTCCTTCTTAAAATTCATCAATGCATTTTCTTGCCCTAATAGAGTAGAATAAGATTAGTTGAATGTGTCCCTGTTGACTAAGGATTTAGTCATTATAAAGGGCAGTGATTTTTCTCACTCTATGGAATTATATATGCTATTGCAGAAAGCATAGGAAATGAGTTTTACAAAAACAAAGAAACCCAAATAATTCCAGTAAACTGAGCACTTCTGTTCATCTGCTTTTTACGGCATTAGTGAAACCCCCAAGATAGAGTGGCAGCCTGAGGCAGCCACTCCTCTAACTACCACCCTCCCCCCCCAAATTAAAAATAAAAATCTTTTCCTTTGCTGCATTTTCAAGGAGTATTAGGAATAGCCTCCTCCTGGTTTGAATGACTAACTAGGGAATGGATAACGTGGAAATGACCAGGGAGCCTTACAGATGGGTGACAGTGTTAAGAGAAAGAGATCAGAAAGCAAGGAAATTTGTCCTGAATTGAAGTGGCTGGCTGTTAGAACTGGGGATGTTACTGTGGAGACCTGCTATAAATATCAGTCTTCCCAATACAAAAGGTTTCTATAAACTTGTCCTTTATTCCAATCAATGCTATATCCAACAATTTGCCTCCTCCTCTGTTTCACTTGCTTGCCTGAATGGTCAGATGGTAAAGCAAAGGAAAAAATTTGTGCTCCAATGGAAAGAGAGGTGAACACTGATTCAGGAGACCTGAGTGGGAATGCTCTGATACTTTACTCATGGGACTACGGACAAGGCACTTATCCCCTCAAAGTTTTATGTTCCTCATCTTTAGAAATGGGGTATAAATTCTTGCACTATCCTCCCCCAAGGCTGTCATCAGGAAAGCACTTTGGAAACCTTGTGAAATATAAAAACTCATATCTATATAGTACTTTAGGACAACTAGGTAATGCCATAGTACACAGAGTGAGGAAGACTCCTCATCCTGAGTTCAAATATGTTCTGACTCTTACTAGCTGTGTGACCCTAGGCAAGTCATTTTATCCTGTTTGCCTCAGTTTCCTCATCTGTAAAATGAGCTGGAGGGGGAAATGATACATCACTTTAATGTCTTTGCCAAGAAAACCCCAAATGGGGTCATGAAGAGTCTGACAGGACTGAAAAATGATTGAACAAAAACATATAGTGCTTTAAGCAAAGCACTTTGCAGGAATTGTTTCATGTGATCCTTAGAACAACCCTTTGGAGGAGGTGCTCATATTATCTCCATTTTACATCTGAGGAAACTAAGGCAGAGAAAGATTAGTTGACCTGTGCCCAGAACAACACAACTAGTCAGATTTGAATCAGGGTCTTTCTGATCCAAGTCTAGTCCTCTACCCTCTACACCAGCAGTGGGAAACCTACAGTTCCCTGCCTTTGCTCTACACTATGCTGCCTCTAACATCGGTAAACATATGGGTGTATGTATATCATAGATAGAGGCAGCTAGGTGGCACAGTGGATAGAGTGCCACGTCTGGACTCAGGAAAGCTTGAGTTCAAATCCAACCTCAGACCCTTACTACCTGTGTGGCATTGTCACTTCACTCTGCTTGCTTCAGTTTCCTCATCTGTAAAATAAGCTGGAGAAGGAACTGGCAAGCCATTCCAGTATCTGTGCCAAGAAAATCCCAAACAGGGTCACAAAGAGTAGAACACAACTGAAATGACTGAACAATAAAATATACAGATATACTTAACTTGGTAGGAATGCAAATTCGCCTGTATCTTAGACTTAAGAGGATTGCCTGGGTGCTCTAAGAGATTAAAGAACTTGTCCATAGTCACAGAGAAATTTTGCATCAGAGAAAGAAAGCACCAAGACCTAGGCTGCCTGACTCCAAGGCCAGGTCTTTAATCATTATACTATATTGTGTCTCAAAGTGCCAAGTGAGGCTACTTATTAAAGTGTTTTAGGGGCGATGAAAGCCAGAAAAGATGAGTTAAAGGAACAAAATGGGAAAAAAAAGTGCTGATGAACTAAGATTTAAGACAGAACCTGAACTTAGTGGATTAAATAAATTGCTGCCAGAAGAATTTAAAAGCTAGTGGATTCTCATAGAAAATAGAACCAAAAGCACTCTTTCTTCTCCCAAGTACATTTCATTAAAGGTTTTGTCCTTTGATTTTCTTTTCCTATTCCTCCTTCCTCCCCTCTGCTTTTAGAGCAATTGAAAATGATAACCAAAACAAATTGAGTTCCTAACCAAAAAAAAATTTTTGGAGCAGTGTACCCATAACTTTTCTCTTTAGTTCTTCTAAGGAAATTTTATAAATGCAGTCAGTCACAATAGGAGTGATTCAGAGTCATGTTGAACAAAAGTGCAGCTCTCATCCAAGCAGCCTATCCCAATGGGAGCTAAATGGCTAAAAAAGACTCTAAAAGATTAATCAGCCACTGTGTGGTAGCCCTTCCTTCATGCTTTCAGATTCTGATAATCTAATAAGATATATTTAGAAAGAGTAGCTGGAGAATTCCAGGAAGGCTTACATAGGGTACCCACTTGAGTGAAACCAGCCTTCTGGTCATTTCATCTATAAGAGGAAGAGGTTGGACTAGACGACTTCTGTGCTCTCTTCAAACTCAAAATTCTATGAATAATAATAGCTAACATTTGTTGCTGTTGTTGTTGAGCCATGTCTGACACTTTGTGACCCCATTTAGGGTTTTCTTCCATTGTTTTCATTCTTTCAATTTTGTTCAACTTATTCCAGATGTCTCATAATCTTTAGCTTCCACTTGCCCAATTCTAATTTTTAACAAATTATTTTCTTCAGTTAACTTTTTGTATCTCCTTTTCCACTTCGCCAATTCTACTTTTTAAGGAGTTGTTTTCTTCAGTATACTTTTCCCCCTCATTCTGTCAATTGTATTTTTAAAAGAATTCTTCAATTTTCTTCCATCTCTCTTATTTGACTTTTAAAATCCTTCTGGAGCTCTTCCAAGAAGGTTTTTTGATCATGAGACCAATTCATACTCCCCTTTGAGGTTTTGGATGTGGGTATATTGACCATGTTGTTCTCTCCTAAATTTGTTTTGATCTTCCCTGTCAACAAGATATTTCTCTATGGTCATTGTTTTTCTTTGATTATTCTTGCTCATGTTGTTTGCCTTTTAAATTTGATCTCTACTTCTGGGACCCAGGGGCTACTGTCCCAGACTTCTTGTGCTGGTGGTTAGGGGCCTGGTTACTGGTTTTCTCTGCTGGGGCCTCGGGTTCTGGCAATTGGATGTTGTAGTGGTGACTGGTGTGTGTCTGGTGTTGTCATTTGCCTGCTCCTTCACCATGAGGCTCAGGATCTTCCATTGGTCCACTGAGGTGTGGCTTGCTGCTGGCTTGCTGGGATGCCTCCCATCCTGTACTGGTCTCCTTCAGCCACAGTGAGAGGAACCTTTCCCATTAATCTTCCTAATCTCTGTAACTAAAAGACTGCTGTACCCCCATCTTTCTGCTGCCTCCACTATTCCAGGATTTTTCCTGGGGCAATATTCTCTGGGTGTTTCCAAGTCTATAAGGGAGGGTGAGAGGTACTTACTGCTTACTACACCATCTTGGTTCCTGGATGTTTAAATAGATGACTTTCAAGCATTCAGTCTGTGGGCTGATAGCTCCAGGAGCAGCCACTGCCACTGCCGCAGGCCCTGTGCAGGACTGTGCTTCTCTCTCACCCAGTTCCAACAGACCCTCCCTCTTGTGCTGAGAGGTCTGAGAATTGCCACTTCTGCCAGTGATTCAGTTACCTGGCATCTGCCCCCACTTTGCTATGGTTGGTTGCAGCCTGCACACTTGACTGTGCCGGCACTCTTGTCCCAGCCAGTGCAATAGGCCCTTCCTGTTGACTTTCCAGGTTGTCTTGGGCTGGAAATCGGCCATACTCTGTCTCTTTATGAATTTTGCTGCTCTAGAATTTGTTCAGATTCACTTTTTAGAGGTATTTGAAGGAGTTTGGGGGAGATCTCAGTTGAGTCCCTGGTTTCACTCTACTATCTTGGCTCCTCCCTCCCCGCCTCCATCTAGGGTTTTCTTGGCAAAGGTACTAGAGTGATTTGCCATTTCCTTCTATGGATCGTTATATGGGTGAGAAAACTGAGGCAAACAGGATAAAGTGACATGCCCAGGGTTACACAGCTAGCAAGTGTCTGAGGCCAGATTTGAACAAACGAAGAGAAGTCTTCCAGACTCTTGGCACTCTAGTCACTGGGCAGCCTAGCTGCAGCTGACTTTTATGTAAGACTTACTAAATGCCAGGTACTACAATAAATACTTTACAATTAGTATCTCATTTGGGATAACAATCCTGGGAGGTCAGGGCTATGATTATCCCCATTTTACACATGAGGAAACTGAGGCAAATAACTTGTCCAGGATCACACAGCTAGTAAATGGCTGAGGCTAGATTTGAACTCGGGTTTTTCTGACTCCAGGCCCAGGTCTCAGTCCACTGAGCCATCTAGTTGCCTCTATGATGTTTATGATATTTATAGAATATAACAAGACAGGAAGGATTTTAGCCAATTGTTACCGGCTTATGAATGTGTCTGGATATCTAATAAACCTGAACTACAGCCTCAGGGTTACAGATCATAGAACCTCCTCAGACCAACCCAGAACCTGCTTCTTAGTCCTATCCTGCTCTCTGTGGTAGGTACCTTGACTCTATTGATAGCCTTTTGCCCCAAGCCTAGTTAGACCTGTGTTCTGAAGTGAAAAGAGAAGCCAGCCATAGCTGAGGAGAACGGCAGGCAGGAGAAGGCAGCATGGTGAAGCATGCAGGGGGAGGGGATGGGGGCAGGCTGCTCTTTGTACCTCTTCCCTGGGGTGCAAACAGGACTTGCTAAGGTTTGGTGTCACTGAGTTTAACCCGTGGCAAATCTGTGCTTGGTCTCAAGTCACAGTTGCCATTTTTTCTTGGTTTTCCTGCTTTGGTTCCTACACGATGATATCTGTTCATCTGCCCTACAGATGTCTTACATAAAGGCCTAGGCTCAGCAGTCCTTTGCTCCAGCTGGGAGTAGTGAGCAGTCAGATTTGCCAGTCTTTGTAGTGTGGATGTCTGTGGACACAAACATATCCTGGAAGCCTCTTAGACTGTGCTGCCTCCACACAGACATGGAAACTTTGCAAGCTCTGAGCATTAGTTACTAACACTTCTTGGGGAGATAAGTAAATACCCAACTCCTGAATGAGAATGCTCTTTACTAAGGTATGGTCCCTGTAGGAGTGTGAGAGCCCTAAGTCCCAAAGAAGGTCACTCTCATTTAACTGGAGTGAGAGTGATTGGAAAAATCCCCCAGGACATTTACAATGTTCCCTAACTTTCTAGATCCAGTTGCTTATAAATTTATATCTGTAATGGCAAGAAAAATAGTATTTTTTTGCTGCTTTTTTGAATTTAGTTTTAGCTAATGAAGTGCCTTTGAGTCTCACCTTTGATTGTTTCAAGAGTCTTTGATTGGAAACAGCGTACATTGTATTGCCCTTAGTAAGCCTAAGGGAATTTGAAGATCTCCCCTGCCCCTTAATAGGCTGAATGTAATCACATGGGAGTCCATGGTGGGAAGAGCTTGCAAAAAGGGTAGAACAGGAAGGAGCTGATAAGAGCCCACGCAGAGCTGGGAGCAGGCAGAACTGAGAGAGAATGTTTGTGACATTGGTACTCTGTTGTTCTGTGTTGATTTCTCAGACAGAAAGTGAACTGAGATAATAGTTTTGATAGTGTGTATAAATATTGTAGAAACTGCAAAGAGCTTGGAGTGGGACAGTCCCTGTAAGCTGAGACATGGAACCAGTGGACAGCTGCCTACATGTGAATCCAGGCAAGAGTTGGGAGTGGTCAGCCCATGGAAGAGGAGGGATGGGTTTTGGAAGCCAGCCTTGAGTCAAGATGAAAGAGGACTTTATTTGAATACTCTATATTGACTGAGGAGATTGTAGCTTACTGTGACCTAGGGGTGGATAGTGTTTCTATATTCTGCTACCTCTTAAAGATGACTATAAGATATACCGAATGATATGTTTTGTTTAAAATTATGTGGCCACCTTAGTAATAAGTTATGTTATGTTGTTGTGAAGGTTATTCTTTAGTTTATTGCTGAATAAATAGACAGTCCATTATATTATGCAATTAGACCCTTAAAGTCATTCACAGCAGCAGTCCTCAGGAGAGCTGCCATGATTGGCTTTACAATATCTGTAGGAGCTCTGGCCAATCTAGATCAAGGTGGTTTCCTGCTTGTAAGACTTGACTGCCCATTTGCTGTCCCCATAAGACATGCTTGCTGAATTCTGGTGACATGGGGGTGTCCAAAAACCAAAGGTGCCCATGGCAAAAGGGATGGTAATATATTGTGCCAATACCTTCAGAGTTCTATATATAAACTTTTTGTGGAATAGGTTGGCCTCAATGACCCAGTCCTATGGCTAGTGAAATTTAATAAAAGGGTGAACTAAGACAATACTCCAAGAAAAATAATATTTGTCAGCAGAGGGCTATCAATAAGTGCATCAGTACTTGCCTCCATTTTTGCCAAAGACTCCAAGCAAAAGAACAATTTGCCTTTGTACGTTTTGGGGAATACAGACAAAAAAGAGAACAAGGTCAATGACATCATGGGATTGAGGCAACATGATTGGTTACAAAGCTGAGGTATAGGGAACAACATGATTGTTTGGAAGTTTGGTAATAGCAGCTATCAACAACCCACCTTTTTCTTACATGAGACTAAGAAGTGCTCATTGTTAGAGTACAGGTGCAAGGTCAGAAGATAACATATGTGCCCTTTTTGGATAGCAGACCAGACATCCTTGAAGGATGGCTTGATGCCATAAAAATAGAACCCATTCCCTGTGTCACAAGTGTTCCACAAGGTCAGCTAAACTCCTAGAGGCAAGAAAATATCAGTGATTAACAAGAGATCTGGATTTCTAAACTTAACTCATTAAAGACCAGTTGAATTCTGAACCAAGTTCAGAGACAAAAATCCATGACTTAAACACACACACACACACACACACACACACACACACACACACACACACACATATATATATATATATATATATATATATATATATATATATACAGAATCACTCTTAGTCTTCTCACCTGGAAGGCAAAGCTGAGACCAAGTTTGCCAATGCTGTACCATTGATTTTGCTCGGCAGTGTACTTGGATTGAGACTCAACTCTGGTCCCCAGCAGCCCTGTTCTAGTCGTCATGGGCATCTGTGCTATTTCTATTTATTTGGCTTAAATCCCAGTGAAGTTTTGCAGTTTGAGAGGGTCCCATCACAACTTGTTCCCCGAAGAGAGTTTATTCCTGTTCTGTTGGCTGAGTGAACTATCCTTGGCCAGGTGCCCACAGCAGTAGTTAAGGAAGAGACCCAAATACCTCAGCAGCACCTTAATTCCCTAACTTTTTCCTCTAACAATTCACCTTTTTATGCCTGTAGCTGGCAGTCTAAGCCCTGATAGGGCTGAGGTACATCTGAGAATTTCCTGGAAACAGTAGCAGCAAATTCTTTTGCAATAAGACGTTGGTTGTCATGGATACAATCAAGGGATGACCTCTCCAGGCCAGACAACCACAAGAACATCCCGATGCCTGACTGTTACTCCCTGCTTCTGTGAATTCCTGATATTCTGGAATTCTGTTGCTCTAGTCATTAAGTCGAATTCTGCAAATATCTACAATCTAGTAAGAATTCAAGAGGGAGATAATTTTGTTGCTTAATTTTTTTTAAAAATTAACTTTTGTTTATTTTTAGTTTACATCATTCATTCCCATGAGATTTTGAGTTACAAATTTTTCTCCCCATCTTTCCCCCCCACCACCACCCCAAAACAGTGATCTCACTGTATACCCCCTTCCCCGATCTGCTCTCTCCTATTTCCTCCCCCATCACCCCTCTGACTTTCCCGTAGGGCAAGATGTATCTCCTTACCCCAGTACATGTATATCTTAATTCCCAGTTTCATGTAATTAATAATAATAATTATTATATATGTACTCACATATGTATTTAACATTTGATTATAGAACTTTAGATTCTAGATTCTTTGAGGGAGATAATTTTTAAAAAAGTTTAGAAAACACAAACTAACCCAGCCTGAGGAGTATGATGCTTTTCTTATCCTGGAAATTACCCAGTTTCTTCCCTTTGTCATCTTGATGATAAAAATCATACTAACCTAGTCATCTGCTGTGACTTAAAGGTAGTTCAATTCCATTTTGCCTACCACAACTCCCAGTACTTGTGGTCAGGCCAACACTTCTCTGGCCACTCCCCTACCCCATTCCCTTCGATACCAAGCCTTTAGGTATGGTCTTACCACAGCAGAGGCAGATATAAGGACTTACACAAATATCTGACTTCATCAACCTGGTTCTAGCTGTGCCCATGCCCAAAGATTGTACCTATTTTCTGCTAGAAAACCCAAGCCCTCAAAGCCTTCCCAAAATCAGATTTTTGTAGAATTGATCTCATGTGAAATGTTCATCCAACTTGTGAAGAAGAACAAAATGAGGACTTGTTCTTTCTGTTATCACTCCCATATGAATGTTATAATACGCAACTGTTCGTGTTCCTTCTCATCTCCCCCATTCCCTTCAGCTTTCCGTCAACTCCTGATCTAGAATCTATTGTGACCAAATTAGACTTACAAAAAAAATCTATAGTTCAGTAATATTTGGGATTGGGAGAGATGAGTGTGGAGAAAAAGATCTGAACAACACAAATACCTCCATTGGGTCTTTTGGGAAATGTGGGATAGTCTAGAAGGCCCCTGAGGTCCTTTCCAGTTTTCAAATTTTGAGGTATATACAACCAAACGCTAAAATACTCAATCATTTATAAACCCTATTTTCAAAAAATTTACTTTTTTGGTGGTGGTTGGTTTTTTTTAAAATTTCCTATATTTCCCAATGTTCCCTTCTTATTCCCCCTCTCTTATCAGAGAGCCATCCGTCTTAACAAGAAACAAAATGTGAGAAGGAAAGAAGCAATTCAGCAAAATTCTGACTCATGCAATCAAAGTTCCACCCTTCCCAACCCCTACAAAGAAATGGAAAGGGAGAGAGAAGTCTTCTCAGCTCTCTTTTAGGGTCCACCTGAGTCATAATTTCAAAGCATTCGGTTTGTTTTTCTTTCCATTTATATTACTGAATTGAAGGAGTAGATCAAGGGTATACTGGTAAATATTTAACAGTTGGTTCTCTGGGGTGTGTGTGTGTGTGTGTGTGTGTGTACACACACATAATACAATGCACATTTGTACATATACAGATATATACATATATTATTAATATAAATGTAACATATGTGGCATATTATATATAATATTGTGTTATATTATTATATAACACATATTTATGTATATGTACATATATACTTCTCTATAACACTTTAAAGTTTAATCTGCATGATTAACATTTTCCCCATCACTTTCTTAAGTTTAAATAACTAATAAAACGATAAATCAGCTCCTGATTTGTAGCATTTGCAGATGTCCGAAGTGAAGATTTCATAACTGGCTCTTCCAGAGCCTGTCTGAACTGGTTTCAGCACATCACTAGAGTGTATTTTCCTAGTTCTGCTTACATCATCCCAAATCAATTCATATAAGTATTACTATGATTCTTTACTTTCATTATTTCTTATAATGTAATATTCAGTTTTACCTTCATATGCCACAATTTCTTTAGCCATCCCCTCTCTTCCCTAATTAAAAGGTATTTAATTTGTTTCCAATTTTTTATTATTACAAAAAATACTTCCATAAATATTTTGGGATAGATGGAGTCTTTCCTTTGGCATAGCAACTTACAATTTATAAGCCATTTTTTTGTTAAAGAGTTGTCAAACTCAAGCGTGGTCCTATATCTTGATGGCAACTTAATTTTCCTTAAGGTTTCTGCTTAAAATATCCAAATATTCGAGTGGTCTTTGTTCACTTACACTGACAGAGGTTTTGCCAAACTAGAAGTGTCGGTTTGAAAGACAGTGATGTTCTTGGAACATCTCAAACTGGCAGGAGATGAAGATGAAATTGTCTTGTAGCAGAACACACAAAATGTCTTGCTATTATTAAGGGCTTGCAGAAATTCCTGGGGCTTAAACTATATCTAAAATTCTCTATAATAACCTGTCCACAGTCCTTGAGGGAAGGACCAAAATGCTCAAAGGCAAAGTTTGATTAGACATTAGAGGCTGAGGTTATCTGAGTATTTGTGCCAATCTGCAGCCTCAACAAAAATGCATTAGAATGACAGAAACCCTGCTTCATCTGAATTTTCTCACTTTTGGGGGGAGGGGGTTGCTATTTTTGCTATTTTGGTACTTTGTAAGGTCTATATAATTTTTATTCCTATTCGCTGAATCCTGGTCATACCCATTACTAGGCTTTGGTTTGTGTGTGTGTTGTTTTAAACTTATTGCTTCTTGCAATACTTTTGAATTTTACTTCAATATTGGCTTATACGATTGAATGATTTAGTTTTGTATAGAACTTTTTAGCATAATGTTATTTGTCTCCTTAAATACTATGTTAGGCATTATTCAAGTAATAATTTTGTGAGTTAGCAGGACTATGGCATATTTTAACTTTTTACTTTGAATAGGCTCAAATCTTTATTAAATGTGTTTTCAGTAAATAGATTGGATTATTTTTAAACTTTCAGAGAGTTTAACCCATCTAAAATTAGTATTAAACTTTTTAAAGTTTGTCTTCAGTCCTACCAGAAGGAAATATGCAGCCTCGTGCAGTGGAAAGAGAACTGGAGTTGGCAGTCAGAGGACCTGGGTTTAGATTTTAGCTCTGCTACTTAAGAGATATATGGCTTTGGGCAAGTTTGTTAACTTCTTTGGACCTCAGTTAAGAGGTTGGACTGGACTCTTAACCTAGGGTTCACTGACCTGCAGATAGCTTTAAGAAAGGTTTCATAGGCTTTATATGACTGCCAAAGGACTCCATGAGACAAATGTTAACAGTCCCAAGACTAATCAAATCAGCAAATATTTATTAAGTGCCTACTATATTCCAGGCATGCTGGGGATACAAAGAAAGGCAAAAACAGTCATCATGGTCATCATGGAGCTCACCATCTGACTGGGGAGACAACATGTAAAGAACTATGTACAAACAAGATATATTCAGAATAAATTAGAGATAATCTAGCAAAGGTGCTAACACTAGGGAGAAATGGAAAAGGTTTCTTGTTGAAGACTTGAAGGAAGCCATGAAGTGGTGGCAAAGAGGAAGAGCATTGCAGGCACCAGCAGGGGGGCAGCCAGTGAAACAGCACAGAGTTGGGAGATGGAGTGTCTTGTGAAAGGAAAAGCAAGGAGGCCACTGGATGGTAGACTGTAGAGGGGAATTGGGTTGAAGAACAGTGCAAAGGCAGGAAGAGCCCAGGTGATGAAGGACACTAGATGACCTCAGAAGTTCCTTCTAATTTTTAACTCTCTAATCCTCTTTGTTAACACAAATTTCATCACTCAATAAGCATTGGGTAAGTACCTACTTCATGCCAGGCACTGTGCTACGGGCTGGTGATACAAGGGGAAAAAAAATGGAATAAGCCCTGTGCTCTAGAAGTTTATGTTCTATTGACTGAAGTGTGTGTGTGTGTGTGTGTGTGTGTGTGTGTGTGTGTGTGTGTGAGATAATGGGGCGTGGGGAGCCCAGAGAACAAAAGAATTCCATACAAAGTCCTTGTCCTCTTTGACTCTTAGGTTGATTAGACTAAGTAGACTCTTACTTGTGATACTATAAAACCTGTCCTCCAGCTTTTGCTGGAATTTGGAGGTAGACTCACACTTTTTTTATGAAGACATGCCTTCCATTGAAGTTGACTTAGGGAGGGAATGACATACACTCTACATTGGGTATCTTGGCCTACAGGAGAGTAGGGAGGAAAGGGATGAGAGGGGGGAGAATGGAAGGGAGCTCAGGTTGTGGGGAGGGTTGTTAGAAGCACACACTTCTGTAAAAGGACAGGGACAAAGTAGAGAACAGAATAAGTGGGGGATGGAACAGGAAGGAGGGAAATATACAGGCACTGGTGTAGGGAGACCCATCCTGCCCTACTGGAAAGTCAGAGGGGTGATGCGGGAGGACATAGGAGAGAGCAGATTGTGGGAGGGGCTTCACAGTGGGATTGCTGTTTTGGGGTGGTGGGTAGGGAAAAGACGGGAAGAAAATTTGTAAATCAAAATCTCATGGAAATGAATGATGTAAACTAAAAGTAAACAAAATTTAAAAAAAAGACATGCCTTCATGAAGGTGTGGAGTTGAACTCACACCTTTCCTCCTTTTTAACTGTGTGCTTATTCTGACAGTCATTGGGGGAGTGCTTTTTTTGAGAGACACATACGTTTTGAATCACAGCAGTTTGATCTTATTAGCAACATAAAGCTGTCATCTCACTCAAGTCACATGACCCATTGCCAATTCTTTTTCAAAGGCTTATTATTCTGACTGATGTTGAGGCCCCCCTACCCTATTAATCATACCCCTGTTTAAAATAGATTGAAGGTAGTGACAATTTAATTGATAATCAGTTATAAAATTGTCAAGGATAGTTAAGCTACTTGATAGGGGGAAGAAACAACTACAACTAAAATTTCTGGAAAAAGGCCACATCCTAATGTCTAATAAACTTACTTATTTCTGATTCAACAAACATTTCTGGACGGTGCTATGTTACTCCCAAACAATTGGCATCGAGGACTCTTGGCAATGCTTTGGTCTATTTAGAATTCTCTTTGGTCAGAAGACTGGTGAACACTTACCTTTTCCTAGCATATTTCCAATATTGGACTTTTGAACCAATTTAATCACCAGCTTGTTTCAACCAAAATAATGGTTTGACAAGCACACAGGAATTCAGCCTCTCTCCCTTTCCTCTGCTCCCTCCTACAACCTCCTACCCCCACAGACCCTGTTCAGAAAATCCCTGACATCTGACATAGAGGGATTTATAGGTTTAGTGAAAATTGCTTTCTCCCGCTATCCAGATTACATACTCTGGGAGGATTTTTTTTTGGCATGAGTAAACACCCTTCTAATAATGAACAGACCAATAACGTCTTGAGAGAAAAAGAATCTACTTTTACTTTTTCCTGTTTTTCCCGAGAAAAGCTCTGGTACGCTCTGGAACACCCGAACACTATCCCCAAAATGAAATCTGGCCTCTTCCTTTTGTGGTGGGGATGGGTGTTGGCCACTGAAGGCAGAGTCCACTGGCAAGGAAGAGAAATACAGGAAGTGGCTAAGAAGGGCAGGTGAGTACACATTTTGAGAGACAGAATTTAGGAAAATATAGCACTTACTTCTTGGCACCCTATGGCCATTACAAGTTATATGGTATTGAAAGACTTTGTAAGAGAATAAGTGGAAGGATTCCCTTTCCTTGCTCTCTTCTGCTTTGGTTTATCCCTTTATATGATGGTTAAAGTTAGTTTTTATTATCAGTTCTCTGTGACAATTCATTCTTAAATGTCTTAGCAATATACCTTGGGTGAAGGGGACTGGCAAGTTGCTTTTTTCCTATTCTTTGAACCAAGGACATTTCTTTTGTTGTCTGTAAACAGATTTGCTAATCCCAAAATGACTGGTTGAACTCTTTAGTAAGGAGGAGGAGAGGATTCTCATATCTACTAGAATCACAGAATGTTAGAGCCAGAAGGAACCTTGGAGATGGACTTCTAGCCCTTGTAAGACTGGGGAGGAAAGGTGGCTTATTTGGAATAGGGACATAGGAGGCACTTAAATGTTTGTTTAATTGAGGTTGTTTAGGGATCTGGTGGCAGAGTCAGGACTGGATTTATGTCTTTTGTTCTGGATCTCTTTTGGGGGACTTTGGAGATGGAAGCAAAAGCATCTCTTTGAAGTTAGATGGAGAGCCAGAGGGATCAATGACATGAGCCCTAGTGTCTGCTAATGGGAAAGGAAAAATAATTGAATTGGCTGCAGATGAGCTCTGAAGGCGATTGCCAAAAAGAGTACGTGCTAGCTTGTACGTCCCACCCTACCAGACCCTGCAGGCTAGCTAGTCTGGCTGAAAAAGGTGGCCAGATTCATTCTTTCCTGATGACACAACCTCTTCCATCTCACCTTGGACACTTACTAGGGACCTGATATATTTGCAAAGAGAATGATGTCACATGATATATCTTCAAGGAGAATGATGTCACCTTAATTTTTTTTTATTAAAATGCTTTTACCTGAATTATTTTCCGAATCAGCAAAATATAACCAGTCAAAAAACCAAGGAACAGACTGGGGACACTGGAGCTATTGAAATTTTTAGCCCTTTGGGCATAGTTCCAAATTGCTTTCCAGAATAATTGGGTCAGTTCACACTGAGCTCCAAATAGAATATTAGAATTAGATAGGATCTTGGGAAATCATCCTGTCCTTCCTTCCTTGTCCCCAACTAATTTAAAATCTAGGAATACTGAGACCAGGAGAAATGACATGATTTATCTAGGGTCACACAGCTAGTTTGTGGCAGAGTTGGGGCCTACAGACACTTGTTATGGATTTAGAACCGTAAGGGAGCTGGGAAATCATCTTAAGGAGGTCATCCCCACGATTTTACTGTGGGAGAGGGAAACCAAAACCTAGAGAGACTTAAATGACTTGTTCAAAGTTGAGTATACCTATCAAGAAACACGAGATTTGAACCCAGATCCCTTTGACTCCGGCTCTAGTTCTCTGTCCTCTACATTTGACTCTCTATTAATAAGCAAGAATTTATTAAGCCCCTACTATATGCCAAGAACTGTGCTAAGCACTGGGGATATAAAGAAAGTAAAAACAAAAAAAACAAACAAAAAAATATCAACCCTCTAGGAGCTCACCTTCTAATGTGGGAGGAAACATGCAATTCTGTGTGTGTGTGTGTGTGTGTGTGTGTGTGTGTGTGTGTGTGTGTGTGTGTGACGGGGAGGGCAGAGAGAGATGGAAGGTACTCTCAAGAGGGAAGGAATTAGTAGTATTGGAAATCATCTAAGGAAGATCAACTCCATAAATGGGGGGAGGGAGGAGAAGTGGGGTCTTGGAGAAGAATGGAAAAAAAATCTCTTGAAGAAAGTCAAATTTATAAACTTCTGGGCAGCCATTGTCTTTGAATTTGCAATTGTATTCTCAGCTCTTTACATAGTGCCTGACATAATTAACAATATTTTCCCATTAATTTAAATTTGAAAAATTAAAAAAATATCTAGAAAAAAAAGAAAGTGAAATTTAAGTTAAGTCTTGAAGGAAAACAGGAGGCAAAGGTGAGGAGAAAGAACTTTATGGGCATGGGAGACATCCAGTGAATGAGCAAGGATCAGGAGATAGAGGAACAGAGTCATTATTGCTGCATCGATGAATGAAAAGAAAGGACCAAAGCATAAGAAGACTGGAAAGGCACAGAAGGCCAGGTTGTGAAGGTGCTTTAAAGTCAAATAGAGGGTTTTATATTCCATCCAGGAGGTAATAGGGAACGATTGGAGTTTATAGCATAGGGGAGTGACATGCTCAGATATGAGCTTTAAGGAAGATCATTTTGTCTTCTGAGTGGGGAAGGACTTGACACAGAGAGAGACCATCCAAAAAGCCTATTGCAGTAGAACAGGCATGAGGTAATGAAAGCCTGCAATAGGGCAATGACTATGTGAATGAAGCAAAGGGAATGTATAGCAGAGATAATGGGAAGCTAAAATTTTCGGAACTTGGCAATGGACTAGATTTGTAAAGTGAAAGCAACAGGGGAGTTGAAGATGACACCTAGATCATAAACTTCAGTGGTGGAGAAGTTCATTGAGTGCTCTGGACAGTAATTGGGAAGTTAGGAAGAAGAGAGATAGGAAGAAAGATAATAAGGTTCAGTTTTGAATATACTGAACTTGAGGTGTGTTTGGGACATCCAGTCTGAGATGTATGCAACTGGGAATTTGGAGCTCAGTGTGAACTGACCCAATTATTCTGGAAAGCAATTTGGAACTATGCCCAAAGGGCTAGAAAACTGTGCATACCCTTTGATCCAGCAATACCACTACTAGGTCTATATGCCAAAGAGATCCAAAAAAAGGAGGGCAAGGGAAGGAACTGTTTGTCAAAAATATTTATAGCAGTTCTTTTTATGGCAAATGATGAGCAGGCTGATTTCAGAAAAACCCGGAAAGACTTAAATGAACTGATGCAAAGTAAAGTGAGCAGAATGAAGAGAACGTTGTACACAGTAACAGCAATATTGTATGCTGATCAACTGTGAAAGACAGCCATACAGTGATCCAATGCAGTTCCAAAGGACTCATGATGTAAAATCCTATCCGCATCCAGAAAAAGAATCGATGGATTATGAATGCATATGGCAGCATACTATTTTACACTTTTTCATGTTTTTTTCCTTTTTGGTTTATGTCTTCTTTCATAATATGACTAATATGGAAATATGTTTTGTATGATTGTAGATGTATAAACTATATAAAATTGCTTACCATCTCAGGAATGGGTAGCCTGACTCCAGGCCTGGCATTATCCATTGAGCCACCTAGATGCCCCTTCCTGACTTATAGTCAAATACTTTTTTTCATTACTGATCACCTGTGTGACCTTGGGAAAATTATTTCATACGTCTGGGTCTCAGTTTCCTCATCTGTAAAATGGGGATTGGACTAGGTGATATTTAAACCTAGTGATATCACTAGGCAATATTTAAAGTCTAAGGCCAACTCTAACTAATTATGATCCCATGAGTCCTCCAATTGGAACACGGTGCTGTCGCCAAGCTACCTCTGTCTGCTTGTTGGAAGATTACCCAAATTTCTTATGAATGAATGAATTCCATTTGTTTAATGGCTAATATTGATAATGGATCATTCATTTAATTTAATTAATGGATAATGTTGATCATGCTTTAGGTACCATCCTTCCTTAACTAGAAGATCACTTGAAAGTCTTCTTTTATCTTCAACAGTAATACTCTCAAAAAAGTTCTTACTTTACCTGATCCGTGATCCCATCAATGTGGTGTAAATCACATTTGTTGACATATTAAATGCAGAGACTTGCATTAGCTACTCAAAAATGGCAGTGTATGTTTCCTGAGGCTGGATCTTAAATTCCTGGGCATCTCTTCTGTTGCAGGAGAGGAGGAGAAAGATAATAAGGAAAATTTTTCCCCCACTTTCTTGCTAGTCCAAGAGAGAGCCCCCAAATCCCAAGACCCTCAAAAAAGGAGGACAATTAATGAGAGTTGGGGTGACAATAACCTAACCTCAAGCCTCTGTTGCTAGTTACATTAATTTTCCCTTAAAAGATACTGATAATCATCCTGAGCAAACCTGATTGACTCAAGGGACTAAAGGCTTAAGCTGTTGACATCATTTCTTGGTTTCCAGAATACAAAAGTACCACAAGGAGTTTCAGGATCTCTCAAATACTTGACTGGTGAATCCTAACAGACAGCTTAAGTAAGGAAATTTTGCTCAGGTTGAATCAACTCAAGGAGTTCTCAGTGTCTGTCCTTGTTGACATCCTTCTCCTTCCATGGCTAAGTAAATCTCCATTTGTTAATTATTGAATGACCTATAGGTGTCTCATTTTTTTTCCAGTATTGAACTAGGAGGAGACATGCTGGGTCCAACTTAGCCTAGAATAAGAACAGAAATTATTTCTCTTTTTAAGTCTACTGAATAGGTGAATTTTCAATAACAAGCCTTCTATGGAACAGCCCCTCCTTTCACTGGAACCAAGAGACTAGCCAGGAGCCCCTAATCTTTTGTAGCATTTAATTAGAGGCCTGAAAGCATGTTTAGCCAATTGGACTTTGTCTTTACCACCAACTAAGAATCTCTGATCCTGCCTGCCCCTTTGGAAAGAAGCCAGAGCATGCATCTCCATAACCAATGTTTCACTATTACTATGAAATCAGAGCACATGTTCCATAGGCTTGCCCCTCTTTCACTTCATGGTCCTCATAAGTTACTGGAACAGAAAACAAACAAACAGCTTATCACCTGGGCTGTCCCTTTCATCAGATGAGCTTAAAGTCACTACTCACACATACAGCATTTATTTTTTATTATTTTATTTTACTTTTAATTGTTTACATCATTCATTTCCACAAGATTTTGAGTTACAAATTTCCCCCCATCTTTCCCCCACCCAGCACCCCCAAAGAGGCCTCCCACTGTATAGCCTTCCCCCAATCTGCCTTCTCCTATGTCCTCCGCCATCACCCCTCTGACTTTCTGGTAAGGCAAGATGGGTCTCCCTACCCCAGTGCCCGTATATCTTAATTCCCAGTTGCATGTAGTTAATAATAATAATAATAATATATACATATATACATTTTAACATTTTATTGTGGAACTTTAAATTCTAGATTCTTTCCCTTCTTCCCTCGTCACCCACCCCCACTGGAAAGACAAGAAATTCCATACAGGCTGTACGTGTGTAATTACACAGAACATCTCCACAATGGACGCATTGTGAGAGACTGATTCTATGTCCCTCCTTCCTATCCTACCCTCCCCTTGTTCTCACATATAGCGTTTTTTAAAAAGTGTTCTTTCTTATTATTATGAACTTGGCAAACAATTATTTCCTTATAGGTGTGTAGCTGGGCTTCTACCTAAGCTCTGGTAGCTTTGAGCATTGCTGGTTTACAGGAGGAGATGTGACTTTGGATTGGTAGAGAGAAAGCTGAGAGAAGCTATGTGTGCCCCAGTGAGGGACTTACTGACTTGATGTCAGAACTTCTTGTGGGAGATAGAAGACACTCCAGAGCAGCAGTTCTCAACCTGTGGGTTGTGACCCCTTTGGAGGTCAAAAGACCCTTTCACAGGGGTCACCTAAGACCATAGGAAAACACATATTTCTGATGGTCTTAGGAACTGAGACGCCACTCATCTCTTGGTCTCCAGGGGAGTCTGTCCACATGCAGATACACCCACATACCAGTATGAAAGGGTCACGGCATTAGGAAGGTTGAGAACCACTCCTCCAGCAAGATAGCAGACATGAATGTGAAGCTGGTTCCATCAAATCTCTGAACTTGCTCAACATTTTAGACTCTAGATTGCTCAAAAGGATTTATTCTTGGAGAAAGTGTTCTTTGTCTTTGGGTTTAAGCCAAGATTCATCTTACTCTCAGCCAAAGAATTAATTCAATTTTGTGTATTCTAGTTTGTACAGAATACACAAGATTCTTTTATATTCTAATTTGTACAACTTCTCTGATTTTTGTTTGCTATTTTGGTTTACTTTGTATTTGTTATCTGCAGACTCCAAGTTTATCATTTAGTCGATCAGAGTTCTAAAGTCTTTCAAAGCTGTTTTTCTCCATAGCATTATTATGTAAATTATTCGAGTCCTCACTTCCATACTTGTCCACCTACAATCCCTAACAGTCCTCATTTTTCTTTTTTTCTCATCTTTGTTAACCTGATGGACATGAGATGAGACCTCAGAGTTGTTTTATTTTATTGCTAGTGACTTGGAACATTTTTTCATTTGGTTATCAATAGCTTGGATTTCCTTCCTTGAGAGATGTCTAGCCATATTTTTTGCCCTTTATCTGTTGGAGAATGGCTCTTGTCTTATATATTTGTATCTATTCCCTGTATCTCTTAGACTTTTACTAGAGAAATTTGTTTCAAATATTTTTCCCAATTAACTATATCCCTTCTGATTCTATTATTTCTGTGCAAAACCTTTTCAAGTAAACAGTTGTTCACCCATGATCCTTTCTATCTTTTTTTGGTCAAAAACTCTTCGCCTATGTATAGTAGATAATTTTGTTTTCTCTCTGCATTTCTTGTTTCCTTAAATTCTTTTTCTTGACTTATTGCTAAGGCTAACATTTTTAGAGCTCTATCGAATTAGAGTGGCAACAATGAACATTCTTGCTTTACATCTGATCTCATTGGAAAGACCCACCGCATTTCTCCATTACAGATAATGCACACTCTTGGCTTTACGTCAACAAGCTTTTATCAAGTACCTGCCAGGCATTATGCTAAGAGAGAGCTGGGAATACAAAGAAACTTTAATAAAATTCCCTGCTTTTAAGGAGTTCACAGTTTAATGGGGAGAATTTGTAGTATTTGCCAAAAGGATCGCAGTCTAATAATGATGATCTATATACTCTTTATTATCCCTCTGCTTTTAAACTTTCTGAACAGAAATAGGTGTTATACTGTGTTGAAAACATATTGACATATTATAGGATTTTTGTTTTTTGTTATTAATATGGTCTACTATGTTTGTAGTTTTCCTAACAGCAAAATATATGCCCTTTAATATTTGTAAAGCTCTTACTTTATAATAGGCCTACGAGGCAGAATAAGTATTATATTTGATATATGAGACACTCAGGCTCAAAATGACTAGCTCAGTGTCACACAGATAGGAAGTGCCTAAGCCGGGATGTGAACACGTGTCTCATGATTTTCTCTCCACTACAACACACTGCGTATGATAGTCCTAGATAAAAGACATACAGATTATCACTAGGACCATACCTAAGTTTTTCCAGATTTGTGGGCCTTATCAGAACAAGCTTCCACTGTCATAGCCTTTGAGACTTCAGGGTTACCTCTATGCCACAATGAGAGAGCAGAGTGGGTGGAGAGAATATTTAGTACTCATTTTCTGTTATGAATTTATTTTAAAAAATTATGTAGACCTGAGTATGACTGGTGGTACTATGGTTAAAAGACCAACGCAAGGAACTGCAATTCTTTTGGGGGGTGGGGAGGCAGGGCATTTGGGGCTAAGTGACATGCCCAAGGTCACACAGCTAGCATGTGTTAAGTGTCTGAGGTCACATTTGAACTCAGGTCTTCCTGACTCCGGGGCCAGTGCTCTATTCACTGCACCACCTAGCCACCCCCAGAACTGCAATTCTTGATGCTCATTCTGCCCTTTCACTCTTCAATATAGTCAAGTACTTTCATTGACTTCAGGCTTGCTGCATTAAAGAGATCATTCCCACCTGACCTGAAGTTAATAAAAGTTGAGGCAAAAGTCTGAGTGGGCTTTGACATTTTGCAACTCTCACTTTCTATCTGTTTTGCCATGGCTCTGCCCTCCCTCGCTTCTAATGTGAAGATGATCTGGATGTTCAACCACCAACCTCGCTCTGTCATCTAGTACTTAGGTTCCTGGTAACTATGCGTCTGACTGATTTCTGACCTGCTACTTGTGCTGACCAATGCTATTCATTCACACACTGAGTCCAGCCTGCCCACCTGGTTCTGATTCACTGCCTACTCTGACTTCCCAAATCTGCTTGGCCCTCTCAGTCTCCCTGGGCTCAGTCTTCACTCTGTACCCACTGGTGCCCATGGAAACAGCACTTGCTACCTAAAACCCTGACATCCTTGCAAGCCTTGTTTCTAAGGAATCTCCTTAATCTCTAAGCGCTCGGCTTTCACATCATAAGGCAGTAAAAACTCATATTTAGGGATTTCTCTAAGGCCTACAGAGCACTTTCCTCCCAACAACTCTAGAAGACAGGTAGAATGGGTATTAATTTTTTTTCATTTTTCAGATACTGAAGTCGAGGCTCACAGAGGTTGTGCCTTGCTCAGGGTAATATAGATCAATATTTTCTTTCTACTATGCCATTGCTAAAAATGAAGATGGCGTTAGAATTAGACTTAAAATGTTTTCAACCCAAAAATAAAATAAAACATTACTTTGGTGTTTTTCTTCTTTAAAAGATTCAAGCCCTTTGCCGACAGCACAGGGAACCTTATGTCTTATCAACTACACAGCTAAAATCCTCCTTTCTACAGGAAGTCTTCCCCAGCCCATCTTAATCCTAGGGTCTTCCCTCTATTAATTATTTCCTATTTATCCTCTATATCTTTGTATATATTTGTTTGCATGTTGTCTCTCCCATTAGGTGTTCCTCAAAAGAAAGGACTATGTTTTGTTCTTCTTCAAATCACCAACCTAGCTAGTCATTTGCAGGACTGTGAATCCAGTACAGCAGGACTCCTAAAAAACTGTCCAGTTTAAACCTGTGTGGTCTCTCTAAGCTCAAAGAGGTTCTAATAAATTGGATAACATCACATCAGTCTAAAACAGCGGTTCTCAACCTGTGGGTTGCGACCCCTTTGGGGGGGTTGAATGGGGTTATTTAAGACCATCAGAAAACACCTATTTCCAGTGGTTTTAGGAACCGAGATACCGCTCCTCTATCCGTCTCCAGGCAGGTCTGCCCACATGCAGATATGCCCACATTTGAGTATTAAAGGGTTGTGGCATTAGGAAGGTTGAGAACCACTGTTCTAAAAGGTTACTTCTATTTGTTTCAAAGGGGCTTAACTTCTGAGAACTGAGAATTGAAACTTATTAGTGGAAGTGAAATGCTACATCTAGGAACATGATATTAAAAGGCATGAAAAAACATTAATTGGGGAAAAAATAGCACAGTGGATTATCAGTTGTAGAATTCTCAGAATGCTGGCACAGCAGCCATCCCATCCCTAACTATAGCTGAAACAATATAAAGTTAAGCACTTGCTGCCATAATGGAGGCAAAGCATTTAGAGAGGGGAGACCTTTAAGAGGTTGTCTAGTTGAATCTATTTACAGGTGAGGATACTGAGGCTGAGAGTGGGTGAGTTGGAAAGGTCATCCAGAAAAGTTAGGGTCAGAACCAGGATTAGAAGTGAGCCTTGCTAGTTAGTTCATTTACATGGAGTGACTGCATTTTGGCTTGCTCATTTCTTTATCCTGGCACTAAATAGGGTGGCACAGATTCAGGGACATTAAGAAAGAAGTCTTCAATGTAAAGCTTGCTAAAGCTTTTTTTGGACATAGTGATGCTCTAAAAAATCCCTCACCATTTTTGGGGGTGGGGGCTATATAATGCCTCTTGTAAAGGAGCCACTTAAAACTGGAAGAGAAGATCATTAAATTTTCAGTATGAGTATTTATCTCTCAGTGTTGATTATCTAGACTCAATTTAATATAATATATAATAATTTAACATTTAGCAATGTAGATTATTATAGTATTATTCTGTATTATAATATTAATTATGGATATTATTTAGAAGTGTGCATGTATAATTGTTGGTGCTTGGTAAGCATTTAACAGCATATCCCTGCTCTTGTGGTAGATTGTCCCCTGCCCCATCTCAGTTAACACTACTTCCTTTTCTGGAATCTTCCATGACCAGAAACTTTATATAGTCTATGCTTATACAGTGGCAACTTCACTTGACAATCCTTGGTGTTTTTCTGACTAAGACATCAGAGATGAGAAACAATCAGATGCTCCTGAGTGAGAGCCTCCTCTCCCCTCCTTATTCATGGGGGGAATGATTCCTGAGTCATCAAGCTGCCCAGGTCTGGAAGTGACAAAAACAAAAAGCTAATTTAATCTTGGGCTATAGTAACAAAACAATGAAAAAGCATTTTTAAAAAGATTTTACTATGCGCTAAGCAATGGAGATACAATTAAAAAAATAAGTCACTATGCTCAAGGAATTCACCTTCTAATTTTGCTGTTGTTTAGTTATTTCAGTGATGTCTGACTCTTTGTGATGCCATTTGGGTTTTTCTTGTCAAAGATACTGGAGTGGTTTGCCATTTCCTTCTCCAGCTCACTTTACAGAGGAGGAAACTGAGGCAAACAGGATTAAGTGACTTGCCCAGGGTCACATAGCTAATAAATGTCTAAGGCCAGATTTGAACCTATGAAGATGAGTCTTTCTGATTCTAAGCTTAGGGCTCTTTCCATTATAATACCTAGCATATAGCAGCGTTCAGCCAGAAGCCAGAAGGAAAGGTCCATTGGTCTTTAAAAAGCAGACAGTAATGCATTTTCTTTAATATAATTCCTAATGATAAACCAATATCTATCCATTAATGATGTTGAACCATTTGACAGTGCTAAGGTCTTTGATAGCAAGAACTTTCTTCTATTTATCAATAGCAGTGGCTAAAAGGGCCATAGCACCAACATTATTTGGTTTCATTTCCACAAGGGTTATTACCCTGGATAGTGGTTCCAGGAGGCCAGGCTGGAAGGCAAGCAGGTGGATAACACTGGTATTCTTGGGTCTCTTTGGGTTATCTGACTACTGTTGGCATTTGGTCAGAGGTAGGTCGTATAGTGGTGGCCAAAATGATGGGTCCCTTCTCTGCTAAAAGAACTGTAGTCTCCAGAATGAGGGAGTTATAGTCTAATGCTTTATCCTCGTCACGGCACTAGACTCTAGTGGTACTCAACCTTCCTAATGCCGTGACCCTTTAATATGTGGGTGTATCTGCATGTGGGCAGACCCTCCTGGAGACAGATAGAGGAGCAGTGTCTTGGTTCATAAGACAATCGGAAATGTGTTTTCCGATGGTCTTAGGCAACCCCATTCAACCCCCAAAGGGTTTGTAACTCACAGGTTGAGAACCACTGCACTAGAGCATCATATCTCTATGGTGTTGAAAGCTTCTTTTAAGTCCTAGCTAAAATTCCATCCTTACAGGAAGCCTTCCCCAAGGATTCCCCTTAATTCTAGTGCCTTCTTTATGTGTATTATTTCCAGTTTATCCTATCTCTAGCTTGTTTCTACATAGTTGTGTCATTTCCCTCATTAGACTCTTTGAGAGTGGGGATTCTCTTTTGCCTTTCCCTAGACCTTAACATAGTGCCTGGCATATAGTAGGTACTTAATAAATATCTATTGGTTGATTAAATGACTTCTAAAAGGACCAAAGAACACATTTTAATAGTGATATTAAGAAACTGAAGCATGTCCAGAAGAGAGTAATGAGGATGATGAAAGACTTGACCATCATGCTGGAAGACTGCCTGAAGAACTGCATTTCTTCTTGAAGAGGAGCAATGACATCATGAGGGTAATGTCTTGACATGTATGTGAATTGGATTTAAGTGAGGCAGGAGCTATGCAAAGTCATCAGCCTCACTTTCTCCTCTAGACTCACCCAAGTCCAGTGGCAAGACAAAAGTCAAGATGACTGGCGATGGCCCAGGAGGCAGTAGAGAAAAGAAGATGGGCAAGAGTTGGAACATGATAGGTGTCTTTGAGCATATGAAGGGGTAAAAACAATATTATGCCTTATTCTGCTTGGTTCCAGAGGGAAGAATTAGGGACAGTGGATGGAAGTAGCAGCATGAAATTGTGGAGAGTCCTGGATTTGGAGTCAGAGGACTTAGGCTCAAAGCCTGGTTTGCATGGTTACTACCTGTGTGACCTTGTACAGAATATTTAACTTCTCCAGTTCAGTTCCTCATTGAAAATAAGAGGGCTAGATTACATGAGCCCTAAAATCCCCTCCAGCTTTAAATGTCATAAGCTCCGTATGATGTCTCTTTGATTTGAATTCTTAGTCTTTTGACCTTGTCTGATGGGCTTAGATTTTATTTTAATATACTGATTTGTATGTGGTTCCAGCCCAGTGGAAATGTACAACATGAAATTGAATAATGCAGCCACTTCAGTGGGTTCATTATTCACACTAACTGGATTTCGCCGTATATGTCTTATCTCCCCTGTTAGACTGCAGGCTCCTTGAGGACAGGACTTTTCCCTAATTGATCTTTGTATTTTCTTCAGTGCCTAGCATAGTACCAAGCATATAATAAGTGGCCAATATATATATATATATATTTATTGAATAATGAATGAGGGAGCAAATGAATGAATGTGAGGGAAATATAACTTGAGATGATAATTTCTCTAAAACTAAAATCAACGTTTTATTTTCCTTCTATTGACAAATACAGGTGCTCATATATTTAAACAAGAGCATAAGAAAAGAAAATACCAAGTAAATATGAGGAAACAAAATGCCCAAAAGATTATAAATGATTATATATTTGATTGAAAACTCCTAGTTGCCAATTATTCCCTATCCCCAAAGATGGGCATATTGTCATATCACTTTGTCCTTGTTTTCTTGATTCTTTACTTTCTTTATTGAGTATAAACTCATAGTGATGAATATAATATTTTACCATGTATGTATGTAACATGCTAACAGTTGTGTTTGCTGTCTGCATTTATATAATTATACTTTAAAATGGTATAGCTAGGTGCCACAGTGAAGAGAGTGCCAGCCTGGAGTCAAGAAGACTTGAGTTCAAATCTGGCCTTGACATGCAGTAGCTGTGTGACCCTGGGAAAGTCATATAATCCTGTTTGCCTCAGTTTCCTCATCTGTAAAATGGGCTGGAGAAAGAAATGGCAAACCACTCTAGTATCTGTGCCAAGAAAACCCCCCCAAAGGGGTCACAAAGAATCGGACAGGACTGAAACGGGTTATCTTTTTGGCTGTGGGTAGCTATTGCTGCAGCTGCAGCTTTTTACTTTGATAAGGGTTATCTTTTTGGGTCAGGATGTATAGGACTTACCTATACCCACCTCCCACTTACTCTGGGAGAATCAGCTGTACAGAAGACTCTGGACACATGACTTGCTTCTAGCTTTTATTGAGAGTACATTCTCTTTCCCTGGTGTGGCTGGATCTGCTTATCCTTCTCCTTCTCCCTCCTCATTCCTCCTCTTGCTCTACATCCAGGGCCCCTTGGGGCCCCTCCCCTGGCTGTGCCCTCACCACAGCGAGCCAATCGTGCACCACCCCGAAGGTAGAGAGGTCATACCTCCTTTTCCATGTATGCCTTCCTCTGACATGTGCAATCCTGCTTTTTGCAGATAAGTGCAGTCCTTGCATTCTACCCCCAGGTGATCACGTGCACTCCTGTTAGCTGAGGGTCGGTCCAACCCACACTTCTCACAGTGAAGTATCAACACCCTCTTTAGGAGTCTCCACCCCAGGTGAAGTATCAGAGACCTAACACAGGACTAAAATGACTAAACAACCAAAAATAGTACACAGCTTTTTCAAACCCAAAATGTTTGCTTCCATCCTGATGAATGGATTTTTGATGCAAATAATAGAGCAGTGTAGGAGATGGAATAGAAAATTACTTTGGTTGCCATGTGTCTTTTCTAATAACAAAGTCCTCTGGACATTAATGCAACAAGCTACACATACATTCTGGATTTGGGGGTAATGATATTATGATAATCTTTGCCCTCATATTCCACTTTTCATATGAAATGTTAAAAGGGTCTTGCAAAATAGGATTGGATTGTTGTATGGGGTTGCTGTAATGTCTGCCAGCATAATTATCAACCACTATAAAATATAAAAACAGAAAGATAAAGAAATTAAGTGATTGGGTCAGTCCTACCAGGATTCAGTATTATGACAAGCCAAGCATTAGTAACAAGTATGAAGGTTGGTGGAGAAGCGTAAGTAGGGACCAGAGATGATCAGAGATTTCACTCTCATCTGCTTTAGGAAAAGAATAGGTATTTGGGCCAGTTTTGCATTTTTTTCAGTGCTGGCATACTTTGATCAAAACAGACCATCTTTGTACAATGTGAATGAGTAAAGAAATGAGCAGTCATTCCCAGGCTCTGGGAAATGTAGGTAAGTTTGAGTGTGGTGATCCGACTTTTCCCCTCCCCTCCCCTTCGGATTTGTGTGTAGCCCTAACTACTGTACTTCTGGAGAAGATATGGATAGAAATAGAAATAGTCATGAGCTCAATGAGTGTATTTGCCTTCCATAAGGTGTTTTGTGTCATCTACTGCTGGTCTCTGCTGCTCTGGAGCCGGTAAAGAGATTGCATGTTTTCAAGTAATGAAAGGAATGTTGGATTTGCAGTCAAGAGCTTAAATTCTGCCTTTGGTGCTTAGAGTTGTCACTGTGGCTCAGCGAAACCCAGTTTCATCATGTGCAAAATGAAGATAATGGTGTTTTCATTATATACTTTGCAGAGTTGTTGTAGTGAAAATGCTGGGTAAACCATAAAGTGCCATTTGAAAAATAGGGGCTAAGAGGTGATCCCATCAGTGATAATGTGTCCTGAGAGCTGTAGATCTGACTCTTCTCAACTTAATAAATCTCCCATCACTAGCGAAGACTTTCTCCAATTCTCAACAAAAACCATATCTTAAGACCTAAAGCTAGAAACCATTTCTCCCCTCATTTCTCAGATGAGATTAAATGACCTCCCCAAGACTAAGTGACAGTACTGGGATTTGAACTTTCCTCTTCTGATTCTCCATCATATTTTCCTCTACAATATCCAATGTTGAGCATCATTGTCACTTTAGGCTTCCCAAATCATAGGATTATAGATTAAAATATCATAGATTTAGAGTCAGAAGGGACCTTAGAAGTCATTTTACAGATAAGGAAACTGAGATCCAGTAAGTAACTTGCCTAAAGTCATACAATTAGTAAATGCCTAAGTGTGGAATTTGAACCCCAGTCCCCTCGATTCCAAGTCAATTGCCTAACATTTATGAACATCTACTATGTGCCAGGCATGGTGCTATGTGTTGGGATACAAAGAAAGACAAAAGACAGTCTCTGCCCTCAGGGAGCTCACTGTCTGAAGGAGTCCAGCACTATCTCCCTACACCATGCTGCTTCTCCCTCAACAAACCACACGTAACAAGTATTGCTATTGTTGGCCTGGCAGGTTTCTCAGAAATTGTTTTTTCTAATATGTCTGGGCTTAGTAACTGCTTCAGTCTTTCATTTTCTCTGAATAGATTTACCTGTTGTTGAGTCATTTCAATCACATCCAAATCTTCGGGACCCCATTTAAGGTTTTCTTGGCAAAGAATTATTCTACTGTGTGATTCCTCCTCCCCCACTATATATTGTGCTATTTTGTCTCACTTAAATACTTTGCTATTTGGTTTATGGTTTCTGCCTGATCTATGACTAGCACAGGCACTGAAGGAGGGATGGAGACAGATTTCTCCCAGACAATGAACCGAAGTAACGCCTGATTCAGTAGTGGAGGGGTATTTGTTGTTGTTCAGTCAGTTTTTTGTTGAGTTTTTTTTTTGGTCATGCCTGACTCTTCATGACCCCATTTGGGGTTTTCTTGGCAAAGTTACAAGAGTGGTTTGTCATTTCCTTGTCCAGTTTAATTTACAGATGAAGAAACTGAAGCCGACAGGGTTAAGTGACTTACCCTGGGTCACACAGCTAATAAGTGTCTGAGGCCAGATTTAAACTCAGGAAGATTAGTCTTCCTGACTCCAAGCCCTACCTAAGTGCTCAGTAGAGGGGGATACCTATTACATACTGAAAGGTTCTACTGGCATCTAATTACTTTAATCCAAAGGGTTTGTACGGCTGGGGGAAAGTGGCTGTCTTTCAAAGCTCACATTGCTTTAATATTTTCATTTCCCTGCTTTCAGACTTTCCTTAGATCAGGTGAAACTTAATAGCATCTTAGAGCTGGCATTTTCTTAAGTGCTATAGAGAAAAAGTCTAGAGTGGAAACATTTAATTGGCAAAAAAGAGAAGGAAGACATAGTAGCTTTTAATAAAACAGTAGACTGGGCTCAATTTGGTAGCACATATACTAAAATTGAAATGACACAGAGTTTAGCACAGTCCCCACACAAGGGTAATACCCAAATTCTTGAAACATTCCATATTTTTGGTAAAATTGTATCAAAATATTTTAAACAACTGTAGACCTATGTAAATCCTATCTTGACTATTATTATATAGAGTTTCTTCTTTGCCCCGGTAGGTTTCTCTTGGGAGCTAATTTTCAAAGAACTAGGTGAATGTCTGATTGTATCTAAGAGTTACTATTAAAAACAAAAATTATATTTGAAAGTAGGTCTGGTCTTAAAGTTTATATCACAGTCTTAAGTACTGTGCAGGCTTATTATTCAAGTCTGAGTGGGACATCCCATTCCTTATTTATATCTGCTCTGGGCCAGGACTAGGCTTTCAAATTCTTTTTCAATTTCAGAACACCTTTCATCCTACCTTGACCTCAATCTAGAGAACCTACTTTCCTGATATATTCCTTTAGTTAGCTTGTAGCTTGAACTTACTTATATAATATAAGGCCATAGCTGCCCTCCCTAGAAATGAAACAAGATAGATTAAGAGAGGAGGTTGGGGAATTCATTAAAGCAGTATTTGTGTGATAGTATGTCTAGTTAGTACGTCTAGTTACTTGCTAATTCAGCAAATGAACTAATTCAGAAGATCCATTTTGGTAGAGGGTTATTGAATAATTTCTGAAAACCAAGCAAAGAAACTCTGATTCCCCTTGATTGAGAAGTTCTACAGTTTAAACCTCTTTCCAGCACTGTTTCCAACCTCACCTGAAACAGAAATAGAAAAAATGAAAAGAGAAGAAGGACTTAGGCAGAACCTACAGTTAGTGGTCCAGTGGATGATGAATCAACAAAGGAAACTGAGATTGAGAGATCATACAGATAGGAGGAGAGCCAGGAAGGAGTTGTATCCCCAAAACCCCAGAGGGGAGAAATTATCTTGGGGGAGAAGGAATTTAAGAGGTCAAATACAATAAAGAGGTCAGAGAGGATTGAGGACTGAGAAGAAGCCATTAAATCTGGTCTTAAGGAGAGAGTTGGTGACTTTGAGGAAAGCAGTTTCAGTTGACTGGGGATGTTAAAAACTAGATTTCAAGGACTTAAAAAGAGAATGTGAAGAGAGGAAGGGGAACCATTGAAGTCCACATGGGTGGATTTTTAAAGGAGTTTGGCTAGGAAAAGGAAAAAAAATATAGGACCATAGTTACCTGAGATGGTAAACTCTTGTAAGAATTTTTGGAGGGTGGAAGGGACTTATTTGGGTATGTTTGTAGGTAGCAGGGAGACATTAAATATTAGAGAAAAGGAGTGGATGATAATGGGGACAGTACGCTATAGATAGAAGAGATAGAATCAGGGGTACACATAGGAGCTGGTTTGGTGAAGAGAGGTGCTGCCTCTTCAGAGACTGTAAGAATGGTGGACAATGTCAGGAAATGGAGAGATGAGGAGGAGAGGAGAAGAGAGGGTTTTCCTGTGGACAACCTCAATTTTTTTGGATAAAGTATGAAGGTAAAGATGAAAGTTCAGAGGAGGTGTCATCAGAGGCTTGAGGAAGAAAGAAAAAGTTTCTAATAGGCATTATGGGTAGTGGAATGAAAGAACTGACGGACAGACAGAAGGAAGGAGAGAAGGAGGGAACGAAGGTAGGAAGGAGGGAAGGAAGGGAGAAACAAATGCTTATTAAGTTCCCACTATGTACCAATCATTGAGCTCTAAGTACTTTACAAATTTATCTCATTTGAGCCTCACAACAAACCTGGGAGGTAGGTTTTACATACACACACACATACATATACACACACACACACACACACACTTATTGTTTCTCTGATAGAATATCAGATCTTTGAAGGCAAGGACAGTTTCTTTTTTTTTCTTTGTATCCCATTACCTAGTATATCATCAGGCACATAGTAGGCATTTAATAAGTGCCTCCACCTTGGATATTGGTGGGAAATGAGCACAATTTTGATTCATCACTTCCTAACAAGATGCAACATGTTGTTCCAAATGATGACAGCAATCAATTAATCAGCAAACACTGAATACTAATTGATTCAATGTTCCATCTCATTTGATAGTCAAATTGTGCTCATTTCCCACCTTCACATCAGCGTCTGAAACTAGACTCTAGAGATCACTCCTCTGTCTTGACCTTAGCTACAAATTAAGTGTTTACTTCCTATAGTGGTATCTATAATGAGGAAGAATTACAGACTATCCCATTTTCTCTGAGATAATATTCTAAGAAACAAAGAAGATGGAGAGATGGCCTTGGAATTGCAAAGATTTGGGTTCAAATTTCATCTGTGACACATGTTGGTTAATCTATCTAGAACAAGATACTATTCCCTCAGAACCTCGGGCAACTCTCTAAGACCTAGTGGGAGTGAAAATTAATTGCTTTAGCAGAGGAAATTTGTATATTAGAAATCCCCTATACCCATGTAATCACTGTTATGACAAAAATATACTTCTCTTTTGGAAAAGCTTGAGGAAGGAATGAGATCATTGGGTTAAAAAGTTTCCATGGACATGGCTATAAGGTTTCTGGCTTTTCCATTAGTAAATCCTAACTGCCTTCCCAAAGGTCACCTTCTATATTCACTATTTTCACCATTTTATTCCTTTTAAAGGCTATAAGGTTATAACTGCTACCCTCCTGGCAATAAGCTACATATTTTCCAACAGAGTACAAGATCTAGGTTTCAACATATGAACAACAGGCGTCCCTGGTTCCATACAAGCATTCAAGGTAACAAATGCCTATCAGAGAGAAGACAGCCTTTATTTTATCCCATAGATAATGAAGTCAATACAGAGAACTCACAGGTGGGCATCAACATTTACAGAAGCACATATGATTGTGAAGCAGAACAAGTTTACCCTCAGCATTCCCTCAGCCCTCCTCCCAATATTTCCAACTCTCTTCTGAGACTCCCTATATCTGTCAAAGGTCCTTGGGGTCACCTTAGACTTTTCGCTCTTATTCATTCCACATAGCAGTTAAGTTGTCTATCTACAATAACAATTGTCCCCTTCTCTATATTCACATAGGCTCTGTCCTAGTTCAGGGTCTCATCAGCTCTTGTCTAAACTACTGCAGTAGCCTACTAATTCATACTTCTGACTCTTTGCTCCAACTCGTTCCTTACAATGCTGCCAAGGTGGTTTTCCCCTAAAATGTAGGTCTGGCAGTGTCAACTTTTTATTTGGTAAAATGTAGTGGCTCCTTATTACTTCTAGGATTAAATGTAAAATTGTCTAGTATTTAAAGCCCCTCACAACATGTCCTTAACCTACCTTTACAGTTTTTTACACATTACTTCCTTTCACACAAGCCAAACTGGTCTTCTTACTATTGCTCATACTTGGGGCGGCTAGGTGGCACAGTGAATAGAGCACTGGCCCTGGAGTCAAGAGGACCTGAGTTCAAATCCGGCCTCAGACACTTAACACAAAAACTAGCTGTGTGACCTTGGGCAAGTCACTTAACCCCAACTGCCCTCCAAAAAAAAAGAAGCCCTATTGCTCATACTTGGTAGCACCCCATATCCCATCTCCATACCTTTGCCTTGGTTGTCCCTTATACCTAATGGACACTACCTCCTCACCTCCAACTCTTTGAATCTCAAATTCACTCCAAGACTCACCTCAAGTGCCACCTTCTACATGATTCCCTCAAATGCTAGTGCTTCCCTTCCAAGTCCTTTGTGTCTTTTTGTATATATCTATTTATATATCTATATATTTGTATTAATCTTCCTTATATCTACATAATATCTATATCTATCCATCTATCCATCCATCCATCTATCTATCTATCTATCTATCTATCTATCTATCTATCTGTCTATCTATCTATCTATCATCTCCAGAATAGATTGTAAGCTCCTTGAGGGCAAGGATTGGATTACTTTTGTATTTGTACTCCCAATGCCTTGCAAAGTACTTTACACACAGTGGATGCTTAATGAATTCTGACTGATTGGTTGAGTCATATTTCTTCCTTTTAAGACTTTTTTTGTTTTTACAGCAGACCTCAAAGGCAGAGGAGAGAAGTGCATGAAGAGACACACAAACAAGGAAGGTATGATTATTCATCCAACATTGATTAATCAGTCAAGCATTTATTAAGTGCCTACTATGTGCCAGAAATTATGCTAGGGGCTAAGACCCACCTACAAAGGATGAAATGGTCTCAACTTCTATTCTAATGGGGAAGACAAATACATATAATATATACACATATAACAAATGCTGTTGATAAATACATATATGTGTATATGAGTATACATATACACACATATAAATACATATATCTTGTCCTTTGTTTCCAGTGGAATTTCCTGGGGATCTGTGCTTGACCTTATGCTGTAAAAACATTTTGTTATCAATGACTTAGATATAGACATGGATAGGATACTCAACAAATTTGTAGATGACGCAAGGTTGGCAGTGATTGCAAATATAGTACAGGACAGAGTCAGGAACCAAAAGAATCTTTATAAGCTAGAGATTGGATTGACTATATAATAGGATGAAATTCAATAGGAATAAATGTAAATTCTTTCAACTACACAAAAATCAACTTCACAAATATGAGTAGACAGCAGTTCTGAAAAGGACCTGGGGGGTTTGTTGTTGAGTTGTGCTTGACTCTTCATGACCCCATGGGCTTGTCTGTGGGACTTTCTTGGCAAAGACACTGGAATGGTTTTCCATTTCCTTCTCCAGTGTGACCCCATTTTACAGATGAGGAATTGAAGCAAAGAGGAGTTAAGTGACTTGTCCAGGGTCACGCAGCTAGTAAGCATTTGAGGGTGGATTTGAACTCATTGCTGACTCAAGACGCAGTGCTCTATCCGCTGCACCACCTAGCTGCCTTGAGGGACATGGGGGTTTTAGTAGAATACAAGCTAAAGATGAGACAGCAGTGGTATACGGCAACCAGGAATACTAATATGGTCTTGGCCTATCATCGGTCAATCAATCAGTATTTATTATGTGCCCACTATGTGCTAGGCACTATGCTAACCACTGGGGATACAAAAAGAAACACAAGACAGTTCTTGTTTTCAGGTTGCTTATAATCTGATAGGAGAGGGATGGCTAGGTGGTGCAGTGAATAGAGCACCGGCCCTGGAGTCAGGAGGACCTGAGTTCAAATCTAGTCTAAAGACACTAAACACAAAACTAGCCGTGTGACATTGGGCAAGTCACTTAGCCCCAATTGCCCCTCCAAAAAGGAAAAAAAAATCTGATAGGAGAGACAACATGCAAATACATATATACAAAATAAGCTATATATAAGGTAAATAAAAAATGATCAACAGAGAGAAGGCACCAAAATTAACAGGAGTCTACCTTGTAGACAGTAGGGTACAAAACGGGGCTTCACTTCTAGGTACAGGGAGGTGATAGTCTCACTTTACTATGCCCTCATCAGACCTCATCTGAAGTACTATGTTCAGTTCTGGGTAACACAATTTATAGTTTGACTTTTTTAATGCTGTTTATTCATCTTCCCAACCAAATACTTGGCTTTCTAATTACCTGTCAAGGCAGGATTCTGTTTCCAGTAGGGGTGGACGTTGGGGTACTGTCCCAGGCTTCTGAGGTTTTGTTTCAGTCATTGGATTCCCCCACTGTCTGTGGGCCCAGAGCACCGGAAGCAGCTGCCACTGCTGTTGCTGCCCCAGCATCATCTCAGGCTCCTGGAGCTGGTGCCAGACCACGCGCTCCTCTTTCACCCAGGTCCCACAGAGTTTCCCCACTGACCTTCCACACTGTTCTTGGCGTTTGTGGGTTGAGAAGTCTGGAAACTGCCACAGCTGCCAGTGATCCAGTCCCCTGAGGCCTGCTCCTGTCTCCGGTGCAGCCCACATTGGACTGTGCCCTGCTCCCAGCCTAGTGGATATACCCTTCCTCTCTGTTTTCCAGGTGGTTGGGTGGGCAATGTGTTTCATTTTGTCATTTTGTGGGTTCTGCAGCTCTAAAATTTGTTTAGAGTAATTTTTACAGGTATTTGGAGGGGTTTGGTGGCAAGCTCAATCAAATCCCTGCTTTTACTCCACCATCTTGGCTTTGCCCCCTGGGCACCACAGTTTAAGAAAGGCATTGACAAACTGCAAAGAGTCCAGAGGAGGAGAGCCAGTATGAGAAAGGACTTGAGTCCATGCTCTATGAGTCCATTGCTTAAAGAGGCTGATCATGATTATCCTTGAGAAGAGAAGATTCAGGCTGTGGTGGGGTTGGGAGGGTAGCAATATTCAATTATTTAAAAGACTGTCATATAGGAGAGGGATTAGTCTTATTCAGTTTGGCCTCAGAGGGCAGAATCAGGGGCAATGGAGGGGGATGGGGGAGTTTCAAAGAGACAAATTTAGATTTGATTTCAGGGAAAACTTCATTAACTAGAGCTTTCCAAAAATGGAATGTGCTTCCTTAAGAGGTGGTAGGTCCTACCTTTCTTGGAGGTCTTCAAGCGGAGGTTGTACCATTACTTGATGGGTATGTGTTAAGAGTGGACCTGATGCCAGCACCCCATTAGCACATGTTGGATGCTATGATTTAAATGTGGTCTTTACAATTCATTGAATAGGTAACAAAAGGAAGTTTACTTTGCCCTGTCACAACAAAAATATACAACAAAGATACCATGGCACTTAGCTTTATGGCCCTCCCTGGTCTTCCTATGGAAAGGACTCTGGTCAGCAGGGCCAGGGATGGTGACTGAGAGGTCTTCTAAAATCCACCAAGCTGGAGGTGCCCAGACTCCTCAGGGGTGGGACTTTTTATACCTTTAGGTGGCCAGGAAGCTTCATCAAACAAGCAAGGGTCAATCAAATCCCAAGAAGAACTTTGTTTCCTTTTAGGGAAGATTAAAAGGAAAAAGAGTGAATGACAGAGTCAGGATCCAAAAAGACCTTGACAAGCTGGAGATCAGTCTGAATCCTGATGAAATTCAGTAGGAAAAAATGTAAAGTTCTTCTCTTAGGTACAAGTGGAGAAACAGGAGAATCTTGGTCCTATCACAATATATTATAGTTGGGATTCTTTGAGTGTATGATTTGGAGTCAATGGACAATAATGTCCCTTAGACCTCTGAAATATTGTGATTATGACCTGAAGTTGGTAGCTCTGATTATCGGTGAGGGCACAGTTCACATGAAGAATAAACTATTAGACAGAGGAGATAGATTGGAGCAGAACTGAAATTAGAAAGCAGTAGAAGCCTGATGTGAAGATGGGTCAGGTGACTAATAATTTCTGAGAACATCATTCTGTGAACTGAATTTTAGGGGGGAAAGCAATGGAATGAAACTATCTCCTATGGTGCATAACAGTTAGGATTTTGACTCTTGTAAATACGGTCAGACAACTTCCACGAAGCTGACCAGACAAACTCCCACAACACTGATGTCTCTAGAAGCAGCAAATGACTTTTGCGACTTCACTCTCTATCCTTTTTCAAAGTGCAAAAAGAAGCAGGTTATAGCACAGTTCAAAGAATTGGGAAAGGTGGATTTTAGTGTTATAAAAATTATGATTTGGGGGCAGCGAGGTGGCACAGTGAATAGAGTCAGATGGACCTGAGTTCAAATGTGACCTCAGACATTTAACACACACACACACACAAAAACTAGCCATGTGACTTTGGGCAAGTCACTTAACCCCAAATGCCCTACCTTACCCCCTCCAAAAAGCAAAAAACAAAACAAATAAAAATTATGATTTGATTCAAAGGGGATCTCCCAGATTCCCTGAATCAGAGCTGTCTTATGGAGGAAGTATTTTCCTTATGTTGACATGAGGAAAGGAGGAGGGGAAGAAAGGCAGAAAGGAAAGAAAGTCAATGGGGAGGAGAGAAAGGGGAAAAAAGAACAGAAGAGAAGTAGGGAGAAAGAAATGTAGAGGGAAGGAAGGCAAGTAATTAAGGAAAGGAAAAGAAGGGAAAGGATATGAGGAGGCAAAGGAAAGAAGAAAGTGGAAGGAAGTGAGGGCAGATGGAAAGGACAAGGGTAGTGGAGGAAGGAAGGAGAGAAAGAAGGAAGGACTGAACTTTTTTTAAAAAGTGTAGCCTCCGCCCACCCCCCTAGTCCCAGCCCCTCGTCCCCCTCCCCACCCAAGATTTAGAGCAGTTGAAATGGAATCTGCAGGATGGGAAGGAAATTTTCAGTTTGTTTTTGATCCACTAACAAAAGAGGGACCACTGCTCAAAGAAACAGTTACCTTCCCCTTGTGCTAGAGAAGTCTCAGGAAGGTGAGACATTTTTGGAGGTGGGCATGTGAGCCGGGGAGGAGGCGGTGGTTTGAGCTTGGACGCTGTGGCCCGAGGTGGGTGATACAGCCGTCATTTCAGCAGCCGCCGGACTAAGCCTACCTCTGCCTTCTCCTGCCTCATCCACCTCGGAAGGGAGTGCCTGAGGTCAGTGATCATAGGGGCGTCTGCACATACAGGCATTGCTGAACTTTCCATTTGGGAGAACTGATACCAGATGGTGACTTTGCTTGTCTCCTCCTCCCACCCCTGTCCAAGAGAGCTTATTTTAAATCCAAAGCTCACTAATTCTTAGCAGTTCATTTACATTTCTGTTCAATTAGTCTTGAAAGCACGGATAATATAAGTGTGGTCAAACATAGGCCTTTCTGTATTTCGTTATTGAGAAAGGAATTCAAAGTAAGAAGCAGTGGCTAGCAGGTTATATACACACAGAGAATAAGACTTAGAAAAGTAGATTCTGTCAGAAATGATCAGGATCTTCCCATCTGGGGGACTCTGGAACCAAATGAAAGAGAATCTTGTTGGTTTATATTCTATAACTTCCTCAAATCAGGAGAGACTAAATCAGTGCTTCTCAACTTGTGGGTTATGTTCAATTTGTAACAATGAAAATACATCCTGCATATCAGATTCATAACAGTAGCAGAATTACAGTTATGAAGTAACAACGAAAATAATTTTATGGCTGAGGGGTCACCACAATATGAGGAATTATATTAAAGGGCCTCAGCATTAGGAAGGTTGAGAACCACTGGACTAAATGAATCCAGCCACCCTAGACAAAAGACTGAGCCATGAGTAAATGGTTTTAAGGGGTGGGAGGTTTGGTGAATAATAAAAGCAAGAGGAACCCTCCTCAGGTGTATTTCTCTGCTCTCATTCTCTGTACATGAGACACTCTGCTCCAAGGGGCAAAGGACAGTGACCAGAGAAAATGCAGAAGGAGATAGAGCATGGCTAGAAAAGTGTGACTCTACCCACTGGAGGGTAGGAGCCAGAGAGAGGGAGTGGATGGTTTTCCTCTTTAATCAAACACCTCCATAACCCAGACATCACTATAAAAAATAACCCAAACCTTCATAAGCATCACTACTGAAAACAAACATGTCTTATTTGTTCAGAAGAAGAGGATGAATGATTTTATGTTTTCTGTACAGCTCAATATTGAAACGAAGTCCTGACATCACCAAATCTCCACTGACAAAATCTGAGCAACTTCTGAGAATAGATGACCATGACTTCAGCATGAGGCCTGGCTTTGGAGGTACGAAGCTTGTACCTTTGTTGCTTCTCTTTTATCTACCATTGGGGAAAAGCTAAGTAAATCTATGTCTTGGGAAAGGGGGCAGCAGTTAGGGGGTGATAGAGCATTGGCCCGAAGTCAGGAGGACCTGAGTTCAAATGTGGCCTTAGACACTAGCTGTATGACCCTAGGCAAGTCACTTAACCCCAATTGCTTCCAAAAAACAAACAAAAAAACTATGTCATGAAGTTTTCTCTTCTCAAATTATGGTTTTCTGCTGTTGGACTTGATGGACCAACCAAGTAAAAAGAATCCAGTGAGCATCTGCTGAGTGCCATCCCTGTGTTAAATATCTTGATTCTAGTCACATACGGCATGTGCTATTAGGTGGGGATATCATGGGATTCAGTGCTCACTCTACCACTTTTCTTTTTAAAAAAAATTAGCCTTATTTATTTTGTTAAATATTTCCAAATGATATGTAATTTTTTTTTTTAGTTCTAAAGTCTCCCTCCTTCCTCCTTAAGAAGGCAAGCAATTTGATTTTGATTTACATGTGAGGTTATGCAAAGCACTGGCCATGTTGCAAAAGAAAACCCAAAACAGGGGCGGCTACGGGGTGCAGTGAGTAGAGCGCCTGCCCTGGAGTCAGGAGGACCTGAGTTCAAATCCGACCTCAGACACTTAACACAAAAACTAGCCATGTGACCTTGGGCAAGTCACTTAACTCCAATTGCCCTCCAAAAAAGCAAAAAACAAAAACAAAAAACCAAACCAGACCACAAAATAAAACAATAAAGATAAATGAATTTTTCAAAAAGAATATGCTTCAATCTGTATTCAGAGTTCATAAATTCTCTCTCTGGAGGTGAATTGCAGTCAAGAGTTCTTTGGAACTGTCTTGGCTCATTGTACTAATCAGAGCAGCTGAGTCTTTTACAATTGATCATCCTTTCAATATTGCTGTGACCATGTATCATGTTCTCCTGGTTCCATTCACTTCACTTTGCATGAGTTCACATAAATCTCCCCAGGTTTTCCTGAAACCACCTTGCTTGCTCATCATTTCTTATGTGCATAGTAGTATTCCTTCACAATTGTGTATCACAATTTGCTCAGTCATTCCCCACTTGATGGTCAGTCTCTCAATTTCCAATTGTTTTGGATCATTGTCTTGAGTAGCTAAGTCTTTCACAATTGATCATCCTTATAACATTGCTATTATTGTGTACAATGTTCTCCTGGTTCTGCTCACTTCACTTTGCATTAGTTCATATGTCTTCCTTTGTTCTTCTGAAACTACCCTGCCCATCGTATAGCACAGTAATATTCCATCACAATCATAGACCACAACTTGTTCAGTCGTTCCCCAGTTGATGGACATTCAGTCAGTTTCCAATATTTTACCACCACAAAAAGGGCTACTACAAATATTTTTGTACAAATAGGTCCTTTTCTGTTTTCTTGGATCTCTTTGGATACAGACCTAGTAGTGGCATTACTGGGTCAAAGAGTACATACAGTTTTATAGTCCTTTAGGCATAGTTGATTTGCACAGTTTTCCATCCATCCTGACTCTTGATAATGACTTCTAAATATGATAAAGCATCACAACCTACTATGTGATCAGGAAAGAATGACTGGACAATTGTAATCCAAAATATCCCAATGGTAGCAAGAAGAAAAAGATCTTGCCATAATGCCTCCAGACTACTGGGCAGGTAGTATAGTACTGTGGAAAGACTGTGGCCTCAGAAAACCTGAGTTCAAATCTCTCTCCCCTTCTCACTACCTGGGTGACTTTGCACAAATCACCTAATTTCCCTGGGCTGCAATTTCCTCATCTGGTTGAATTAGATGGCCTCTGAGCTCCTTTTCAGCTCTAAATCTACAATCCTATAACTAAATCCTTCTTCATCTGGGAGTCTGAAGCAGGAGCTGTGTATACATAATTAAGGACAGAGTTTGATCTGCTTGGTTTAATTAAATGGGGAGTGGGGGTAGAGGCGGTAAAATTGTACAGCAAGTAATTGGCTAGAGCCCAGTGTTGGGGAAGCTCTCTCAGGTCAGTCTCTCAGCTGCAGTCAGCTGTGTTGCAGCTCACATACACCTTCTCCATGTCAGCAGATGATTTCACCCAAGATACAATTGTCTTACTTTCTCTGCCACTCAAGTTCAAATCAGGAACAACTAGGTGGTGAAGTATATAGTGCACTGGGACAGGAGTCAGGAAGACCTGAGTTCAAATGTGAACTCAGACACTTATTAGCTTGGTGACCATGGGTTTAAGCCTGTTCACCTCAGTTTCCTCATCTGTAAAATGAGCTGGAGAAGGAAATAGCAAACCAGTCCAGTATCTTTGTAAAGAAAATCCAAAATGGGGTCACAAAGAGTCAGACACAACTGAGTGACTAAACAATGACTGGTTCAGGTCTCTCTGCTTCTTCAAAGGAGGAGAATTTAAAGTCCTATCCTTGTCCTTTGAGAGCTCTAATTGTCAGCTTTCCCAGAGCTTTTATACTGTGTTGCTATCCTTTAAGGGTTGAGTAAGTTTTCTCCTTAAATTCATTCTTTTTTTTAATGTAAATTTTAATTTATTTCTTGGTTATATCATTCATTTCCACAAGGTTTTGAGTTACAAATTTTCTCCCCTTTTGTCCCTACCCCCCAGCCCATAACATTGATCCCACTGTAAGACCCCTCCCACAATC
>CM053593.1:251668171-251698318 GCA_028646575.1 Pseudocheirus occidentalis | reverse complement strand
TGCCCCCCTTAAATTCATTCTTACTGGTTATATATGTTAGAAAATCTATAGTCCAAGAAACAAAGAAAAATGAAATGGCTCCAAACTTCACCAGCTGGCTGAGTGGTTGGTTGATTACCCTTCACTTCAATTCATCCTATGTTCCTTGGTAATAAAGAAAAACACCTTAAACTTAAGAGAAGGATTTGCCTTGTAAATGGTCCAAATGTTCAGAAGGTCCTACCCACATATTCTCCAATGGAATTGCCTAATGGACTCTTGGTCATTTACTAGAAAGCACTACCCTCTCATGGCTAGGCTGGACCACTGGTTCCTGGTGTGTAAGAACTGGATTTGAGATCATAAATTTAGAGAGGAAAGTCAAATTTAGAGATGAAAGTTAGATATCATCTAGCTAAACTCCCTCACTTTAGAGATGAAGAAATTGAGACCCAAAGCAGTAATAATAATAATAATAAATAGGATAATATATTTAGAACTTAAAGTGATATATAATCCAGGAGTTCTTATCTTGATATCTGTGAACTTTAAAAAAAATTTTGATAATTGTATTTCAGATTTTTTAATCCTATGTATATTATTTTATGAATTTAAAAACATTATTCTGACAAGGGGCATCAGTTTCACCAGACTATCAAAGGGGTCTGGGACACAAAAAAGATTAAGAACTCCTGATCAAGTCCAACCCCCACCATCTTTTACAGATGAGGAAACTGAGAACCAAGTAAGTTAAATGAATTACCTGATTTCACAAAAGGAAAGTAAGTATAAGAGGAAGGATTTGAACACAAGTCCTCTAACTATAAGCTCCTACAATATGTCTGTTGTACCATGAAGAAACCCAGAAATGTTCAGTGCTTGACTAAGTTTACACAGATATAAAGGGGCAGAGCCAAGATTAGAACACAGGTCTTCTGACTCCAAATGTCATCCATTTTCTGTTGCAATAAGTGGCCTCAAAGAAGTAAATTGAATAAAAGAGTAAAATGGATTCACAAACAAGGGGGAAATTGCACATGGTCACATACCCTGGAAAAGAGCTCACTTCAATAATTTCTCAGTCAAGACTTTGGAATGATGAGGCTCTTTTTTTTTTTTTTGCAGATAACATCTCTTTATTCTATTAATCATATAAAACTATTGACCAGTGGTAGTGCTTTAATTTACAAATGGCCATTAACAAGATGTTTAACTTGGGTTTACACTTAGCATGCCATACAGTGAAAACTCCAACTGAATTTTTGTGGCTCATTATCTTGAATGTTACATTACTTTTTTCTTTAAATAACTGTCTCAATAATGTGACACTAAAATAATTTTACATGATAAATGCAGAAACATGAAATAATTTTTCTAAATAAATATTTTAGGAAGAACATTCACATTCATTTTGTCATGGGTTTCTTCGTGGCTCTTCTATATATATATTTATACTTATGTTCATAAATATATATATATATATCAAATTAATGACACTGGTCCTATACAACTTTGAACAGTTCATTTTCAATTTTTAAATGTAACAGTACAAAAAACAAGCAGTATGTTAAAAGTAACAAAAGAAAAAATAAAAAATGCCAATGTGACATCCTCTAGTTTGAACAAAATGAAATAAAGTACATATTAGTGGCAGGCTATGCATTTTAAAGAATCATTTTCCCAGTTAAAGAAAAGTTGAAATGTAAACTTATTAGTTTCTATTTTTTGAGATGGTTTAAAATGTCAATTTAGATCTAAATAGTAAGTTTAATTTTTTGCATATTTAACATAATGAATTCAAAATAATCTATGATGTCACTTATGGCTCTTCAATAATGCCACAATGCATTATACCTTCACTATATAGAAAACAAACAGCACGGATGTCTACCACTCAGTAGAAATACTAAAATCTAGGGAAAAAATGTAATTGTATACATTTCCTTAGATATTTGACTAAGAGTGAGATAGTTTTCAAAAAGTTAAAAGTAACTGCCTCCCACAAAAGTGTTTTTTTAATGTATATATGGCACAAATTGACAAGTTCTTTATGCATCCCCAAACAGTGTGAATTCATTAAAAAGGCACTGTTTACAATACTCAGAAATAATCTGACAAATCTATTTCTGTGATGTTCGAAGAGTGGAGGATATACTTTAAGTAGAGTAATTAGACAAACCCTTATAAAAGTACAGCATTACTGTTTAAATATATTTATAAAAGAAAATAAAGTGACAGTGACCCTTTTAAGAAAAAAAAAGTCTACTGAATTGTTAACAAATACTTTGAATTCAGATTTTGTCGATGAGGCTCTTCTTGAAGCGCTTTGGGTCACCTTGAGGTTGCTTTCTCTAATTACAAACAACATTATTGCTGTGATCCATCTTATATGGGTCTGTGCAAGCTGGAAGTTCAGGACCATGTGAATAAATAAAATAATTTGGGCACAAGAAATAGTCTTCATTTGAATTTTCTAGGTTCTCACCTTAACTGTTCTTACCTCTTAAACACTAATTTCATTTTAACCCATTGAGGCAGCACAGTAGGAATAAAGATATGACATTCTGGTTCTAAGGAAACTGCTCACATTCCCCTTTTTGGGGGAGGGGGAGGAGAAGGGGTGGATATTTGCTAAGAAAAGAATATCTGATATCATCATTATCATCATCGTCATCATCATCATCATCTACTTTTCAGGTCCCGCCATTCCTGTTGGTGTAGATGTTCAAGTTGAAAGTCTGGATAGCATCTCAGAAGTTGATATGGTGAGTGCCACTCTGACAAATAAGAGAAAAAGAGACTGGATCTAAGAATCAAGGCACAAGCTTATAAACTGGCAATTCTCTATTCAGGTATTAATATGATATTACAAAATTTTATAAGTTAGTTGGCTTCTCACTAGGTTCTGTGATTGACCCTGGAAATGCTCTAACTGTACAGGGCTCTTTGTCCCAGGTTCTGTTCTCTTCTCCTTCTATACCGTTTCATTTGGTGATCTCTTCAGCTCCCATGGATTCAATTATTATCTTTGTGCTGAAGATTTTCGAATTTGATTATCAGATCCTAACCACTCTGCTGACCTTCAGTCTCATATTTCCAACTGCTTATTGGACATCTTGAACTAGATGACCCGTAGACATCTTAAGCTCAGCATGTCCAAAACTGAACTTACAAAATCTTTCCACCCAAGCTCTCCCGTCTTCCTGACTTCCTTATTGCTTCTGAGAGCACCACCATTTCCCCAGTCATCCATACTCATAGCCTAGGTGCCAGCCAATGACAATGGCCTCTTTGCTGTTCCTTGAATACAACATTCCATTTCCAACTCTGGGCATTTTCACTGGCTGTCCCTGGTGTCTGGAGTTCTCTGCCTCCTGTCTTCTGACTTCTTTCAAGTCACTAAAATCCCACCTTTTATAAGAAACCTTTCTCTATTCCCTTTAATGCTAGTACTCTCCCTCTGCTGATCATCTCCAATTTATCCTGTATGTTGCTTGTTTCTATATAGTCATTTGCATAGTTTCCTCCCATTAGACTGTGAATTCCTTGAGAACAGGAACTATCTTTTGCCTTTGTTTGTAACCCCAGTGCATAGTGCCTGGATAGTAGGTGCTTAGTAAATGTTTACTGACTGGCTGGCAAAATACAACAGCTGCCCCATCCACCTGACTATGCCCAGGAGCAGAATATGCTGAGTTGGAACTACTTTCCATAGTGAGGGCAACCCTATGGGGTATAGAGGGAGGGCTAAGTTACTGTAGAGCAGTGATTCTCAACCTTCGTAATGCTGCGACCCTTTAATACAGTTCCTCATGTTGTGGTGACCCCCAACCGTAAAATTATTTTTGTTGCTACTTCATAACTGTAATATTGCTACTGTTATGAATTGTAATGTAAATATCTGATATTCAGGATGTATTTTCATTGCTACAAATTGAACATAACCCACAGGTTGAGAACCGATGCTGTAGATAGTACTGGAGGAGAGGAGGCAAAGAACTTGTCAGCAAAGGTATAACTAGGGTGTGGCAATCAGTGCTTTGCCCCAAAGAAACAAAATTTAAAGGGCATTGACTTGTAGTCCCTTAATAGGTAGTCTTTCCCCTCAAAAACTCCTGTCTGCTTAATTTTTCTATTCTTTTAAGGGTATCTGCCATTATTTCAGTCTCCCTAGTTTGTAACCTCAGTATTATCCCCAACTTTTTACTCTCACTTACCCCATACATCCATCCAGTTTCCTAATCTTGCTTTCTCTTCCTCCACATCTCTTAAATCCAACCCCATCTCCTTACTCACACAGCCATTATATTAGTTCAGGCCCTCATCACCTGTTTTCTAAATAGCCTCCTAATTTGTCTTCTGCCTCCAGTCTTTCCCCATTCTGCTCACCCTCCATATTGCTTCAAAAATGATTCTCCAGGTGCATATTGACCATGTCTTTCTCCTATTTTATAAACTCTAGGATCAAATATAAGGTCTTTTGTTTGGCTTTGAAATCCCTTCACAACTTGGCCCCAATCTGTTTTTCCAGTCTCATGAGTCATTCAACCTTCCACATTCTACTCTATAGCCAAATGGGCCATCTCTGAATTCCTCACACGTGGAATTCTATATCCTGTCTCTGTGACTGTTCACTGGTGTTCCCCCACACCTGGAATTCACTCTCTTCTCACTTCTGGCCAGGACTTACTTCAGGAGTCAGCTGCAAACAGCTGCATGAGCTAATTAAGTTTCCAGTGTGAATATTAGCATCACACATCAGAAATAAACTATAGACCCAGTCTTGATTTATTGCTTTGTTTATTGTGTAGCACAAGTTTGTTTTCTGGAGAACTGGCTGTTAAAACATTGATGAGCACGCTCCTACCTCTGCCTCAATTGCCACCTTCTACACAAAGCCTTTCCTGATTATCCCCCCTTTTCTCTCCCTCCCTAAATACCTTATTTTTATTTTATGTATATTTACACAAAGACATGTCTCTCCTCATAGAATATACATCCCTCAAGAGTAAGATTATTTCAGTCTTTGTCTCTGTATTCTCAGTACCCAACTGGAATGTTTGTTGATTTATTGGTTGAGGGTGGAACACCTGGAGTTAGGACCTAGTTCCAAGAATAATTAGTTAAAATGGACGGTGCCCAATGCTGTGCCAGAGGGTGCATCCCAGGTGAATTTTTCTCCAGGGTATCACTTCCTTACCCTCCCTTACCCTTAAAAATTCAAAAGCAGGCACATTTAGTCCTGTTTGTCTCAGGTAAAAAAATGTTATTTATCTTCTCTAAATAGGAGGTGCTGAGGTTACATTATCTGTGAGCTCACCAGAGAAATGAATAATAATCCATGCAAAACACTATTATATCCTAGCCTAAGAAAGTTTGTTGAAGCACATAGGTTAGAGGAGCTAGGTTTTGAATAAAGAATCAGCAAATGAAGACAGAAAGACAATTTTCTTCCAAGAGCTTCTAGAGCAGGAGTTCTTAAACTTTTTTCATTTTGTGTGTCCTTTTGGAAGTCTGTTGAAATCTATGAGTCTCTTTGCATGACAATGTTTTTAAATACATAAAATACATAAGATTAGAAGACATTCTATTATTTTGAAATATAACTATCCAAATATACAAGTTCACACAGATCTCAGGTTTAGAACCTGTTTTGGAGGAGAGAAGCGTCTTTGTCTAGGTCTATTACAGTTGGATTAAAAAATATTTCTAAAGTGAGATGGAATTGCTTTGCTCATAGTCTGGTTGGTACAATCACAGAAAGTAATAATATAAGGTGGATAATATAAGTAATAAGATATGAATGTGTTAAACAAAAGCATAAAGGTATGTCTTCACCCTGTTATCCCTTCACAAAGTATGATGAAGTTTCCCAGATGGAATTAGAAGAGTATTTAGCTATTCAGTGACTGAAAACACCTCTGGTGGTCTTTCCAAAGCTAAATTTGCCAGCCCTGGAGACTTCAGTGGAAGAAAAGAGCAGTTTTGTAGAGTGATGTCTTTGCCTTATCAGAGGGCAGCAGGGAGGAGAGGGAATATTTACTCTCCTTCCTTACCACTGGTCCTGGCATCTCACCCAGCAGAGATAGCTAGAGGAGGTTCCTCTATAGAGAATGACCCTTGAACAGCAGAAAGCCACCCAAAAATCCAAGAGAGAATTATAAATGTCTGCAGCAGCTAATCTTCAGAGAAGGCCCAGGGAGCCCAGTCATACAAATGTCCCAGGGAGATGGCGGCATGAGTACACAATGAGAAGAGAAAGGGCATTGGGGCCATACAGAAACAGGGACATTTATGTGTTCCCTCCATATGTGCCTCCCTACCAAGGGTCTTTGTTTATCCCACTCTTCCCCCTGACACTATGTGCATCTGTGGGAGCATTGCCCCAAGTTTATGGGGGGATATTTTGTAACTCTTATTCTTGTTCTACTTTTCCTTTGAGCTAATTGTGTCTAATGTATGATTATTAAAGGTGGGATTCAGTGATGGGAATGCATGAGTTATAGTTTTAAGACTACAGACCCAAAAAGTAGTAACTGCTTTTTGGGTGGCCTAACTTACTAATGCAAGTTTATTTGGTCGGGGCAGCCTGGGGGGTGTGGACTGGAGGGGAGTGCCTGGAGGGAGTGCTATACTTCTGCAGGGGAGAGAACACTGGTGTTTGGGCAAGGTCTGGAAAAGCTACAAAGAAGAGACTTGAACTGTGCCCTGAAGGAAGCTAAGAATTCTATGAGGCAGAGGTGAGGGAGGAGTGAATTCCAAGCGTGGGGAACAGCATGGTCCATAGCCCGAATGCCAGAAATGGAATACCTTGTACAGAGAAAACCAAAAGATCAGTTTGTCTTGAACACAGCGTGTGAAGAGGAATAATATTTAATAAGGCTGTAAAGGCAGGTTGGAATCAGATGTGAAGGATTTTTAATGACAGAGGAGTTTATATTTTTTCCTAGAGGCAATAGAGAACTTTAGAGTTGAGTTGAATCTTGAAGGAGACCAGGGAAACTGAGAAGTGCAGGTGAGAAGGACATTTTATACATGGAGGACAGCCTGTACAAAGGCCCAGAGATGGAAGATGGAGTATTGTGTTTTAGGAACAGCAAATAGGTCTGTATGACTGGATACAAGGAAGGCTATAAAGAACAGAAAGGTAGGAAAAGCCCAAGTTGTAAGGAGCTTTGAAGTGCCAAACACTTTATATTTGGACTTTGGGGTATTAGGGAGGCAGCCACTGGAACATATTGAGTAGGGGAGTGACATGGTCAGATCTATGCTTTAGAAAAGTCACCCTGCCACTGAGTGGAGTCTATATTGGAGTATGGGCAGACATGCGCTGGGGAGACCAACCAGAAGGCTATTGCAATAGTCTGGGCCAGAGGTGGAGGGCCTGAACCCAAATGCTTGTGGTGTGAGGGGACAGAAGCAGACATAGTCAAGAGATGTTATGAAGGAAGAAGTGACAAGATTTGGTAACAAGTTGAAACTGTGGCAGGAGTGAGAGTGAAGAGTCAAGGATAACTTGAAGGGATTGTAGTGTACCCACCAGTAATAGAGATCGCGTGGCAGGAGGGGAAGGCTTGGTGAAAAAGAGTATGAGTTCTGTGAGTTTGAGATGCCTGGAAGACATCCAGTTTGAGATGCCCAAAAGGCATCTTTTGGGCTGATACATGACAGGATTCCCAAGAAAGAATCTAGGGCTAGATAGATGAGATAATTATCTGCATAAAGGGATTCATTGAACCCATAGAGCTGATGAGTACAAGTGAGTTAGGATAGAGAGAAAGGAGAAAGGGGCCCATAAGAGAGCCTAGAGGGACCCCCATGTTTGTTAGATATGACAAGTCACAGAGCTCTAGAAGACATTGGCATGAAAAGTTAGAGATAAGTATATCCAGAAGGAAAAGGTGATCAACAGTGTCAAAAGCTGCAGGGGTCAAGCAAGACAAGGATTGAGAAAAGACCATTAAATATGGCAATTAAAAGATCCCTGGGTGGCTGCTAGATGCAGTGGATAGAACACTGGCCCTGGAGTCCAGAGGATCTGAGTTCAAATCCAGCCTCAGACACTTACTAGTCGTGTGACTCCAAAGTTATTTAATCCCAATTGCCAAATAAATAAATAAATTAAATTAAAAGATCTTTGGTATCTTTGGAGAGGAATAATGACATTGGAAGCCATATTACAGAGCATAAGGAAGAGAATGACAGAAGTAGTAGGGGCACTTAATATAGGTAGTTTTCTGGAATTAAGCCTAGAAAGGGAAGAGAGCTCTAGCTGGTCAGGATGGTCAGATTAATTGAAGTGGATTTTTTTTTAAGGAAGTAACAACTCACAAATGTAAGACTAAGATTTTCAAAGTACCTTCTTCATGCAACCCCGTGAGAAGATAATATAAGTATATTTACTCCCATTTTACAAATGATAAAACTGCCAGATAGGTTGTAACTTGACAGGGTCACATAACTAGTATCAGCCAGGATTCAAACTCAAGTCTCTCCTGACTACAAATCCAGACTCTTTCCATTACACTGCTTTGCTTCTCAGAAAGACGTTTTCCTTTCCCTTTTCATTCTCCTGGAGGTGTGTTCTGTGGGGTTAAAGCATCCAATATTAGGGGTAGCTAGGTGGTGCAGTGAATAGAGCATCAGTCCTGGAGTCAGGAGGACCTGAGTTCAAATCTGACCTCAGACACTTGACACACTTACTAGCTGTGTGACCTTGGGCAAGTCACTTAACCCTAAATGCCTTGCCTTCCCCTCTCAAAAATAAAAAAAAATCTAGTATTAACACCTGCCATTATTTTGTTTTGTTTTTTCCCCTTTAGGACTTTACCATGACCCTGTACCTGAGGCACTATTGGAAGGATGAAAGGCTGTCTTTCCCTAGCACAAATAACCTCAGCATGACATTTGATGGCCGACTAGTAAAAAAGATCTGGGTTCCTGACATGTTCTTTGTACATTCCAAGAGGTCCTTCATCCATGATACCACCACGGACAATGTTATGCTTCGGGTCCAGCCTGATGGGAAGGTGCTATACAGCCTCAGGTAAAAACCTGTTCTGTTACTGCTTTTCTGGCTCAGCTCAAGCTGGGAGGAACCCAAATCTAGAATGCCCTTTGGCTCATTCTTGCCTTTTCTTCCTGCAAAATCCTCTTCTCCTTAGATTATTTAAATATATGTCATATATTTAAATATGTAATATATTATATTCATCTATATTATCATATATCGGTAAATTATTATTTAATTAAGAATAAAAATTCTTTTAATAAAATAATTAAAAATTAATAAAATTTATTAAATGTACATTTCAGTCACCTAAGGAGAAGAGCAAATTGCCTGTTGCAGCAACATAAAGCATAGAATAGCAGTTCTACCTTTCAGTTTTGATTCCTAATGAACCCCACTGCTAATTTCATTTCTTGACATCAAGGGAAAGCAAAGCAGTATTGAATAAAGATTTTTAAAAAGAATTTTACAACCTAAAAAATATAATTGAGAGAAAAGTGAAATATGGATGGCATTCTAATCTAATACTTTGACTTATATACACAGTTTTTAAAATTATATTTATTTCTTCAGTCAAGAAAAATGAGCAAATCCCTTACTCCATTTGAGCAACCACTCTCCCCACTTTCTGTAGGAAGATAGCGTAGTATAGTGGAAAGAATACTAGGATGAGAATAATGACAGTAGACTCTTTCCAGGGTGCAAGGGAAGGAAGGCTGAATTTGGAGTGAGCGGACCTTGGTTCGGTTGTCATCTCTGCTGAAAAGCACATTGTGACCTTGGTCAAGTGATACAACCTCTTTGGGCCTCAGTTTCCTCATCTGTAAAAATGCAGCAGTTGGACTAGATGGGGAAGGGGAGGGGACAAACATTTATGTGATGCCTGTGATACCCCAGACACTTGTGTGAAGCACATTTTATAAATATTATCTCATTTGGTCATCCCGGCAACCCTGCAAGGAAGGTGTTTGAAGATCTCTGCTAGCTCCCATCCTACGCCCTTTCTCACACTGGTCCTATAATTTGTGAGATCTGGGCTCAAGTACTGGCTCTATCACCTACTAGCTGCATGATCTGGGGTGAGTTATTTAAACAATCACCCCAAGGATTTAAACTATGTGCCACACCCTGTTTCCTCTGCTTTAGAAAGAAAGACAAAAATGAAATCATCCCTACCCTCATGGAGTTTATTCTGCTTGGGGAAAGCAACAAGTACAAGCATACATACTTACATACATACATACTTACATACACACATACATACTTACAGGCACACTTACATAATACCTACATACTTACACATGCATGCATATGCACACATACCTGCACACATACATGCTTACACAATACACACATGCACATACATGCATGCTTACACACATGCATACACACATACTTACACAACGTATGCCTATATACTCGCATACATGCATACATATGTACACACACTTATATATACTTACATGCATGCATACATACATACATGCACATGCATACAAAGTAAGTAAAAAGTAATTTCAGTGGGGGAAGCCCTAGCAATTCTGGGGATCAGTCCCATGTAGGAAGTGATGTTTGGGCTGAGCTTTGAAAGAAGCTAAAGACTCTAAGAGTCAGAGGGGAAAAAGGGCTTCATTCTAGGTGTAGCGAGGACAGGCAACGTAAAGCAATGGAGAAAGAAGATGGAACATCATGTATGAGGAACGAGAAGAAGACTAGTTTGTTTGGAACATCAAGGGAGGGGTGGTGGTGGTGTTGAATGATAGGCCCGGAAATGTCATTTTAAGGCCGGTGGTAAAGTAGTTCAAAAACCAAAAGAGAAGTGTGCATCTGATCCTAGAGGTAATGGGGAGCCACTGAAATGTATTGACCAAGGGAGTGTGACAAAGTCAGACCTGTGTTTTAGGACTACCTTATGCTATTGTTCATCCTTCATTTTCTTGCTTTTTTTTTCCTTACTTTTTTTTTTTTGGAGGGCAGTTGGGGTTAAGTGACTTGCCCAAGGTCACAAGGCTAGCTTTTGTGTGTGTGTGTGTTAAGTGTCTGAGGCCGGATTTGAACTCAGGTACTCCTGACTCCAGGGCCAGTGCTCTACTCACTGCACCACCTAGCCGCCCCCATCCTTCATTTTCAATATTTAATTCATTTACTTACTTTTAGTTTACAACATTCAGTTCCACAATCCCTAGAGTTTCAAATTTTCTCCCCCTCCTTTCCCCCCCACCCCATGGCAGCATGCAATCAAATATAGGATCTACAAATACTTTCACATTAAACATTAGTCAGGTATCCTTCATTTTCAGACAGGACTAATGACATCATGGGGGTGATGTCTTGACTCACTCATTAATTAGATTTAAGTGAGGTAGAGTTGCACAAGGCGGTCAGCCTCATTCTCTCTTCCAGAGTCACTGAAGTCCAGTGGTAGGACAAAAGTCATGATGACCAGTGATGGCCAGGGGTGTGGTGGATGACCTTGCCATCTCTGATGTCTAACGAAGCTCTCAGCACTCCATAGTGCCTGCTTCAGGCACCTTCATGGCCTTTGGAACAGACAATTCTCATCTGCCTATAGAGGACGGGTTGGAGAAGGGACAGACTTGAGACAGGGAGATCAATGAGGAGGCTATTGAAATAGTCCAAGTGAGGGGTGATGAGGGTCTGAATCAGGGTGGTTGTAGTGTTGGACAGCAGAGATGTTGAGGAAGTAGAATCAGTAAGACTGAGCAACTTATTGGATGAGTGGGACTGAGAATCAGAAGATGACCTTTACTTTGTGAACCTGGGGAACTGGAAAAATGTTGGTACTTTTGGTAGAAATGGGCAAGTTTGGAAGAGGAATCGGTTTAATTTCTTGGAGTTTCAGTTTCTTCATTTGCAAAATGGAAATAAAAATTTCCTGACCTACCTACTGTCCTCTGCCATTTAGAAATAGCTGTTTCCATGGCAATTAGTGTGGGTCGTGGTGGCAGGAGTCAAGGAGCTGCAGCATATGCAGAAGGTAGAGGCCCAGCCTCCCAGGACAAGGCAGAAGAATATACATGCATGCAAAGACAGCAAATCAAGGAAATTCTTAAATCCAAATACTCTTTGCTATCACAGTATTGAATCCTATAGCTTGATTCCTGGCCAGGTCTTTTCACTCCTCCCTCCCTTGGACCCACATGAGATAAGACTCATACAGTATACAATGCAGTATCTTTCATAGTAGGTGCTGTAGCAATAAATGCTGTTATTATCCTGGAACCTTCCTGCTTCCAATCTATAGGGCTCAGTGTCAGAAATACCTGGATTCAGATACTGTCTCTGACCTTCTCTCTCTGCCTGAGTCTCTGGATCTGTATGATGGGGCTGGACTTCGTGGCCTCTACACCCCTCTCACCACTAAATCTATGATCTTATGTTCTATGTGGGTTTTTTTTCACTTTTTTTGTTTTTTGAGCCTGGGTCTTCCCATTTAAATCAGGATGGAAGTACAAACGTTGCCCACAAACCTGATCCCAGTACTTATCAGCATACAAGTTGTGCCCCACTCCATTTCTGACATGGGCTGGTTTGCCCCTTTTAGGCTGCCTTTGGTCCTATACTCAAGCAATCTACCCACTTCATCCTCCCTGACAGCAAGGACTACAGGCATGCACTGCCAGCCCCAGTGCATATCATACATTATCCTCTTAGTTTAACTCTACTTTGTCTTTGGGTAAGGACTGGGACTTCCCTTTTTTGTTGTTCAGTTCTTTCAATCATGTCTGACTCTTTGTGACATTTGGGACTTTCTTGGCAAAGAGAGTGGAGTGGTTTGCCATTTCCTTCTCCAGCTCATTTCACAGATGAGAAAACTGAGATAAATAGGGTCAAGTGACTTGCTCAGAGTCACACAGCTAGTAAGTGTCTGAGGTCAAATTTGAACTCAGATCTTCCTGACTCCTGTGGGTCAGCACTGTCTCCACTGTGCCACCTAGGTGTCTCTCTTAGAGGGGCTTCTTGCAGTCCTCATTCAAATGAGCAAGAAACTCTTGGCCATGGGATTTCCTGGGTGTCCAAACATAGGAGAATCTTAAAAATAAGCTTCATTTTCAACCTGCCCCATGGAACACTCATTCTCATCCCACAGGATTCTTTGCTTACTCTCTTCCCATTCTAGGCAGTTCCAAGAATAGTATGACCACTTCTGGGTCGAGAAGTTTCAGTGAGATGATAGCTATTGAACATTGCTACTCTGTACTGTATGTAAAGGGTTGTGTACCTACTCACAGGAGCATTTGCTTTACATAGAGAAGCAGTTTCGTGCAGTGTATAGAGCACTGGACTTGGAAGCAAGAAAACTTGGGTTTGAGTCTGACTTTAAACACTTACTAGATTTGAGATCACTGGCAAGCCTTTTAACTTTTCTGGTTCTTGGTTTTAGCAACTGTAAAATGGGCAGCTAGAGCAGCAGAGCCAAGATGGTGGAGTAGAAGCAGGAAATTCTGTGAGCACCATCTACAACCACCTCCAATATCTGTAAAATACAACTCTAAACAAATTTTAGAGCTACAGAACCCACAAAGTGACAGAGAGAAACAAATCTCCCACTGAAGCCAGCCTGTCAGGCCAACAGAAAGGGTCTTTTGCACCAGACTGGGAGCTGAGCACAGTCCCGTGTGAGCTGTGCCGAGCCTCGGGTGGCCCTGACCTGTGGCCCAGATCAGCCAAATCACTGGCAACTGTGGCGGTTTCTAGACTTCTCAACCCATAAATGCCAAAAAGAAAGTAAAATGTCAATGGAGAACTCTGTTGGAACTGGGTGATGGAAGATGGCAGTCTGGCCCTTGCCCTCAGTGTGAGAGGTGGCAGAAGTATGGTGGTTACAGCTGCTACCATGTGGCTGCCTCCAGAGCTCCTGGCCTACAGATTGTAGGGGGACCAAGTGACCATTCAGAGGGTAATCGCTATTGCTTTGTCCTGCTTGGATTTGGATCATGGTCTTGGGTGGTGGTCCTGGGGTGTGTGGCCAGTGTGCCAGAGCTTGTGGGGGCTGCAGAGAGGGTGCCCTCCTCAGACCTCTGACAACATTTGTGAAAATCACAGTGATTTGAGACAAAGCTCTCCACTCTGGAAGCAGAGTTCTACTGTGGCAAAGAGCTCAGAAGTCAAGTAATTGGCTGGCAAGATGAGCAAGCAGAGGAAGCACAATCAGACCATAGAATCCTTTGGAGGGGGGACAGAAAGGATCAAAACATGGAGCCAGAAAAAGTCAACAAAGGCAAAACTCCTGCATCAAAAGCTTCCAAGAAAAATATGAATTGGTTACAGGCCATGGAGGAGCTCAAGAAGGATTTTGAAAATCAAGTAAGAGAAGTGGAGGAAAAATTGGGAAGAGAAATGAGGATGATGTAAGAAAATCATGAAAATTGAGTCAACAGCCTGCTAAAGGAGGCCCAAAAAAACACTGAAGAAAATAACACCTTAAAAAATAGACTAACTCAAATGGCAAAAGAGGCCCAAAAAGCCAACGAGGAGAAGAGTGCTTTAAAGAGTCAAATTTGCCAGATGGAAAAGGAATTTCAAAAACTGAATGAAGAGAATAACTCCTTCAAAATTAGATTGGAGCAAATGGAAGATAATGACTTTATGAGAAATCAAGATACTATAAAACTGATGAAAAAAATAGAAGGCAATATGAAATATCTCCTTGAAAAAAACCACTGACCTGGAAAATAGATCCAGGACAGATAATTAAAAAATTTTTAGATACCTGAAAGCCATGATCAAAAAAAGAACCCAGACTCCATCTTTCAAGAAATTATCAAGCAAAATTGCCCTGATATTCTAGAATGAGAGAGCAAAATAGAAATGGAAAGAATTCACCAATCACCTCTTGCAAAAGATCCCAAAAAGAAAACTCCTAGGAATATCATAGCCAAATTCCAGAGTTTCCAGGTCAAGAAGAAAATATTACAAACAGCCAGGAAGAAACAATTGGAATATTGTGGAAACACAATCAAGATAATCCAGGATCTAGCAGCTTCTATATTAAGGGATTGAAGGGCTTGGAATATGATATTCTGGAGGTCAAAGGAGCTAGGACTAAAACCATGAATCACCTACCCAGCAAAACTGAGTATAATGCTTCAGAGGAAAATATGATCATTCAATGAAATAGAGGAATTTCAAGCATTCTTGATGAAAAAAACCAGAGCTCAACAAAAAATTTGACTTTCAAATACAAGAAGCAAGAGAAGCAAGAGAAGCATGAGAAGGTAAACAGGAAAAATACATTATAAGGAACTTATTAAAGTTGAACTATTTACATTCCTACATGGAAAAATGTTAATTGTAACTCATAAGACTTTTCTCAATATGACGATAGTTGAAGGGAATATATATATGTATATGTAGGTGTATATGTATGTATGTATGTATATATACACATACATATAAATGTTTATATAAATACATATGTGAGTGTGAGTATATATGGGCACGTGTATACATAGACAGAGGGCACAGGATCAGTTGAGGATAGGAAGGGATGATATCTAAAAAATAAAATTAAGAAGTGAGAGAGGAATATAATGAGAGAAGATAGGGAGAGATAAAATAGGGTAAAGTATCTCATAAAAGAGGCAAGAGAAAACTGTTACAAAGGAGGGGAAGAACAGGAAGATAAAAGGGAATGGGTCAACCTTACTCTCATTGAATTTGGCTTAAGGAGGGAATAACATACACAATCATTTGAGTATCTTACCCTACAAGAAAGTAGGGGGGAAGGGGATAAGAGGGGGGATGATAGAAGGGAGGGCAGATTGGGGGAGAGGGTAGTTAGAAGCAAACATTTTTGAAAAAGAACAGAGTCAAAGTAGAAAATAGAATAAGTGGGGAGCAGGATAGGATGGAGGGAAATAAAGTTAGTCTTTCACATTATATCTGCTATGGAAACATTTTGCCTAACTACACAGTTTTAAAAACAAATGTTAAAAAAAATTTTTTACATGCAACTGGGAAATAAGACATACAGGCACTGGGGTATAGAGATCCATCTTGCCCTACTAAAAAGTTAGAGAGGGAATGGGGGAGGATAAAAGAGAGAGCAGATTGGGGGAAGAGATATTCAGTAGGCTGGCTATTTCAGGGTGGGGGGGTATGAAAAAGACGGGGAGAAAATTTGTAACTCAAAATCTTATGGAAATGAATGTTGAAAACTAAAAATAAATCATAAGAATGTAAAAAAATGTAAAATGGGCAGCTAGGTGGCCCAGTGGATAGAGTACTGGTCCTAGAGAAAGGAAGATGAATTCAAATCTAGCCTCAAACACTTACTAGCTGTGTGACCTTGGGCAAGTCACTTAGCCTGCTTTGTTTCAGTTTCCTTATCTATAAAATAAGCTAGAGAAAGAAATGGCAAACCACTCCATTTTCTTTGCCAAGAAAATCCCAAATGGTATTATAAAGAGTTGAACGTGACTGAAAAAACTGAACAATAACCAAAAAAAAGGAGAACAGCAGAGACCTTAGAGTGTTGTAAAAAAAAAAAATTGGGTCATTTATGTAAAAGCATTTTGCAAACCTTAAAGTACTATACAAATTTTAACTATCATAAGAGGGAGTAGAGGGAGAGGAATAAACATCTATATACTGTATAAAACACTTTACAAATATTATTTTACTTGATACTCTCACCACCCTGGGAGGTAGGTACTGATATTATCCCCATTTTCCAGTTGAAGAAACTGAGGCAAGCAGAGGTTAAGTGACTTGCTCAGGGTCACACAGCTAGTTAAGTGTCTGAAGTCAAATTTGACTCTGACTCCAGGCTCTGCAGTCTATCCATTGCGCCACCTAGCTGCTGCTATGATCATCATTATATTAGCATCAAAGGAAGGTGATTAAGAGAGCTCAGTGATCAGAATGTGATCTCTGTTCAAGCTAACAGGTGTTGCTCCAAAGCCAAATTGCTCCAGCTTAATTTTGTTGGGCCAATGTGGGTAGGGACTTGCAGCTCCAGGTTCTGTCTCATTTTAATCCTTCAGCATGGGCTTTTTCCTTCCTAGCGCTTCAACCAGAGTTCCTTTCCAGTCAAAGTAGGTGGAATTTAATCACATTAAAATTCATAATTTGATTGGCTTGTGCCTCTGTTCCCAAAAGGATTCTGTCTCCCAACTTCATGAGACCTGAGAGGATTATTTGCATATGGATTAAAATACATTTACTAAGCAAAATTAAAATGTAAGAGGTTCAGTATTAAAACTGTTTTGGCTTGAGTAAGCCACGGTCATACTGAGCAAGCCACAATACCTGTGCTATTACAGACTGAACTTTGCAACTACGCCTGTCCAGGTTTCTTGAACTCTGCCTCTCACTGTCTGAACCGAGACAAGTATAATTGGTTTTGTTCTGGCTCCTGTTCTCTGAGGTTACATTTTACTCCTCCCAAAGGGTCTTCCAATATTCTCAGAGGGTTGAGGAGTTCTTCTCTGCCACTGACTCAAGCTTCCACTAATTGTATTTTCCCCAATTTCAAGGGCCAAGTAACTAGCACCCCAGTTCCATTTAACCAGTTAACATTGGATTAGCTTTGACAAAGAGATATCTACTTCAAAAATATAGCAAGAAGAAATGTACAAACATTTATCCTAACACTTTAGGGGTATGTAATCCCCCTCTACATTACCTAGGTCTCTGGGGATAAGGGGTAGAGACTAAGTTCACAGATTATCTCAGTTCCTATACATCATTAGTCCCACCAAGTTCAATTTGAAAGCCCCTCTGGGTTAGCATCGTGGACCCTTTGCTCCTCAGAGCTTCATTGATGGATTGGCTATAGCAACATTCAATCCTGAGTTCTGGATTAAGTTATGGATCACCAGAGCTTGAGATTTCACTCAGTCAGAAGCTCCATTCTTTGCACTCAGAACAGAAAAGGACAAGAGAAAAGGGCAAAGTGCCAGGATCGTTTTTCTGGACAATATAGCCTAAGCAGGGGTGGAAGGAGAGAGGTGGGGGGAGGGAAGAGGGGGACCTCAGGCTGTCCCCCCTTACCACATAGTGAGAACGAAGGACTCCTTCACTCTCAGATAGGTAAAAGCCCTGACCTTGCTCTGTCAGACTGTTTTAAAGATACAGACAATGCTAGCAATGCAGTCAGTGGAAAAAAAACTATTCCCATCCCTGTGATTAAGGCCATTGCAGAATGACCAACGGTTCTCCAGTCTCCCAGAAAAAGGTCCCAAGCGTCTTCCACTTTCACACAGGTCAGGTGACACTATCTTAGGTGAAACCCCCATTATACAAACATATCCCCAAAGACCTTTATAGCAGTTCATGGTCTCAACTCACAAAGCAGTTGGTTCTCACTGTGTAACTAAAGGCCAACATCCATCCTGACCCTGACAGTTTTGCTTCCCGGCCAAGTGCCAGGTAAAACTTGGTGGTCTAATCCTTTAGTGGGCAGATTCTCCCAGTTAGGTCCTATTTTTGAATTGTCTCAGGGGACACTGCCTTATGCCATACTCCCCCTACCCTCAAGTCCTCAGGAATTTCCCCCAAACTCCTAAAAATAAAAATAAAACAAGTCGATAGACATAGGTTAAGGACTCCTGCTCTAAAAGACAATATATACTTCTCTGTTTGGCATTTAAAGTCCTTTAACACTGAAGGAACTTGACCATTGGGAAAAGGGAGACCATCATGGTGGAGAAATGTTCCAGGGTGAGGACCCAGGAGCTCTGGGAAGTTCAGGGTTAGAAGGAAGACGAATCATGATGGTAAAGTCCAAAGAGTCAGAAGCTTAGTTCTCCACATTTTGTCACAGACCCTCCAGGATCTAACTAGTACCATACCACATCATTACCAGCAACAAGAGTACCGTCTAATATTTTCTTTTATACCCTAGAGCAGTGATTCTCAACCTGTGACTTATGTTCAATTTGTAACAATGAAAATGCATCCTGCAAATCAGATAGATTCATCACAGCAGCAAAATTACAGTTATGAAGTAGCAATGAAAATAATTTTATGGTTGGTGGTCACCACATGAGGAACTGTATTAAAGGGTCGTGGCATTAGGAAGGTTGAGAACCACTGCCCTAGAGAGTAATTGTCCAAACAAAAGTCTCACCTTCTAGAAGAAGCCTTCCCCAATTTCTCTAAATTCTAGCTCCTCCTCCCTGTTAATCATTTCATACTTATCCTCTTTATTGCTTGCTTTATATATGCCTTTGTGTATTGTCTACCATGTTAGATTGTAAACTCCTTAAGGGCAGGGTCTGTTTTTGCTTCTTTTTGTATCCCCAGGGCTTAGCACAGTGTTGGGCACATAGTGAATGCTTAATAAATACTGATTGATAATTATGGACAGCTGTGTGAAGGCTGCCCCCTGTATACATACTGCTTTCCTATTGTATTCCCAAACTTTACATGTTAAGTATCCTTGTTAATGTTCACTGGTTTTTCAGTTGTGTATGACTATTTTTTATCCCATTTGGGATTTTCTTGGCAAAGATACTGGGGTGGTTTGCCATTTCCTTCTCCAGCTCATTTTACATATAAGGAAACTGAGGCAAACAGGGTTAAGTGATTTACTCAGGGTCACACAGCTAGTGTCTGAGGTGGAATTTGAACTCAGGTCTTCCTAACTCCAGGCTCAGCGCTCTATCCACTGCACCACCTAGCTGCCCCTTAGTATCCTTGTACTTCCCCCAAACACTGCCACTTTAAACTCAAAGACATAACTGCTTCTTCTGATGGGAATGGGAATGAATGAATAAAATGTTAATGTTAAAAATTATTAAGATACTTTTTATTTAGTTCTCCAAAGTTGATAGCTCACTTCAACTTTATAGACTTGGTTTTAGTTTAAGCATTTATAAATCATAAAGATTAAATTGCCATACTTGGCAAAGTAAAATAGACAGTGGTATATAAAATCTTGTACATTGCATTGTTATTGTAATGGACATAATGTAGCTCCATATAAGATCCAAGCAATTTTGAAACTGGCTTTATGCCCAGAGGGGAACACTGTATCAATCAATCAATAGTCATTTGAGTCCTCATCCTAGTTTGAAACCTAAGCAATCTGACATCAGGTTGACCTGGCAGTGTTGCATGCATGAAGTCATTGGAATCTCATCTCCAAGTTTTGAAATGTGTCCCATAGGAAAGGCTTTTCAAAGAGCTGTGAAATCTTACAGTCTTTGAAGTTCTGAGGCTTAATTCTCTACCCAAGTGCTTTTTTTCCCAGGGCTCATTGCATTGCCAGCAGGATGTTTTAGTTATGGCAGATTTTTGGACTTCTATACCTATTTCCAGAACTGTGCCCCATTTTCCTGTGTGCTTAATCCAAATACTCAGAAAATATAAAACCCTGACAGCAATCCCTCGCTGCATCCTCCAGAGAATCAGAGATTAAAACAATTATAACACCGCGGATAAATTAATAAAATGACTAACTAAGGACAGAGCTAAGTTTAAAAGGGGTAGGGGTGGAATCTGCTTACTTTGAGTGACAAATCAGCAGTGAACACATCTTACTCCACAGAATGGAAGTAGTTTAAATATATCCATATATGTATGTACATAGAGAGAAACAAATTACTTAGTGTTTTAATTGAATTAAATATTTAATTGAATTAAATTTAATGTTTGGCTTAAAAATTGTTTAATGGAAATTAAATCACAACATAAATATTAGCACTACATGTTATTTACAATAAAAATAGGAGCTAAGTAGTAAAAGTGAGTAGTAAGCAGGTAGATTGGTCATCTCCATTGTCCTTTGACCTGCCAGTGTACCCTAAAGCCCCCTAGATTTTGTTACCTGCTCTACAGTTCATCCCCCAGGACCACCATGTCTGCCTGTCTGCTGCGTAGCTGAACCCACTTCTTTATGCTGTTTCCTTTAATGAGTGTGTGAGCTCCTTGATAATGGTGTGTACACTTTTCTATTTGTACCTACAACATTTATTACAGTGTTTGATAAATAGTAAGCAATCAATAAGTGTTTTTATTCATTCAACAAACATTTAAGCACTTCCTGTGATCTAAGTAGGCATTTTGCACCATTATTCACAAAATAATCACAAAAATTCACAATATTCACAAAGCATGGAACCACAGGAAAACCTTTAAGGTGTTACTCTGGTCCCCTAAAGAGGACTGATAACTAGAGAGGATCAGGAATGTGAGGGGTGAATAGGTTAAGATCTGCATGGATGAAGGAGTACCCATGCCTATGAAATTATAGATACTTTGAAGTACTTGGAGCAGTAGATAGAGTACTAGGTTTGGAATCGGGAAGACTCATCTTCCTGGGTTCAAATCCAGCTTCAGACACTCACTGACTGTGTGACCCTGGGCAAGTCATTTAATCCTGTTTGCCTCAGCTCTTCATCTATAAATAAACTGGAGAAATGGCAAACCACTCCAGTATCTGCCAAGAAAATCCCAAATGGGATTACAAAGAGTCAGACATGACTGAAAAAATGAAGTCTTAAAAAGTCATAAACTACTTAGGTGAAACCACTCTGAATCATATGGGAAAGGAAAAATATAAAGAAGTTGGACATCTACTAGCAGTTACCTAATCGCTAATTTTTATAATTTGTCATCAACATATCCATCTTTTCTTGCAAGATAGCCTAATCCACCATTCTTCTACTTCCTCTCAACTTCATAGGATATCCATGAGACTATTCAAAGACAGGAAAACCCACAAAAGGATAGAAAATCAGTGTCAAATTCACTTCCATATGAAACTTGGGCCAAATTGAAGGTCTTGGAGTCAATGCCTCATCTCATTTTAGTTGCCTGCCTCAAGCTTCTTTAATTACCTGTGATACAGAAATAGTCTTCAGAATTTCCTATTCTTTGAATATTGTTTTTATTTTTATAATTCCCACTGCATTTTAAAATTTACTTGTCATGTTAATAACATGGGACACATGGAGATAATATCACTTTCCTTCATTTGTTGATTTTACTTCCTTGTCTCTTTGCCATCCACAACACTAAGAAACCAGAAGGTAATTCCAGAATTCTATAATATAAAATTTTTTTGGGGGGGGAGGAGCTGTAGAATGAATAGAGAAGCCATACTTTGCTCCTTGCCATGATGCCTAACAATAGATCTAGAAACAAGAACAAGAGGCTTTGGGGTGTTTTTTTTTTTTGCATTCAATTCAACAGGCATTTTATTAAAGTGTATTTCATGCTATGTACTATGATGGAAGGACAAGAGAATATACAAAGACAAAATATACCACTTTGAAAAGTAGACCGCTGCAAAAACTAGCCGTGTGACCTTGGTCAAGTCACTTAACCCCAACTGCCCTCCAAAAAGCAAAAAGAAAAAAAAAAGTAGACCACTGCCCTCTAGGAGCTTACATTCAAAACCTTCTGCTTGTATAAATTGAATACTTAGAGTGCATTGATTCTAGAACCATTGAGTCAAGATGATGAAATTATTTGGTGACCTCTAAGTAGGCTCATACCTATGCTAAAGTAAGACTTTATGTCTATTTTAAGGAATAAACTAACAACAGGAAGGAATTTTCTGAAATCGATACTCGTCTTCCAAGTTTAGTCCCATGGAAATTCCCATTGGATGATGTATAAAGCTGGTCCCAGAAGGGTTGCTCTAAAGTCTTTTTTTAGCTGCTTCCTTACTAATAATGCTACAATTAGCTCAATTCAGAATCTACCAGTAGATATTAAAGTCTCACCTGGTATATCTCAAAGTCAGTAAACAGAGTGCCTTTCTATGGCGTCTCTCTCTCTGTAGTGATTCTTTTCCATCATAATCCACTCTTTTGCTACTCCATTTGCCTGGTTTCCCAATTAAAACACAAACAGCAGAGTTAAGAAATCTCTGCATTGGACTGGGTCTACACCTTAGTGGAAAGATCTGGAAAATTCATCCCATATCTGCTCAAAATTTACAAGTGATTGACTCTGAAGTGGTCTTTGATTTACATTAATTATCCAGGTAATTTCCTTAATTCTTCACATAATACAGACTAGGAGATTAGAAGCAAAAGAGCAAAGCAGGAATGGAGAACAGAGTAAGAAGAGAAAAACCACCAAAGGCCTCTATGTTCAGAAATAAGAAATTCTCACTGCGTGTACTTGGAAATAATTTTTCTTCAGTTTATGTTGAAGTGGTGGTTCTTAGTTCCTTCACAGGTAAAGTGTAAATAACAATGGTGCCTACCTTCTCAGGGTTGTTGTGAGGATTAAATGATATAATATACATAAAGCACTTCGTAAAATTTAAAGTGTTCAATAAATATTGGCTACTATTATTGCCATTCTTGTTATTCTAGATACCTTTCTTAAGAAGAAATACTTCTAGGTGGCTAGGTGGTGCAGTGAATAGAGCACTGGCCCTGGAGTCAGGAGGGCCTGAGTTCAAATCCAGCCTCAGACACTTAAGACTTACTAGCCAAATGACCTTGGGCAAGTCACTTAACCCCAACTGCCCTGCCTTCCCCCTCCAAAGAGACAAAAAAAAGAACACTTCATTTATTGTTTTTATTTTCTTATCCCTTTGCAATCCCCAATGCTCTGAAAGCAAAAAGTTTCATTCCTTTGTACAATGGGATTATTCTAAACTAAAACTATTTTTAAAAATGTAAAAATTCATACGTATTTTTAAATGGAATATTTTTGGTTGTTTTCAGTCCTGGCGATTCCATGAAACTCTGGTAGTAAAAACATTATCTCTGCCCCCTAGTGGAAATAACTAAAAAAGTATCATTATCCTGTCCCAAATAAAATGTAGCACCCTCTTGACCAAGATTTTAAATTAGCATTGGTAGTTCATTAATTTCATTTCTAAAAGATAACATACAAATTTTAAATACCTACAAAAGAACTTTAAAACTGGACAATATAGAAGGATACGACATTTTCATAGATAAATAAACATCAACTATGTAGTTAGCCAAATAGTATCTGTTAAGTACCTACTGTGTCCCAGACATAGTTCTAAGCACTGGGGATTCAAAGCCAAAAATTAAATAATCCTTTCCCTCAAGGAGCTTCCATCCTATAGAAGGATACAACATTTTCATAGATAAATAAACATCAACTATGTAGTTAGCCAAATAGTATCTGTTAAGTGCCTACTGTGTCCCAGACATAGTTCTAAGCACTGGGGATACAAAGAAAGGGGGGGAAAGTCCTTGCTGTCAAGAAGCTCATAGTTTAATGTCTAATGTGTACAAAATAAATACAAAGTGATTTTGAGAGGGGAAATCTCTAATAATTGAAAGAATCAGGAAATACCTCTTCAAGAAGATGGCAGTAGAGCTAAGTCCTGAAGGGATCCATGGGTTCCAAGAGGAGAGGGAGAGGGGGAAAAATATTCCAAACATGGCACACAGCCTGCACAAAGGCATGGATGTGGGAGATAAAATGTCATAGACAGGGAACAGCAAATAGAGCAGTTTGGCTGGAAACAGAAAGCGTAAGTGAGAAAGATAGGTTGGACAAGATTATAAAGGACTTTAAATGCCAAACAGAGCCATTTATATTTTATCTTGAAGCAGGGATCCTTAAACTGGGTCTGTGGCCTTGTTTTATTTTTATTTCAGTATTTTGATAGCTGTATTTCAGTTTCCTTTGTAATCCTGAGTATTTTATTTTTATGCACTTGACAACATTGTTCTGAGAAGGTGTCCATAGGTTTCACCAAACTGCCACAGAGTTCCATGACATAAAAAAAAAAAGGTTAAGAGCCTCTATCCTATAGGTAATAGGGAGCCACTAAAACCTCTTGAGCACGGGAGTGACATGGTCCAAACTATGTTCTAAGAATATCAACTTGGTATGGTATATGTATGTAATGCAATGCTATTTTGCTATAAGAAATGGTGAGGAAGCAGACTTCAGAAAAACCTGGAAAATTTTACATGAACTGATGCTAAGTGAAGCGAGCAGAACCAGGAGAATATTTACACAGTAACAGCAACATTGTACAATGCTCAACTATGATTAACTTAGCTCTTCTCAGCAATACAATGATCTAAGACAATTCCAAAAAACTCTTGATGGAAAATGCTACCCAAACCCCAAGACAGAACTATAGAGTTTGAATACAGCTCAAAGCATACTATATTCACTTTTTTTTAGTTTTTTGGTGGTTTTCCCTTTTGTTCTCTTTCTTCTTTCACAACATGACTACTTGGAGATATGTTTACGTGATTGCACATGTATAACCTGTGTCAGATTGCTTACTATCTGGGGGGGGGGGGAGAGAATGGAAGGGAAGGAAGGAGAAAAAAATTTGGAACTCAAAATCTTATAAAAAATGAATGTTTAAAACTATCTTTACATGTAAATGAAAAATACTATTTAGGAAAAAAAGGAATATTAAGTTGGTAACTGTGTGGAAGATGAATTGGAGAGGGAAGAGGCTTTTGCAATAGTTTGGGTGAAAGACAATGAGGACCTGAACTAGGGTGATTGAGGTATGAGTGGAGAGGAGAAGACAGGATGCAAAAGATGTCAGCAGACAAAACTTAGCAACTCATTGCACATGGACGAGCAAGTGAATGAAGAATGGGGGCGATTAGGCAGCACAGTGAACAGAGCATCGGCCCTGGAGTCAGGAGGACCGGAGTTCAAATGTGACCTCAGACACTTAACACTTGCCGTTGATCTTGGGCAAGTCACTTAACCCTAAGTGCCCTGCCTTCCCCCCTCCAAAAAGCAAATAAATAAGTAAGAACGAAGAATGACTTCAGGGTTATAAACATGTATGATTGGAACAATGGTGGAGCTTTCAACACAAATGGAAATTCAGGAGGAAAAGTGATTTTGGAGACAAAGACAATGAGCTCTGTTTTATCCATGTTCAGTTTAAGATGCTGACAGGATATCAGGTGGAGATGGTAAGCAGGCAGCTGGAACTGGGACTTCAAAGAGAAATGAGGGTGGAATATGATTTGAAGTCATTGAAACCATAGGAACTAATGAGATTGCCAAAAATGAGAATATAGAAAAGAGGAGAGCATAGGCACTTATTAAGACACAGTTCTTTCAGAAGCCAGATCTGCTTTTATCTTATTTATTTTATTGCCATGCATTAAGACCTTTGTAATGGCATGTTTGCACATGAGACAAATTAGTGGGAGCTTATTGTTTCAACCCTGATATCAGTGTGGTATGGAGGAAAGAGCCGTGGATTCTGCATCCAAGGACCTGGTTTTGAGTTCTGGCTTTTCTGTTTAATGGAGGTCTGGACCTCAGTTTTCTCATCTGTAACATGAGGCAGTGAAACCAGACGATCTCTCTAGTCCTTCCCACATCTAAATCCTGGTCCAGAAACATTTTGTTTTCCAACTTCACCTAAGTCCCAGCATATTTAATTACATTGAGGGAGATTAGATGTTTCATCCTGCTGGAAAACAGCAGGTGCCTTTCTGTTTTTTACTGATCATTTCATATTCACTGTGTATTTTAGAGGCTCTGAGAGCTTCAATTGTGTCACTTTATTTCTAGGGTCACTGTGACTGCAATGTGCAATATGGATTTCAGCCGTTTCCCCCTGGACACACAAACATGTTCGCTCGAAATTGAAAGTTGTAAGTATAATTGGGTCCAGAAATTAAAAACGTATCTCTTAAAACTGATCTATCTGATTCAATGCAACAAACATTAAATGTCTGCTATGTGCTACACACTGTGACGGACACTTTCATTCCAATCCCTCACCCCCTTTCAACTTGTCTTACTCAGAATTATAAGCACTGTTCGAATATTCTCTGTTGTGAAAGAGGCAGCTTGGTGGTGAAGTGGATGGAGTGCTGGGCCTAGAGTCAGGAAGTTCTGAATTTAAATTGGGCCTCAGACCTTTACTAGCTGCATGATGCAGCACAAGTGAGTGTACCTTTGTGCCTCAGTTTCTTCAACAATATAATGAGGATACTAGCAGCATCCACCTTACAGGATTTGTTATGAGGGCTAAATGAGATTTGGGAAGGGCCTTATGTAGGATGTGGCATTAGAATGAACCTTGAAGGAAGCCAGGGATTCTGAGAAGTAGAGGTGAAGGGGGGCATGGGTGAGTATTCCTGGCATGGCACGATGCTTGGCATTTAATAAATACTCCATCTCTCTGCCATCTACCTATTTACCTCCAGCGGTTAGCCGATGCACAAGCCTAGATTGGGAAGTGCATGAGAGTAAGCAAGAAGGTTTTTATCCTGACTGTAGTTTGGACCAGAATCTAAAGGCAGTGAGTCTGGGACCCAACCAGGAATGTTCCTTATTTTGTCAGAGACTGGGACTATAAATCTTGGGGAAAAGGTCTGGAAAAGAGAACTTGAACTAAAAAAAAAGGAGAGGAAATCGGTGACAAGAAAAGGAAAGGATTGTTTTAGTGCTTTAAACCTGGGTAACAAACTGAGAGCAGATGAACTTAACTGTGTGCACCAACTTGTAGTGAACAGGGTAGGCAAAATGGGCAGCAGTGAAGAAACCGGAGAAAACAGAATGGAGCAGAACTTATAGAGGACATCTTTAAAAATTAAATGAAAACTTTTTAATTAACCAAATTATATTTTTTCTTCTTCCCACTTCTCCTTTTCCCACCAGACTGAAAAAAAAGAAAAAACCCTTGTAACAGATAGACATAGTCAAGGCAAACAAATTACCACATTGAAGTAAGTTTTTTGATGGTGAAATTCATCCCTACTTTATTTTTTACCCTTGGATGAGAGAGTAATAATAGGTAATACTTATATAATCCTTTAAAGTTTGCAAAATCCTTCATATATATGATCTCATTTGATCCTTGCAAAGTAAGGAAAAGCTTCTACTATGAGAACTTACTAATTATTTGTAGCCAATTAGCAATACTATTAATGTCTTACTTTGTCTACTCTACAGGGCTTTACCCTACTAAAGTAGGGTAAAGTAGGTACCATCACTTTATCCAGTAGGACAAAGCCCTCCAAAGTAGGTACTATTATCTCCATTTTACAAATGAAAAAACTGAGGCTTTGAAAGTCCCAATGTTTTGCCCAAGGTAACTCAGCTAAGTAAGTGTCTGAGAGAAGATTCAAACTTAGGTCTCCCTGAGATCTGTTAGGGAAAGGGAAAATTCAGATGTCTCCCTTGCCTCCAATCTCTCATTTTTTAAGTCTTCCTTGACTATTTTTGGGGACCCTGTCAATACACAGATCTCTTGCTCCATTCTTTATACGTTCTTCCTCAAGATGTGCTGTCTCCAATGATTTTCTTCTGTCTTTTTAGATGCCTACACAGAAGATGACCTTATGCTCTATTGGAAAAAAGGGAACGATTCCTTAAAGACAGATGAGAGGATCTCCCTGTCCCAGTTCCTGATACAAGAATTCCATACCACCACCAAGCTTGCCTTTTACAGCAGCACAGGCAAGCCTGTTGGAGAGAGGCCTGAGGATGCGGACTAGATTTTGTCTTGCTTTTCATTATAATCAACACTTTTGACTTACACAGCTAACCAGCCTTTCTATGACAACCGAATTCCCAGAAGTGTCTGATGGTTCTCAGAGAGGCAACATCATACAGTGGAAAGAGTACTTGCTATGTAGGGATCCAGTAAATCTGCATTCAGTTTCTGTCTCTATCAATTCAACTGGATGACCCTGGACAAATCATTTTACCTTAGTTTCTACATATGTAAAATGAAGGGGTTCCCTAAGGTCTCTTTCCAATGCGAAAAGGCTATGAGCCCAAGTTTTCAGGAGCTATAGGGTTTTGAAGCCAAAAGTGAGACTCCTAAAGAGATGGGCAATTACATGTAGCTCAACAATTTAAAAACATCTTTTTTCTCAAAAAGATGGATCTTATGGGGTTCAGTGACCAAAAAAGCTACACTTGATCTTAAGTATTATTTTGGGGATTGATCTGTGTGGTGTGGCTAATTATAAAATTTCTTTCTCTACCTGAGTCTTCTTCCCTCCTACTTCCAGAAGTATGATAAAGGGTCAGTTACATTTATGTGGGGAACCTGGGGGGAAAGTGTTGGAGATATTGTACACTCTCTTTTTTTCCCTCTGTCACATAGGGTGGTACAACCGCTTGTACATTAACTTCACTTTACGCCGTCACATCTTCTTTTTCTTGCTCCAAACCTATTTCCCTGCTACTTTGATGGTCATGCTGTCCTGGGTGTCCTTCTGGATCGATCGTAGAGCTGTGCCTGCCAGAGTTCCTTTAGGTAAGGATATCTCAACTACAATCCGGGCATTAAACAATATAAATAATTGTTTTAGGATCTACCTAGCCCTCAAAAAATTTTCCCAAACAAATATTTGTTGGAGCTCTCTTTGTGTTGGCAAAGAACTGGAAATTGTGGGGTTGCCCATCAATTGGGAAATGGTTGAACAAGTTGTGATATATGATTGTGATGGAATACGAGTGTGAAACGATGAGCTCGATGATCTTAGAAAAACATGGACAGGGGCGGCTGGGTGGTGCAGTGAGTAGAGCACCGGCCCTGGAGTCAGGAGGACCTGAGTTCAAATCTGGCCTCAGACACTTGACACACTAACTAGCCATGTGACTTTGGGCAAGTCACTTAACCCCAACTGCCCTCCAAAAATAAAAAAAAAACAAAAACATGGATAGACTTGCATGAAATAATGAAGAGAGAAATGAGCAGAACCAAGAGAATGTTGTATACGGTAACTGTAATATTGTTTTAAGAACAACTAAGTCACTTTGACTATTATGAATCCTCCAATTAACTACAGAGGGCCTATGAAGGAAGGCATTATCTGCATCCAGAGAAAGAACTGATAGATATATGTATAGAATGGTTTTGCATATAACACACATATTTATGTCTAATGGTAGCCATCTCTAGGGCAGGAGGAAAGAAAAAAAAAGCATAAAAAAGGAAGTTTTTCCTAATGGGTAGGCTGAGAAGGAGAGAAAATAGATTTATTTTTTAATGGGGGGTGCATGTAAAGCATTGTGGAACATTATATGCACTTTTAGATGAGGTTGAGTTGTTTCAGTTGTACCCTACTCTATAGCATAAATTTTATTTGTTTTACTTTGTTAAAAGAGAAATCTCAGGGAGTGAGGACAATCTGTAAATGTTTGTAATGTAAAAACAAAAATACATTCAATAAAACTTTGGGGGAAAAAGAACGAGGAGGCATGATGATTTTTGATGACTGTATTTC
>CM053593.1:251646676-251668071 GCA_028646575.1 Pseudocheirus occidentalis | reverse complement strand
GACCTTTGGCCTGTCATCAACTAACAATTATACTTCAAGACACCTTGCAGCTAAACCATTCTAAAAAAACAAACCCCACCTGTTGTTTGTATAGGCATAGGTGCATTGGCGGTAGTGGGCACACTATTTCTGATTCCACATTTGCCAAGCAGATGTTTTCATCTTAATTTAATAAAGTTTAACATTAATTTTATTTCCAGATGAATTTTCACTGGGGACCTGCCACCTGTTGAGCAGCAGTTGCATTGTAGCTTGAACTGATAAAATAGAAATATATCAGTATTTCTGATTTACAAATCAGTTTCCTTTATGTGTGGCTATCTTGATTCCCTTGGTAGAAGGGAGAACTGAATTTCTAGATCCCCAGCACCGCTGAAGCCATCTCAGGAGCAGAGATGACAGCTTCAAGTTAAAAGAGTCTGGCAGCAGCAGCAACAACAAAGAGTCCAGCAATAAACCATTCAAGAGAACAGTATTTTTGGTGCTGAAGGAGAGAACAGCAAAATTTTAAAGTCAAGTATTGACCTGGTCCAAGTGTTCTTCACCATGGACTGTACCAGAGCTGTGAGCTGACAGGAACATAGGGTCAGGGAATGTTGTTTGTAGAGTCATTTGCTTTGATGGAGGCATATTTATGGAAATACATATTTATGAAATTCCACAGTTTGGATAATAAGTACCTTTCTTTCTGTACTTCTTGTCTTCTTGGTGGTACAGTGGATAGAGCACTGGGCCTGGTGGGGTGGGGTGGGCAGGAAGACCTGAATTCAAATCTGACCTTAGATACTCACTAAGTGTCTAAGTGTGTGACCCTGGGTAAGTCACTTTACCCTGTTTGCCTCAGTTTCCTCATCTGTAAAATGAGCTGGAGAAGGAAATGGCAAACCACTCCAGTATCTTTGCCAAAAAAACCCTCTGGGGTCATGAAAAGGCAGAGATAACCAAAACTACTGAACAAACAAGGCTGGCAGTCTAGGCCTTGCAGGAATGGATATTGTTATATTTATAAAGTACCTGAAAATTTAGAATCATAGATTTAGAACTAGAATTTAGAGCTTAGAGGTCATCTAATCCAATCTTTTAATTTTACCAATAAAACCCAGAGGGTTTGGGCAGCATAGTGGCTAGAGTGCTACCTCCAGAATCAGGAAGACCTCATTTCAAATATGACCTCAGATACTTACTAGCTGTGTATCCCTAGGAAAATCACAATCTCTCACAGCCTCAGTTTGCTCATCTACAAAATGGGGAATGTTATGAGACCAAATGAGGTCATATCTGTAAAGCATTTTGCAAACCTTAAAGTGCTATATAAACACTAGCTATTATTGAGTGCCATCCTGAAGGTCATATGGACAGGTAGTTACAAAGTCGTATTTCAACCCAGGTCTCCTGACTCTAAATCCGGAGCTCTTTCCACCACAATATCTCTATACTCAGCAGCTTCATCTACTTCCTCACAAATAAATTCACTGGTTTCAAAATTCCTGGAATCCTTTACTGAGGGCTCAAGCACATAATACAATAGGGGATTTTTTTTTTAAGTAGAAACTTAAGACAGATGAGAGGCAGCAAAGAACTAAGGAAAACTGACGAAACCGAGCTTTCTTTGGTTCATAGTTCAATGGTATGTTTCCAGGTATCACCACTGTCCTCACCATGTCTACAATCATCACTGGTGTTAATGCCTCCATGCCTCGAGTCTCCTACATCAAGGCTGTGGACATCTACCTGTGGGTCAGCTTTGTGTTTGTGTTCCTCTCCGTGTTGGAGTACGCAGCAGTGAATTACCTGACCACCGTACAGGAGCGGAAGGAGAGGGAGCTTCGAGACAAGGTGATATCATTGTGTGATTTAAGCTTTAGGCTTGTGATTGGCAATCAGAACTCATATTTTCTCTCATGCTTTGGCCCAGTGGTTTTCAAAGTGTGATACTAAGATGCTATTTACCTACTAAAATACTGTCCCTTTTCCTACATATCTGCATGAGGCTGAATTTTGTCATATACTTCAACCAAAACAACCTATCACAACAGATTGAATATAGAAGTAGATAGGACAATCTAGCTGTTGATTGAGCCAGACATTAAAGACATTTGCAAAAATATATTTAAAATATCACCCTTCTCACTAATATTTTTTGTTTTGGAAAATAATTTTGTTTTGTTTTGTTTTTTTTGCTTTTTGGAGGGGGGAAGGTAGGGCAACTGGGGTTAAGTGACTTGCCCAAAGTCACACGGCTAGTTTTTTGTGTTGTGTCTGAGGTCATATTTGAACTCAGGTCTTCCTGACTCCAGGGCCAGTGCTCTATTCACTGCCCCTTAGCTGCCCCTGGAAAATAATTTTATAAAAAAAAGTTATTTATATTAATATGTAATGGGTTTGTTATTATTACTTTAAAATTAATAAATTATTCTTTAAAATATCAGTTTTAGTGTCTAATATGGTAAATATATACATATATACACATATGTACATATATATTATATATAAACATAAGTTCTTTGGGATGCTTAAGAATTTTTTAGAATGTAAAGGGGGTCTGAGCCCAAAAAGTTTGAGAACGGCTGCTTTGGCCTGTTTAGTAAGGTAAGGCAATATGGTATAATGAAAAAAACATTGGACCAAGAAAGAGTGAAAGAATACAGCTGAATCCTGGTTTTGTGTCTTACTGTCTGTGTGTCTTTGGACAAGTTACTTAACCTAGGCCTCTGTTGCTTAATCTAAAAAATTTTGGGGTGGGGCAGTGTCAAACTACATGATCTCTCCATATTTATGATTCTCTGATCCTTTCTAGCTAAGCTGAAATCTGTAAAAACACTAACAGTTAACATTTATAGTAGGCATCCCAAAGGTCTCAATGAAGTTTTAATAGCTTAAAACTCTAATAATATAAAACTCCACTAAGACTTTTGGGACACCCTACATAGCCCTCTAAGGTCTGCAAAGTGCTTGGCACACTTTATTTCCTCTTGATCTACACACACATTTCCTGTATTTTTCCCCTAGATTTCCCAATCTTCCAATTTATGTCCCTGTGTTACTACAAACTGCATTTCAAAGTCTGTTTCCTACAGAAAACTTTCTCTAATGCAGGGGTGGGGAACCCATGACCTCAAGGCCACATGTGGCCTTCTCAGTCCTTAAGTAGAGCTCTTTCACAGAACCAGGGAATTCACAGGGATTTATTGGGGCATGGCATCAGTATTTCAAAGGAAGTACTGTTATCCCTTCCACATCCAACCCGTGTTATATGAAAACTACCATGGAAAAAGTCGTTATGTAAAAGGGATAACTGTACTGCGTCAACCTAGAGGGTCACTGCAAGGCTTATGTCACTGCCAACATTGGTGCTAGCTTGGTGGTGTCCATCTACCACCTTGTGTTCTTCCCTCCTGAATCAGTAGCTAAGGGAATTGATAAGGGTTGGGAAACATCACCATGGCTGTAGTAGACACCACATTTGGGATTATTTCCTGTGTCACTGCTCAGCTCCAAAAGAAACCTGGTTTATTCAGAGTGCCACCCTGATAAAGCTGGGAAAACCAAACATTAGGCAGATGGTTAATGGGTCCCAACTCTAACCAATAATGTCTTTCCTCATCCTGATCTGATGTTCAGTAATATAACAAATTTTTTAAGGTGTGTGTGTGTATGTAAGTGCTCATTTTGGACCGTCTCTAAGGCTAGCCACACTGAATTAGTTTTTCCTATTGGTCTCTGCGTGTTCACAGCTTCCTTGTTCTTGTGGAATACCTCAGCCCAGGGCCATGATGATGGACAGCAGCTACAGTGATGGAGAAGTGAATGATCTAGGAAATTATGTATCAGACCATGGAGATAAGCAAGACCGGATGATGGTGCAGCTGGCTCTGGGTTCTGAGAGGAATGCCATAAGAAGGAAAAGTCAACGGAGTTACGTGAGCATGCGAATCGACACCCATGCCATCGATAAGTATTCCCGGATAATATTCCCAGCTGCATACATCTTATTTAATTTAATATACTGGTCTATTTTCTCATAAATGTTAGTCATTCTCAAAGTTTTCCTGCTCTACACAGAAATCACTCCAAAAACAATAACATAAAATAATTAACCTAAAAAGAAAATGGTGGGAAAATACTTCATTCAGTGGTATGGATAGGATAAAAAGAACCCAGACCTCACTTCTATTTTTACCCATTTCCCATGTCTGGCAATAATGTCGTATTAAGCAGTCATTAGGTCAATCACATGTATCAGGCATTGACTGTATGTACACCAAACTATTATAATAATACATATACCCAATGGCATCTGATGGTAGTAACATAATTAGTCTGAAAAGAAAATATGGTACTGTGATGTGGGTTTATTTCTTACTTCTGGTTCTGCTAAAATTCTTGTTTTTCTGCAGTTCATTTTTACTCGGGCCCTAGAACTCAGTGTCCTTGCTTATTTTTACAAATACTGCTTAACTCAAATAAATGCTTTTTATATTCTTTAAAATGAGTAGTGATATCTAAAATGCATTAATATGGGTCCTAAATACCCCTAAAGCTCAATTTTGAACCAAGGTGGGGTCTTTTGATACTGATTTAAGTAGTGCACTGTAGGCTGTTCTTTCCATTAACTTGGAATCCTAAGTCGTTGTCATTGAAAGACATAACATGTTTTCATGGACTTTCCCCTTTCCATGTAGAGGATCTCCTAATAGATAGGAAGTGCTTCTGACTTCAGTGGGAAATTGACTCACCACGGTGAACTTCAGAGAGTGGATCGTGGATGCAAACCATTAGTAGTCCCACAGAGAGCTAGTAGAAGCTAAGTTATTTCAGGATTTCTGCTGTTGTAATAATTATACAATGCCAACTCCTATTTTATCAACTGGTGTATGGTGAATAATTCTAATGCCTTTCATAAAGGAGGCTTATGATAAGACTTATTTCCTCTAGAGCAGGGATTATTAGCCTGGAGGGGACCCCAAAGGGGAGATTTCAAAGAGTCTATGAACCTGGATAGGAAAAAATATTACATCTTTATTATCACCAACTTCTACCTGAAATTTAGCATTTCCTTCAGGACTTAAAAGCATGATTCTGAGAAGGGGTCCGTAGGCTTCATCAGATTGCCAAAATGGTTTTGGTTAATCAAACATCCTGACTAACAAACATATTCCAATGACTACTATATGAAGATGTAACCTCTTTACCAATAGGGATTGTTTCATTCATCCTACAGCACTTGTATTCTTCTACTCTGCCTCCTGCCCAGGCTAACAGACACTTAATTGCTGAGTGATTAAAGAATGACCAAAACTTAAAGACATAATAAAATTCGTCACAAGCTATGCTGACATATATATATATATAATTTACTGACAATATAATTTGTCACAAGCTATGCTGAACATGATTTTCTCTCTCCTTAAGGGTCTGGAAAGTACTTGAGAATGAGCATTTGGGTGGCTTAGTGGATAGAGCACTGGCCTGGAGACAGGAAGGCCCGAGTTTGCATCTGGTCTCAGACATGTGTGACCCTCAGCATGTCATTTAACCTGTGTCTCAGTTTCCTCATCCATAAAATGACAATAACAACAGCACCTATCTCCCAGCACTGTTCAGATAATATTTGTAAAGTGGCACATTTTATTCTATTTGTGACCCTATTTGGGATTTCCTTGGCAAAGATAGTGGGGTAGTTTGCTATTTCCTTCTCCAGCTCATTTTGTAGATGGAGTAAGCTATCCACTGTGCCACCTAGTGCCCACCTGGCACATAGTGAGCACCATATAAACACGAACTATTATCAACATCACATCATTGGGCCTGGAGATACATGGACAGATGCCATTCATCAGAATGCTTAGCAGTGGTTCTCAACCTGTGGGTCACAACCCTTTTGGGGGTTGAACAACCCTTTCACAGCGGTCACAGGGGTTGCCTAAGACCATCAGAAAACACGTATTTCCAGTGGTCTTAGGAACTGAGACATCACTCCTCTATCCACCACCAGGCGAGTCTGCCCACATGCAGATACACCCACATGAGAGTATTAAAGGTCACGGCACTAGGAAGGTTGAGAACCACTGGCTTGGGTTAACTGAATGTCAGATGAACCAGCTTTTTTTCTATTTACCCTTAGTTTCTCCAGGAGTAACAGAATGTTTTATTCATATAATGTTTAATTTGTATCTACCTCTACGTGTAAGACTGTGGCATCGTAGCCAGGCAACTGGCACTTTTTCATATAGAAAGAAATTTCTTGGTGCAGCACTGCACTTAGCTTTCCAAAGTTGTATTGTTCACCATCATCATTCTGTCTACAATGGTATTCCTGGACTTAAATTACACTTTCTGTTCATGCTCTCTGATTTTATTTTGGATAAACACATCCAGGTCCCACCAACCCCCACAGGCTGAAGTATTATTAAAGGCTGAGTAAAGTGGAATCAAACTTAAGAATCAGTCTTTTTACTTAAGTACAGCTGAAGTCAAGTAAGAGGCAGGGTACTGATAAAATGCTAAATCCTCTTCCAGGATCACATATGTGTACATATAATCACATAAAATGGACTAAATGTAGACCATCTGCATACTTGGGCCCATACAACAAAGAGACTGGACAACAGTAGCTGCTGTGTTTTATTTGGCAGCTACATAATGCTGCAATAGTCTCTCTTGGCTGAGTCCTGAAAGTAGAAAAGGATTCCAAATCTCCATAAAATACAATTCATTCTTCATCCAAAAAGAAAATGCTTCTCAGTTTTCGTAACCCACAAGAATAACATTCATGTTTGTTGTTGCTGTTTCTGAAGTCGGTGTTTATTATAAGGAAAGTAGCTGCTGTTGATGAACTGAACTGTCAAAGGATAAGCTTAGTTTTTGTCCTTAGGTCGAGAAAGGGAACAGAAAAAGAATACAAGCTTTCAACAGAGGAACGTGGACACAGTTTCATTTCTCTGATGAAGCATTTATTGAGCTATTCATATTCCCAAAGGAGAGAAACCTAGTTACCTACTAAGAATTGTCACCCTTTATTCTTATACCTCACCTCCATTTAGAAATTCAGCATCATGTGTCTGTATTACCATGACTTCAATCTAACCTAAAACTGGGACGACATCTTTTTACTTTAAAAACGTATTGCTGTTAAAAGGAATAATACTCATTTTTTAAATGAGTGAATTCGGTCAAGCGTTATTGAATTATTTCTCCCCAAATTTTTTGAAAGTGTGATATCCATGTTCTCTGAATGATGGTTTAGAAACAAGTCATCAGATTCCATAACAGTGGAATCCAAAATTGACAAACTATATTTTCTATTACAATATATACATGCACTTACCTTTTGTATTCATGTGTTTGGAGTACTATGAAGAAGAACACCTCCCTAATGAAAAGAAAGACATCTGCCATGATAACTATACGTGTCCTTAAGAAAATGGTCTAAAATCCTCCTTTGCAAAAGCTGCATCATACATTCTTAAAAGTTATACATATGATGATTGAGGTTACATTTTAATTTATCTGAAAAGTAATACATTTCTGAATATACCTCTCCCACTGTTAACTACCAAGGTCAGAGCACTGTGTCTCCCTCAAAAGGTAGGACAACCTTTAATGATTTTTTTTCTACTTTGTTAGCCCTGAAGACTTGACTAGTTAGTAGTAGGGCAATGGATTCACTTTTTTACAAGAATTCCCTTCCACATGGTCCTATGCAAAAATGTCATCACCAAAAGTTTACACATTGGACCTGGATGATAATTCTAAAAATATAAAAATTTCCCATAAAGCATATCAAAACAACTCAAACGCTTTAACATGTTTTTGTTTCATTAGAATTTTATTTCCAAAATTTCCAAAATTAGTGGAACTACACAATAGGAATTTACCATTGTTAAAATACAAAACAAAGACTGTCAATAATTAACATTCTTTTTGTGGATTGTAAATAAATACCATGGCTTGAATTCATTGTTATATTCCGAGGAACATGGAGATACCATAATGATTAGTGATTCGTATCCATCTTGGTTTTTTTCTTTTTAAACAAATAAATGCTACAGAAATAAGGAAGGGGTGAGGAGAGAAGCAGTTCAAGCAACACAAACACACTTTGTTATTACAGGTTCTATACAGAGCTCTAGGACTTGTTTTCAAATCAATAGTCCCACCATATACCTTAGTTGTTTTTTTGTTTTTCTCCAAAAAGAACTTGTCTGTAATTACATTAGGTCTAAATAATTCAAGCTAACTCAAAATTTGTGCTAAACCAAAGTTTACATATGTAATTCCTAAAAAAAAAAGTATATTAAACAAATAATAAAGAAAATATTGTACAAAGTCATGCTTAACTTAAATTACTGTGGAAAATGTTTCAGCCTGTCATACAGTATATAAATATGTGTGCTTTGCACATAGACTTGAAATAAAATTGTACTGAACTGACTTACGTGCAGCTAATTAAAGTAATTTTGCCCACTGAAATGGAATTATCCAGTGTCTAAAATTGGGAGAGAGGAAGAGTTAATAAAACTGAATTTCTTTTCAAATTATGTAATTCAAAATTCATCTAACTTTCCCCCCCAAAATTTGACTTTTACTCACATAGGATGAAAAGTAATTATTAAGAATCTTTCTTCACCCACTCATTTTAGAGATAATACTCCATAAATAATTTACTATTTCTCTTTTCCAAGAAGTATATGTTGCTATAGCCACAAAAATTTGTCATCAGAGCCTAACAATTTACCTTGTATCTCCAAAGTTATTTCATTCTCTTGGTTTAAAAGGAAGGAAATTACAAAAGGTGGAATTGCAAAGAACCAAATTAGGTTTGATGTCAGGAAAAATTACCTAACAGAGTGGTCCAAAAGAGGAATGGGCTGCCCCTCTTTTGTGGTCTTTAAGAAAAGGCTACACAACCACCTCTTGGGAATGTTACAGCAAGGATTCTTTTCATGTGTATACTGCACTAGATGACCAGTCCTGCAGTTCTTTTAAAATAAAATTCTGAGATTCTATATTTTTTCAGCAAGTATTTACCAAATACAGAAACAAAAATGAATTAAGTCATAGTCTTGGCTTTGAAGAGCTTACAGTCTAACAGGAGAGAGAATATATTTGCAAAATTCTTTTATGTACATTATTTTTCAAGTCCCTGGCACAACAGAGATTCTTATCTACCATCTTACAGATGAAGAAGCTAAGTGACTTGTGACTTTGGTGACAAAGCTGTTGTTAGAGGGAGCACACGAATGTAGGTCTCCCCTGACTTGAAGTCATTATAGCATATAAAATAGGGCACATAACAAATGTCCTCAAAATTTATTAGGAATGCCATTCTTTTACAAGTCATTTTGCTGTCAAACTAATTTTTAAAAGGCACTTAATTTTCTCCCTTAAAAAAATGCATATACATATACCCAAAAAGCCAAAGGATAAAAAAAAATCAGCACACCAAAAATAAACAGATCCTTTATACACTCTTGCCTAAAAATAATACTCACAGATTATTTAATTGTTACTTTCCTCTGTCCTCCAAAGTGACAAACCATGAAAATAATGACTACCTATCAACCAGGGAGAGTAAGACTGGTTTGAAAAGATCCAAAGATTCTGGCCTCAGTCCCTTGGGAGGAAGGTCACTAAGGAACTGTGACACAAGAACCAAGTTCCAAAGAGATGAGCTCTCAGCAGGGGGGATCCTGCCTGCTAATTTCAGTTTAGGAGACAGAGATGAGTTACAGTCATGCTTGTAAACTAGAACACAAAGTTCATGGTAGTATTTGTTTCCATATGGAAAGACAGCATATTTCAGTTCCATGTGGGGCTTGGCTCAAGTAATTCATTTGTCATAAGAGAAACTTTCTTGGCAAGGAAGGTGGCAGGAACAAAGTCAGAAAGAGAATGAGGTGCTCTGGAATATTATCAGTGCCTGGAGAATAAAGTAAAATCATGTATTTTTTCCTTTGGGTGAAGGCTTCCCTCTAAGTACATTGGCTATGCACTACTGTATGTTGGCTATGTACGTTATATATACCATCATATGGAGTACAGACTGCCAAGGCTTAACAATTCACAAAACTGCAGCACATACAAGCTTGCCTGGCTCCTTTCCCTCTCACTTCTTTTTAAAATATTCACACAGAATTAATGTACATCGGATATTTCTAATAAATAAGCAAGCCCACAAAAAAGCTATTCGTATATGTTTAAAATATGTTCACAGCATATTTTTACTACCTTGTACCTACAGCTCCCAAAAGCATGTTAATTCTATCGAACATTAGATTTTTAAACATTCTTTTCAACATTAACCTTTGCAGTACTGCATATAAAGATCTGCAGCTGTGCACACCTGTGTTTTAATTGTGTTAGAGAACTGAGTATTGAGACAACTAAGCTCCAACTACATCAATTTCCAGTACATTTAAACTCTTATGAAATACAGATCCATGAAAATTTATTTTAGATTACATGAGGTAATGTATCTCCTCTCAGCATGTCGCACAATTTCAAAGTACCAGAAACTTGCTCCTAGAGGAAAAAAAAGCAATCCTGTCCTACCTCATTAATGGAAGAACTGATTCTTAACGTGATTCACAAGTTGTGCCAACGTCTTGGTTTTGTTCCGTAGCATTCAAAAATTCCTCTTCTTGAAGACTAAGTCTAAAGTCCTCTTTGACTCTCTCCAGCAAACCTGGCTTGAAAATCACATCGAGGGCTGTCATTGCCAGAGCCTTAGCAGCACGCAAAGTGTAGAATTGTGCTTCTTGGGATCCTAGAGGGCAGAAGGAAAAAAACTCAACTAACAAAAATTGAAGGGGCAACTGTGTGCCAGGCACTGAACACATAAAAACACAAATGGGACAGCCCCTAACTTCAAGGAACTTACACTGTGCTGTACATATCCAAATACATGCAGAATAAATGAGGAAAATAAAAACTTTCCAGCCTCACTGACAATTAAGCTAAAACCAACTTGACAATGAAGAAATACTTCTTTAATCTGACGGTTAATGCTCAATCACCCCCCCTTTCCACTCCCCACCCCCATGCATGCATGCACAGCATACACAGCTAATTCTGGGTAATTTTAATTATATCACAAAGGTAAACTTGCTTCTTTCAGCCATGTAGTCCAATGGACAGAGAGCTGAACCTGGAGTCAGGAAGGCCTGATTCAAATATGGCCTCACATACTTTTACCAACTGGGTGATCCTGGACAAGTCACTATGCCTGCCTCAGTTTCCTCATCTGTAAAATGGAGTAATAACAGCAGCTACCTCTCAGGATTGCAGTGAGGAGCAAATGAAATAATATCCATAGAAGACTGTGCTAGCTGTCTAGCTAAGTAGCTAATTCTCTCCCTCACCCCACCCCCCAAGGTGATGTATTCCCAAGTTTATTGACATCAGGAACCCTTACCTGCAGCTGCGGTATACTGCTCAGTATGATTCAGTGCATCAGAACCAATATAAAAATATGGGTGAATTCCAGGAACCACAAAAGTAACATTTCCAAAGTCAGTAGAACCTTGGAGCATACAAAATGAGATGTATTTAGTTAAGTGTTTGAATTATTAAACTATAATAAAAAGTTCATTTTCTAAGTTCAGACATGAAAATATTCAGGATGAAAGCAAGGTGGTACAATTCTCAAAGACAAAAGTCAGACTCTGTCCAAGAATTAGTGGTGGGAAGAATAAAGTATACTGAAATATGGGATGAAAACGCATTATCACTTGACCTAGGTATTCTTAAGAGCTGATCCCCAGAGCTAGAAAAGCCAACCCCACTTCTGTAATACAATGCAAACTATAGTTATTAGGCAAAACATGGTGAGGCACATGAGTGCATGGCTACCAGATGTTTCCTATATTTCTGGTCAGTCATTTTTATTAAAAATTAATACTAGCTATTTTCAACTCACAAGATCAGATGCTGAAAATCTACTTGTAAATAAGTTTAGTATTTAAGAACTCTAAACATTTTTCCCATGAAAATCATGTTTTGATATAAAGAAAAGTTTTGTTAACAATTAGAGCCACCCAGAAGTGGAATGGGTTGCTTCTGGAAGTAAAAAGCTCTCCCTGAAAAGATACCAAGTAAAGTCTGAACAGGCATTTCTTGGGGACATAGGAGGAGAATGCTACTTAGGGATAGATTGGACAAGAGGATCTCTGGGAAGACTGTCTAAGTTCCAATAGCAGTGGTTAGTTTGGGTGAGGCTCAACCTCCATTTTCTCGACTTCCCACCCTATCCTCAATCCATTGCAATGCAGCCTCTATCCTCCCTCCTCTTCGCTCCCCCCTCTCCTGTAAGGTCACCAGCGCTTTCACACTGCCAAACCCAAAGACCTCTTCTCAGTGCTCTAATTTCTGTACAGCTTTTGACCCTGTTGGCCACTCCCATTCCTTAAAAGACAATCTCTCCTCCCTTGGCTTTTGGACAGTTCTCTCTTGGCTCTCCTCTGTGTCTGACTGTTTGCTCTTAGTCTTCTTTAAAGGATCATCATACTGCATGAACATATATACCTATTCTCTCTCTCCACATAAACATGCATATTTTCTCCATTGATACTAATGTTAGTTCTATGTGTTCTATCATCTCCATGCATATGACCCCTAAATCTAGAGCTTTAGTCCTTTAACTCCATTCTCATATTGCCATCTAGATATCCCATAGGCTTCTCACAATCAACATCCAAAATAGAACCCGTGCTTGCCCGACCCCAAACCCATTAATGCTCTAAACATCCCTATTGCTGTTGAAAGCACCAACATTCTTTTAGTCAGCCATGTTTACAAACTTAACTCTTGCCTCACCTCTTATACCCTATGACCTGCCAGATCTTGCCCATTCCACCCACAACACCTCTCAGCCATGTGGCATAGTGGACAGTGTGCTTCAGAATCAGGAAGACATGGGTTCAAACATTGTCTCTTCCACTACTAGTATGTGACCCAGAACAAGTTGTTTAACCACCCGTCTCCTCATTTGTAAAATGATGTGTGTATATACTGGGGAGGAGTATCTACTAGACTTGATGACGTCTAAATTCTGCCAGGTCTAAATCTATCATCTGTGATCTTCTGTCTGCCACCCTTTGTCCACTGGCCTGGACTACTGCAAAGGCCCTACCGCCACTCCCAAACTGTCCTCTAAATTGTTTCTGGTCTTTCTTCTCCAATCCTGCCACTATAGAGATGTCAGAGTGACATTCATGAAACACAATTGGACTAGGTCAGTCTTCAGTTACTGATTCTAGGAAAACTAAAAAAGCTTTTCGTAATCTGGCTTTTCAGTCTTACTCCATATTTATTCCCCTTTATGTACTCTTTCTTCCAGTAAAAATGGCCAAACAGCTATTCCTTATACATGACCTTCCATCACCTGGATCTAATGCTGCTACACAGTTCATTCCCTACGCCTGAAATGGAATCTTCTTTCGCCTCTATCTCTCAGGGCCCAAGCTTCCTTTAAAGTACAGGTCAGGCAACACCTACTACAGCTTCTTCTAATGCCCTCTCACTGCTAGTGCTGGATTCCTATGGAAATTGTTTTGTATGTATGCATGTATATATGTATGTATGTATACAGTATTTCCATGGGTACATGTTGCATCCCTTCAGTAGAATACGAGTTTCCTTTCATCCTTGTACCCTGAGTACCTAAAACAGTACCTTGTACTAAAATAAATATCTACTGGATTAAACAGATACTGAATAACAAAGCATAGTACCACCGTTCTATGAGATAATGCATTGAGAGTTCTCATTTGTGATGCCAAGAACATCATGCTCTAAAGACCAAGAATGTAGACTTCCCCAGATACAAGCATCTATCTGTGGTTTTCGAGGTGGGGATTACAATGGAGTGAAAGCCAAGGCAGGAGAAAGGGTAAGGCACGGTAACAAGGGCTTCCAGGGTATGTATATGGAGAGGAAAGAACAAACTTATGGAAGAGACAGCTCAGATGATTAAATTAAACATGGAAGAGGGCTAAGGAAAGCACAAGGCTTATAGTGAGACGTTACAGCGAGATAAGGTTTGAACTTCGCAGAGAGGAAGGATAATAAGGCCAAGAGGTTCCAGTTCAACTTTTCTTATTAAACTAGACCACAAGTTATATAGGGATAAAATGGAAGGCTGATTGAAATAGGCATCTAAAAAACCCCATCCAAACTACTAAAAGCCTAAGGTCTTTCTCTATTAGCCAAATAACTCATAATTGAAATTTATTGCACAGACTGTTAGGAACAAGTAAAAATAGTTTATCATATATAACACAGAACTTCACTGACAAAACATCTAGACACAGAAACAGATTTATTGCAGAATCTTTATTTGAAGTAGAATGAAGGACATGAAAGGGATTGTGTTTTCATTGGACTGTTAAGCTATAAAGCACCATAAAAATGTCAGGTTCCAATGATATCTACTGCAGCTGGTTTTTCTCCCTAGAATGAAAAACTGGGGAGAGGTGAGGAAGACAACTAGATGTACAAGTTTTTTGCATTGTGTTTTTTTTTCTAGTGTTACACCCTTACATCAACTACCCTGAGAATTTATGGGAATTTAATCATTTTGAAGTCTAACTGTGCAGAAAGAAAAGAGAAAAGATGCGATGAAAAAAATTACTTCTGGAAATTCTCAAAAATTCTAACAAATATTCACCTTCATAGTTATTAAAAGTTGCTATATGAATGTAAAGTGGTACTAAGTAATATGGTTTAAGAAGTGATCCACAGAAAGGGTAATTAAAAAAAACAACTTAGCAAATCAAAAATACTCAAAAATACAAAGATAACAGCTAAGGTCATTTTACTGCTTAGGTCATATTTCCTAACACTGTATCTTTAACTAAACCCTGAAAATTAAATTTAGTTTTAGGTTTTTGTCACACTATGTTCTAAGATACTTTTCCCTCTTAATAATGGTATATAGATTATAGTAGAAAACTCTAAAAACAACTTGAAGGTAGCTCTATATTTGTGAAAACCTGTGCTAAGTGTTCTTTATTCCCTAGCAACAAACCCATACAAACATCACCAACTCCCTATACAGCTAAGTAAGCACTGCCCTGGAAATGACCCTGCTTGTTTATAAAGAGGATTAAGAACAACTTATTAAGAGTTTTCCTTTTCTTTTTAAGTAGTTCACAATCATAGGAATTAGAGAGAGATTTAGAGATCATCTAGGTCAATCCTGTCACTTGAAAATTAGCTAAATCAAATGTCACCAATGTAAATATCTGGAATTTTTTTTAAAGTCAAGTATATGGTTACTTCTAAAAATAAAATGAACTCATCTGGCATTCTGTATTTGCAAAGGGGTCCATTTGTTTCCCTCTGTCCTTCAATTTCTCAAATATCTGAGAGGAAACATTTCCTTCTATTAACAATCCATGCCCTACTATTCCCCAATATACAGGAGGTAGCTCTGGTAAAGTGGATGGAGGGCTGGCCTTAAGAGTAAGGAACATCTGGGCTCAGGTCCCACCTCTGTCACAGAGGCGTCCTTTAACTCAGGGTCCAGAGGGACCTTTAACCCCAAGCAAGTCACTTAGAAACATTTTAAAAGGTAATCAGTGATCTGAGCTGTTAAGATGGGTTCCAGAATAGTTGTCCATCTGCATTTGTGGAAAAGTTTCCTCAAAGGTAGCACAGTACAGAGATTAAAAGACAGGCCCAGACCAAAAGAGAGGGAGAAGAGGTAAAGACCTTTGTCAATAGCTAAAGAAGTAATATAAGCACCCTTAGAATTACCTGATGGACAATTTGACACAGAATCTTCTGAAATAAATTCTATTCCCAGCTTTTTTCCATTTTCTATGTAAGTTTTCCAGAGGCTCTTATTAGGGAGAACATTATAGTAGTCATGTATTCCATCTTTTAATTCCACCTAATAAAAAGATGATTATTAAGCACAATTTAAAAAATATATATAATTGGAGTATTTTTTTCAAATCAATGAAGTTATAAGCACCTCCACTTGCACTAAACTGTGAGCCTTTGAGGGAAGCAATTATTAGCTTAACTCCACTATATAATCTGCACCTAGGATTTTTGTCTCCTGCCTTGAAAACATTCAACTATATGCACATCTTAGTATGTATGTGTATGCGTATATATGTGTGTGTGTGTGTGTATACATGTATTTATATATGTGTATGTGTATATATATATATATCGCTTTATTATAAGGATGTCTCTTAGGGTCAGATCACGTGTACATCTTTAGAGGTGGGACTGCTTAATTCTCTCATTCTTCTTACCAGTTTCCAAGAAAGGGGCAATTTAATCTACCTGAACCTCCCTAGCTAACCCAGTCACTTAACTCTTTTCCTGTTGTCTATCTTCTGGTAGATGTGTTTTATGTTCCCTAGCTTAGAATTCCCTCATCACTCCACTGGGCCCAGCTGATTCCTATCCTTCCTTCAAAGACCACTTGAAGTCTAACATCCCCCAAGAAACATTAAATAACAATCGTAGCCTCCTGGAGCAGCGTTCTTCCTCAGAATTATGGCACTTAGTGGATCTATTATTTCTTATCACTTAATATGTAATTCATATTACATATTAAGGAGGTTTATCTTGTCCCTCTCCCAATTATGCTGCAAATTCAGGGTTTTTGTAGCACCTGGCACAGTACCTCATACATGCATACGACAGGTGCTCAATAAATATTGCTTGATCTGACTGAAGTCAGAAATAAAATCACCTTCAGTAGAATAAAAAGCAGCCACCCTCCCCCACCCTCCATCTTATTCCAAGGACCTGATGTTTACTATAATGTACCATATACATAAATTTTTTCCTAAATGCTTTTTTTTTAAATCAGCTTTTGCCAATGACTTGTTTCCTTTAATAGGGATTTTACTACAGAACAAGTCTAAAAAGGTAAATTACATGTTTGCCAAGGATAAAAAACCCAATAAATAGCACTAATTTTTGTAGCTATCATAGATGTAGTATATAACTGCCTCCAAAGTACCTCCCAACAACTGAAGTCCTACCTACCACTTATAATACTTTTTTTTAAGCATGGCAGCAAATGAGAGGGCCAGAGTCAACCAGTATGAGAAACTTTAGGCCTTTTAAAATATAAACTATTCAGTTAACTGTGAAAATAATCCTCTTTTTAATAGTTATAATGTTCTTTGAAATTAAAATGGAGAAATTAATAAGGATAAATCAAGAGGAAAACAATTACATAATTATGTTAATGGAATCAGATAATGGATCAGACACCTCTGTGACAACCTGCTTCTTCTCTCCATTTGTCTCTCAATTTTTTGTTGTTGTTGTTTAAAATGTAGGGGGAAAAAACACAAATCAAGGTCCTTCCCCCTCCAAATCCCCTCCCCTTCCAAACACTTCTGATTAACAAATGGATTAGCTCTTAATACTTCTTACTGTACATCCTGTGGCCAAAGCAGCAGCTTTAAAGCAATCTTCTGCTTTTTTTGTCAAAATTGGAAGCTCTTTCATTGTGGGTGTACGCAGATAATAGATTAATTCAGAGTATGAGGGAATGATATTCGGTTTCACACCACCATGTTTAATTATACCTAAAAAGAAAGTCAAGTTATTCAAGTAAAGCAAAATAAAAAGTTGCTTTAATTGATGTTTTCCAGCCAAGTGGAAAGAAACTTTAACAGCTGAATATAAGCCCAAGTATTACTAGAAACATAGGAAGGCGTTTATATAATACAGGGTCAATTTTAAAAATCATTCCCATTCTAATTCTAAATGAAGCCCGGAGAAATAATTAATTAAATTTAATTTATTACAAGTCTATGTGTGAAGCTTGTGAAAACAACTTGACACAGAAAATGTTGTACTATTTACTCTGTATTTAGCAAAATTTTCCTGCAGTTGGAACATTTAAATCAATATTTTTGGCAGCAAAACCAGACACATCAATGGAACTAGGTCTACAATCAGAATGTTGGAAATGGAAAGTAATTTAGGTCAGCTAGTCTAAGCCCTTCACTATATTAATGCAGAAACTAAAACCCAGAGAAACAGAGGGACTTGTCCAAGGTCACGGATGCCTCCACGACAGAGCTGGGGCATGAACCCAGTTTTTCCGATCCCAAGTTCTGTGCTCTACGGTCTGTAAAAGCAGTAATGCTCTAATGAGTAGTGAAGAGATGCTAATTATTTTAACACCTTGGAGTATTGTGACTCCAAAAAACAGCAACCAGTACTGATCACTTAAAAAACTTTTTACAACAAACAAAAAGTTATTATGATGGAAGATCACTAAAGCACTGACTGCTAGCTAGACAAAGAAATATCATGTATTTGGTGACCACAAGCAGCCAGACAACACGTAATTATTAAGCACTTACTGCCTGCCAGCCACTGTGCTAAGTAAGGGCTGAGGATACAAAGATTTCTGTCTGATGTAAATGAAAGAACAACAAACCTGCTACTGAATGTTGTGTAATCATAAAAATCAAGCTCAGCCAGAAGAAAAGAAGGGAAAATGGACCTCCCTCCATTGTAGAGGTCGGGGACTATGGGTGCAGAACATCATCACACAGACTGTTGGACAAAACTGATGTTTGTTATCTATGCTGAATTGCTCCTCACCCCACTCCCGTTTTTGTTATTTTTAAAAAAAAAAATTCCTGGTTATGCTCTCTAAGAAAGAAAGGATCTATTTGGAAACAAAGGTAATAGAAAAAAGATATCAATAAAAATCAAAGAAAAACATTTTTATTATAGTCAATTCCCAGCTAAAAATCTTACCTATAGCATAAAGCCACATTCCTTAGTCAGGAATTTAAGACCCTTCACAATCTTGCCCCTGGCTACACTGCCAGTCTTTGGCCCATTACTCAAACCCTCTGCTCTAGCCACACTGGTGTATTCAGTGTTTCCTGTTTAACAGTAATATTCTAGTTGAATCCAATGATAGCTGAAGTTTAAAGTTTGCAAAGCACCTTAAATAAACTCTCAGTTTAGTCTCGCAATCCTTTGAGGAAGGGCACTATGGGGATTATTTCATTTTACAGATGAGGGAACTGAGACTCATAAAGGTTAAGTGACTTGACTATGCCCACATACAACTACTAACTGTCAGTGCTGGAATTTAAATATAAATGTCTTCTGACTCCAAGTGTGGTGGTTATTCTACTCTTCTAAAAATATTCCATACTACCTCAGTGAGACCTTTATAAAGCCAAATTTACCTGTTAAATTTTCTAGCTCATTTTACTTATTACACACATTTTGGCCACTTGTATAGATATCTGAGGCCACAGACTTTTCTTGCTGTCTGTCTTGTTTCCTTTGAATTAATTCCTGGCCCTCTTTGCTGATCTTTCTTACACTCTCTTATTCTCTATGATAAGAGGCTTGCTGGATACAGGTAGGAAGTTTTCCCTCTAATAATAGTAACACAGCTGGCTCCAACCCACTCTTTCCAGCACGTTACACATGACTGCCCTTCACATATTCTACGATCTAGCAATGCTGGCCTTCTTGCAGCCTCACACACGCCATCCCATCAGTTATACATGTGCCTGTGCACAAACTGTGTCCTGGGCCTTGGATATATTCCCTTCTCAGCTCAAATGCTAAAAATCTTTAGTTACCTCAAATCTCAGTCCAAGTGCCATTTCCTCCATGAGGCCTTTCCTAGGGCTCCCAGTTACTAATGCCTTGATGTGTGCATGCGTGACATGTTGCTTCCCTTTCATATATTTACCTATATTTATATCACGCCTCCCCTTCACCAATTTATCTATAGTTACATATTGTTCCTCTAATAGATACTAAGTTCCTTGAGGGCATTTTTGTCTTTGTATCCTTAGCACCTAGCAAGAGCCTAGCAAGAATCAGGAGCTTAAAAATGATTATTATCCTCTTCCTCTATTTTTCACTTAAACCTCTATAAAACTACAAACACATTTCTTACTGGTTCTTATGAAGTTTACTCTGTCTTTGACCACTCTGTCTAGTCCTGGTTCAGGAATCCAATTCCTTTTCTCAGAAACAATCTTCTAAACCAGCTGTTCACCTACTCCTTCTCCTCCCCATATGGCCTCAGCCTTCTTCTGAGGTCCCTCAGAATCAATCAGTAATAATGATTTAAAGAAAAAAACCCTAAAAAAACCTTAACTCTATCTCTGAAGTCTTAATTGATTGTTAAAACTTTTGTTTTGTTTTTTTTTTTTTGGAGGGGAGAAGGTAGGGCACTTGGGGTTAAATGACTTGCTCAAGGTCACACAGCTAGTACGTGTTAAGTGTCTGAGGCCAGATTTGAACTCAGGTCCTCCTAACTCCAGGGCCAGTGCTCTATTCACTGTGCCACCTAGCTGCCCCTATTGCTCAAACTTTTAAAAACCCTAATGGTGTTGGGGGCCAAGACCTTCAGAGCTCCTGGCACACTAGCACCCCAATTCTACAAGGGCATTGGGCAGATAGGCACAGATAGTATAATCTTGTTGGGTGGATGCTCTCATTGGCCTTGTGAATATCTAAAGTACGTACATTTGCAAGTCCTGATTGGGACTCCTGATCTATTGTGCCCCCAGAGGCGGTTTTAGGATAAAGATCTGGAGGACTGATTAACCTTGGGCTGAGGTAGAGGGATGGGCAAGGCCTAACATGCAATCACCCCTGAAATTAGGAATATAAACCCTATGATTTTCTTGTATCAGTGGCTTGGTATGGAATAGCTCTGGAATAAACAGACTATGAAATCCATCCCCGTCTCTCTGTTTCTCTCCTGTAATCCAGCTAGCTTTAAGCTTTTCTTACTCTCTCTCTCTATTTTCCTCAACTGGTAGCTCGGCCTAGACTGTGCTGGCCCCAGTATAAAGGTGCTTCCTCAAAGGATCTAGCTCTCTCCTCTAAGGGAAAATTACTTAGCCTAGTATAAGATTTCTTCCCTGTCCTCCTTTTCATATTTGGATATGCTCCAACCTATCACAGGTGAGAGTTCCCCTGTGCCTCCTTCCAATTTGATTTTCTTCCTTTGGCTCACCTTAATTACTGTCCATATTTCATGTATTTGGATATAGACATCTACAGCCACGTGTTGGTTTATCTTGTTTTTTCCCAAGAAAAATCTAATTCCCTCTACTAAGTGGGAAATGGGAAAAATGTTCCTTTTACTTCTAACAAGGAGGCCAACTGGACTTTTGTGTGACTTTAACTTGGATTTAGAACTGGCAGAAACACAAACAAAAAAGCAGAGTCTCTGCAGCTCACTACAAAATTTCTTACACTGGAGCAAAACAGTTGATCTTTAGGCTTTCCAATGTCTGCATGTTTGCTCCAGGAAGTCTTTCAAGCTTTCTCCAGGTGGGTGGCTCAGTGGATAAGGCACTGGGTCTGGAATCAAGAAGACCTGAGTTCAAATCCAGCTTCAGACACTTAAGCTA
>CM053593.1:251592844-251646176 GCA_028646575.1 Pseudocheirus occidentalis | reverse complement strand
AAGATTGTATATAATATTGTGAACTGTTGAAACTGTGAACATTGTACTGAATAAAGATTTGTAATGGAATAAACAGTGTTCACTAATACTGTGTAATCCGAATGTTAAAAGCTCCTCACAGTAGCATTCTCTCAGAAATCTACTGTTGATTGGCTTTGAAGAACTAAGGAAGTTAAATGTTTTTAAAAAGGAAAAAAATAGCCAAGTCACCTCTAACCTCAGTCTATTTTCAATCAATGGTTAAATAATTCCTCTGTGAAATCATAGTAAACTTGAGTTTGTGTGTTGCTTAATAGCATCATTCATGATAGCTGCTAATCCAAGAGAATTTGATCTTCAATTGCCACAACAAACTTGACCCACTTTAAACTAGATTCTAATTTGGAACTCAAAAGCATACCTGTTTTTAAATCTCTCATGCAAAGTACTTTTTGAGCCCCTTCTAGTATATTTTATTATTAAATATATGAATAATCTTAAAAAGGAAGATTCTAAGGAAACTTCATAATCCATAGAGACTCTATGGTAATTTAGTAGCTACTTGTTGACTAACAGGCACAGCAATGAGCGGCTGAATTCATGAGAACATTAATGGCAGTTAGCCACACAGAGTATCAAACTAATGAACTCATAGCTTTTACAGAACAACATCCTGTCTCTAGCCTTCTCTGTTCAGCTCTGGCCACCCACAGGTTTGAGTCTGGTTCCATCTGGTTGACAGTCATGTAAATCAATTTACTCTAATAATTGCCAGAAATTCATAAATATTTAAGTCTCATATCCACTTTTTGCTATAGACACAACATGGAATTGTTTTGGTCTTGAAGACAAGCAGATGTGAGTTCAAGTTGATCTCTGACATACTGACTGTCAAATTCAAATAGAAATGCTCTTAACCATAATAAAGATCCTTGTAGTCCATGTGTTGACTTAGAATATCACATATTCTGTTCTACTGTATTTTTACCTTGTTAAATATTTCCCAGTGACATTTTAATCTGCTTCAAGCCACACTCCAAGTGTTGCCTATATAATAATGCAACCTGTGTTTAATATGTCTGCTGAGGTAACTCCAAGACTATAAACTGCAGAAAAGATACCAACTTACATTAGCAGAAGGAACTTCCTAAATATGAGAGTTCCCAATAGCAATAAAATCAAGGTCCAGTCTCTGATAATATCCCTACCTACCCCTTCACCAATAAAATTAAGTCAGAGTTAAGGCAAGTTATACAGACAACCATATTATATACTTCAGGACACATGTGCAAAGTGATGACACTCAACTAAGCTTTTGAGGAAAACACTTCATAAATAGCAAACATCTTCCACTATAATTTAGCAATATCTAAACAAATTGTAAGTAGAAAGATAAATGCTTATTAGCAATTTAGCCACTCACGGGTCTGAATTTTTGTCCAGATCACTAACTACAGTGTGGGGCACACCCAACCCCAAGGACTATCAGTCCTGTTTTAGGCTGCAGGCTGTCCTGAGCATAATATACCCTCTACTATTGCTCTTCCTCCCATGTCTTTGTTATTTTTCTTTTTAAAAAAGTTTATAAAATCAGCACATGACACTATACTATTTAGATACTTGACACTAGGGAATAATGTCAATTTGCAGAAATCAAATAATAGAATTTTTCTCTCTTAGAAGAGTTCAGAGCTCATGTTATACTGATAATCCAATTGGTAAAACAGAATTCTCAAAGTTTTTGAGAAAGGGTGGCTAAGTGGCTCCGTGAATAGAGCACCAGCCCTGGAGTCAGGAATACTTGAGTTCAAATCTGGCCTCAGACACTTAACACTTACTAGCCTTGTGACCTTGGGCAAGTCACTTAACCCCAATTGCCCTGCCCTCCCCACCCAAAAAGCAAAAAAAATGAAATGTTTTCAAGAAAAGAGTAATACTATTTTCTTTCTGGGATAAGTTAGATGAACTTTATTATTTTTATATAGATTTATTTTAAAAATTGATTTGTTTATTTACTTTTAATTTACAAGATTCAGTTCCACAATCCCTTGAATTTCAAATTTTCTCCTCCCACCCCCTGCCATGGCAGCATGCAATCAAGTATAGGATCTGCAAATACTTTCACATTGGACATTAGTCTGCTTGTATAAGAAGGGTTGTAACTGATGGAATGAACAATGGGAAAGAGGAAACAAAACCAAATATGGAAAAGAAAGAGAGTGTGTAGTTTGCTTCATTCTCCATTTAAACTCTGTTCTTTCTAGATCTTTTTCTGAATATAGACATTTCCTTCCATCCTGAGACTTTTAGAGTTGTCTTACAATCTTGCATTGCTGAGAAGAGCATAGTTTATCAAAGTTGGTTGTCACACATACATTGTGTCTGTCATTGTGTACAAATTTTTCTTGGTTCTGCTCTTCTCGCTTAGCATCAGTTTGTATAAGCCTCTCCAGGCAAATATGAAGTCCACCTGCTCCTCATTTCTTATAGCACAATAGTATTCCATTACATTCATATACCACAACTTGTTTAGCCATTCCCCAATTGATGGGTGTTCCCTTAATTTCCAGTTTTTTGCCACTCAAAGAGAGCTGCAATAAATATTTTTGTATATATGGATCTTCTTCCCACTCCTATGATCTCTTTGGAATATAACCCTAGAAGTGGTATTACTGGGTCAAAGGGTATGCAATTATTTATAGCCCTTTGGGCATAGTTCCAAATTGCTCTCCAGAATAGTTGTATCAGTTCACAGCTCCACCAACAATGCATTAGTGTTCCAATTTTTCCACATCCTCTCCAGCATTTGTCATTTTCCTGTTTTGTCATCTTAGCCAAACTGACTGGTGAGATGTGGTACCTCAAAGGTGTTTTGATTTGCATTTCTTGAATCAATAATGATTTAGAGAATTTTTTCATATGCTTATAGATATCTTTAATTTCTACCTCTGAAAATTGCCTGTTCATATCCTTTGACCATTTATCAATTGGGGAATGACTTGTATTCTTATAAATTTGACTTGGTTCCCTGTACATTTTAGAAATGAGGCCTTTATCAGAGACACTGGTTGTAAAAATTCTTTCCCAATTTCTCACTTCCTTCTTAATCTTGGTTACATTGGTTTTATTTGCGCAGAAACTTTTCAATTTAATGTAATCAAGATTATCCATTTTGCATTTTATAACGCTCTCTAACTCTTCTTTGGTCATAAAGTCTTCCCTGCTCCATAAATCTGATAGGTAAACTATTCCTTGCTTCCCCAGATTGCCTACAGTATCAGTCTTTATACCTAGATTGTGTACTTATTTAGACTTGATGTTGGAATACAGCATTAGATAATGGTCTATGCCCAGTTTCTGTCAAATAGTGAGTTCTTATCCCCCAAACTGGGGTCTTTGGGTTTATCAAACAGTACATTACTGTAGTCGTTGACTACCGAGTCTTTTGTACCCAGTCTCTCCCACTGATCCACTACTCTATTCCTCAGCCAATACCAAGTAGTTTTAATGACAGTTAGATGCATTTTAATGGCAGATACATAAACTAGCTGACTTTTGAAGGCAACTTTCTATCCTACTACTCAGTAATTTAAGTTTGAAATATCTATACTTCATTTGGCTGAGAGATCTTGATTTCATGGATCCAAGTAATGTAATAAACTCCTTGAAAGATAATCATCATTTTATCCTTTGTATTTGCACTTAGCAATGTGCCTGGCATATTTCTGTTGTTCAGCCATTTTCAGTAGCGTGACCCTTCATAATTCCATTTAGGATTTTCTTAGCAAAGATACTGGAGTGTTTTGCCATTTTCTTCTCTAGCTCATCTTACAGATTAGTAAACGGAGGCAAACAAGGTTACATGATTTGCCCAGAGCGACACAGCTACTATGTGTCTGGGGCCAGATCTGAATTTCCGAAGAGGAGTCTTCCTGACTCCAGGTCCAGGTTGGACATATAGTAGTAGTAGCTCCTTAATAAAATGCGTTTTGGTTTATCAACAGGTACTCCCTATACAGATGCTTACTTTGATTGATTTTATTATGGCCATAAAATCAATCACCTTTGGTAAGAAGCCTCTCCAAACTTATGAATACCATACTCAAAACCTTTCCAGTGTGATAAACCATAACAGAATTTGTGCTCTACTTGCTTAGCCTTTATAAGAACTCAAGGGTGCCTCCATTCCACAATGTGGCAGCAGAGGATTTGTTGGAGGACACTCATGCTCAATAAAGCAAAATGTAAATACTTACTAAAGTAGTCATCCCATGGTATGATTTCTGTTGTTACCTTGTAACTACAGTTTTGTTGATTGAGCCTTTAAGGCAGCAGTTCTCAACCTGTGGGTTACATTCAATTTTTAACAATGAAAATACAACCTGCATATCAGATTCATAACAGTAGCAAAATTACAGTTATGAAGTAGCAAGAAAAATAAATTTATGGTTGGAGGTCACCACAACATGAAGAACTATATTAAAGGGTTGCAGCATTAGGAAGGTTGAGAACCACTGCTTTAAGGTTTTATTCACTCTTCAAAAAAAATATCCAACAATTTGGGTAGGCTGTTAGCAGAGAACAATGGTGATGGCCAGAATAAGTAAAACCTTGAGCTGTTCAGATATTTAACTGAAATAAAGATCAGCACATTACTTTTGTATGATCAAAATGTTTATTAATACAGATGAATTTAACATTAAACAAAACCATTATTTAAGGATTACGATGTAGGACTTTTTTTTTTTTTCCGCTTTGTGAAGGGGGGAAGGCAAGGCAATTGGGGTTAAGTGACTTGCCCCAGGTCACACAGCTAGTAAGTGTTAAGTGTCTGAGGTCAAATTTGAACTCTGGTCCTCCTGACTCAAGGGCTGGTGTTCTATTCCCTGCGCTACCTAGCTGCCCCTAGAACAACTTTCAAAGCACAAAAGGCATAAAATACAATTTGGAACTTAAAAAATGCTTAATTCATTCCTATTAGCTTGTTTCAAACTCAATCTTACACAGACTTTGGCTAGAATAGTTTTAACTCATCTGACATAACTTAAGATAAATTAATATTCTCTCTGGGCTCAGACTATTTTAGCATCAGTGCCTCCAGGCTTTCCTCAACATTTAGGGAGCCTATTTTTCCAGTTGGTCCCTCTCTCAGCTATTAAAACCAATGAACCAACCAACAACCCTCCCCTATGTCCACCCCTCAGTTCTCAGTTGCTAGTTCTTCCTTCTTCTACAAGAAAAATTACTACAGATAGAAACAAAGAACAAACAGATAGAAACAAGTACATAGGAAGTATCTATTGATATAGAGTGTAAAACCACTGATTATATCTCCCTTTATGAAATCATAAGGTAATGTTTTTCTGCATTACTCTTTAAAAAGAACTGCACACCCTCCTCCTTTCTGGTTTCTAGCTGATTTCAGAGTTGTAACTAGCAATTTTCATGCCTGGGGTATAAAGCATAAAACTCACCCTCAAAGGCAGTTAAGAGTTGTACCAGACAGTACATAAGAGACCCAAAGACACTGAATTCTCTTTGGGAAAGAGACCTCAGATTATTGGAAGGTCAGTGTTAGAAAGGCCTTGGGGATGAGGGTAGTAGGAAGCAGGCCAGATAAGGCAGTATCTTACTGGGGGTGTAGCTGCTGAATATTAAGTGCCATCAGCACCCTGGAAATGTTGCAGCTGTGGGACTAAAAATCTCACCCTAACCTAATTACAGCTCTCTAGGTAAATTATTTCTCCCCAATCCAAATTTATGTAGTTTTTACAAAATGAGAATTTGGTTTTACTACAAAAGAGATACAGCACCATCTGGTGGGTAGTTTCACAGTAAAAGATTATTTACATAGTTTCCTGACTTCAATAATAGTATTTACTCCAAGTATCTTTTCCAACACAAATTACAGTGAAACACAAAAATATGTCAGTACAACAGAATTTTTTATGGGTCCTAGTTCTATGACCACTTATATATTAAGAGAAAAAAATTGTACTCTCTCTAATCTGATTAAATAGAGAAGAATATTCTTACAAGGACTGATTTTTCCATTTCAGACCTGAAAATTACTATTTTGTAAATAATTCTTGCCCTAAAGAGACAATGCGCATTGTTGTTCTTCAGTTGTGTCCAACTCTTCGTGACCCCATTTGGGGTTTTCTTTGCAAAGATACTGGAGTGGTTTGCCATTTTCTTCTCCAGATGAGGAAACTAAGGTACACTCGTACTTGCCCAAGACCACACAGCTACTAAGCATCTGATGCCAAATTTGAACTCAGGTCTTCTTGACTCAAGGCCTATGTTCTATACACTGCACCACATAGCTGCCCAAGCAATGTGCATTAATGTGAGTACATTTAACATAAATACAAAGTAATTTGGCAAAAGGGAGGCATTAATAATTGAGAGGGGGTGGGGAAGGTGGTGAAAGGCCTCACATGGGACTTGATCCATCAGCTGAGTTTTGAAAGAATCTAGAGGTGCCAAGAGGTGGAACAGAGAGGAGAGTATATTCCAGATATGGAGCACAACATCCTTCAAACAGGCACCGAGATAAGCAATGGAATGTTTGTTGTATATTAGGAACAGCAATGAGGCCAGTTAGGCAGGACTGCAGAATGAATGAGAGTGTCCTGAGTAATAAGCCTGCAAAGGGAGGATGAAGTCAGGTTGTGAAGGGCTTTAAATATTAAACAGAGGAATTTGCATTTGATCCTGGGGTAACTGTTGTTCATTCTTTGTTTTCAAAGAGGTCCAGTGATATCATGGGTGATATCCTGATTTGCAAGTGAAGTGGATTTAAGCTAGGCAGAGTTGCACAAAGTCATCAGACTCACTCTCTCAGAGTCACTGAAGTCTAGTGGCATGACAAAAGTCAAGGTAACTGGCTATGACCTGGGATGCAGTGGATGACTTTAGTAGATGATATGTGACCAAGTGCTTAGTCACTTTCATGGCCACTGAAACAAACTCTTCTCATCTGCCAATTCCACCACGGGATATCTTTTTTTTTTTCTTCCAGGGGAAGTCTTTGCATGCTTGGGGTAGATATCCCCCTTCACTGACAGGGTTTGAGGCCTGTCAGTTACCCTCCATCTGGTTTAGCCTGCCTACCTAGACAGATTTAATGGGGGTAAAGTTGCTGTGCATGCTACAGCTTCTTGGAGCCATAAGTGAGAGTTGCGGGACAGGTAGGCACCAAAGGTGGAGGAGCAGCCCTCAAGCAGAAGTGCTAGTTCTTCCTTAATATCCCATATACCTCCTAGGGGTAATAGGGAACCACTGGACTTTATGGAGGAAACTCTGAGCAGTATTTCAGGAATATCAATTTGGCAGTTATGTGCAAGATGAATTGGAAAGGAAAGAGAATGTATGTCGTAAGGCCAATTAGGAAGCAATATTTCAATAGTCAAGGAACAAGGTAATGAAGATCTGAACTAGGTGGAGGTGGTCTCAGTAAAAAAGAATAAGGGAAGTAAGAAATAAGGTAGACTAGACAAGACTTAGCCAGTGATCCAGTGTGGGGGCATTAGTGAAAGTGACAAGTCTAATATGAATATTAAAGACAAAATCAGAAGGGATATATAATTATTAGCAGGCACAAATATAACCATTAAAATTTAATATAAAGGCAACTTTAATATAAAGGTAACTTTAAAGATGTTATCTACAGAGGCAACTTTTGACATCTGAAACCAAGAAATACTTAAATCATCCTATTCATTAAAATGCAGTTTCAATTAAAACAGACATAAAACCTATTTATTTTTGAGAAATGGGAGAATGAAATGATAATTTCTAAATGAGAAATTACTAAGTTGCAATAGAAATGTCTAGATCATTCTTCTTCACAATACACTCAAATTAAATAATATCTCTCCTATGTGAGAAATTAAGAAGCATTAAATGGAATTATCTGTCATAAAAGCTTTTATTGGATGGAACCAAAGAAGTAGTCATATACATAAAAAGCATATTTAAAAGGAGTAGTCAAATACATAAACCCATTTCTTTTACTAGTTTAATGTTTTCTCAGATAAGAGCAAGATATTGTCAATGATATGCTTACTGGAAATAAATCTGGCCCTTTAGAAAGAATATTATCTCTTTCAAAATATTATCTTTCAAACCATTAAACTACCATTCTGGTGTATTAAAGTGGTACTCTAGTAAGTTTCAGGAGCAGATAATACCAACAAGAAAATTTCTACCTACTAGTTTATCTGCAATGTTGGATACAGATGAGTAATTTCTTTGATTCTCCTTCCAGAAACTCTGCCTTGACGGTTGCACAATGATGACACAATCTTTTTCCCTAGTCATTTCAGAAATATTCTCCCAAGAAGCCAAAATAAAAGAAGTCTACCACTGCAATGCCTGCTCATTCCTGCTGCCTCAAACTCACTGTCAAGGTACAAACAGCCAACAGTGAATGCAGATGCCTAATTTTCTTAGGTCAATCTTCTTTGACCTTTCTTGGTCAAGGTAAAACTTCTTCCACAAACTTCCCGACTTACTTTCAAGGAGTAGCTTACTCACTTTCTTATGTATTATTCTCAAAATTTTCCAAAGTCCCCAAACCTCATTTAAAACAGTCCTGGTCAAAATCTGAATTTGAATTCTACAGCCTTTTTCCTTATTATTCAAAGCCATTTCCCCAAATATATCCCAAACTTGGAAAACAAGGCTGCTCAACACCCATACAAGTTATCTACTTGACAATTAAAGGTAACATTTAGCACCTTTCACCCCAAACATTCTCCTCTCTTTCCTTTTAAGAGTCATTTGTTAACCCTCATTAACATATCTCTAGGAATTTCCAGAGTGGATAACTAAAAGGGATTTCTTTTTTTATTACGATGGGATGAGAACTGAAATGCAGGTCAACGTCAACCTTCCTTCGATTTCGCTAATTATTCCTCTCTAGACTACAAAAGTCCCAAACTCACTGCTGAATACAGAAGCAAGAAAAAGCTCAACTTTTTGTTCCGTTTTGGTTTTGCACTAGACGTGACCTGCCATTTCATCACTCCAGGGAACTCCCACAAGGCAGACGGATCAGCATCTGCTCAGCCTGGGGCACAGAGAGGTTAAGTGACTTGCCAGGGTCGCACAGCTGCAAAGGCGAGGATGTAACTGACTCCAGATCAAACCTTACTCACCCCGATTCCCGCCCCCCCCCCCCCAATCAAATATGTACGGCTGGGTTACCAGCCACTCGGCCACCGCCCAGGTGTAAAGGTGGAGGGCGTGGGGACGGTCAACAGCCAGCGTAGACCCTCGTGTCCTGTCCAACTGGCAGCAAACAGAGCGCGGGTTCCTAGGTCGCCCCCGACCCGACTCAGAAGTCTCACGGGCGCGCGCCCGCAACTCGACGCTCGCCCCCTTCCCATCTTTCTAGGCCGACGTATCCCAGGCGCGCGCGCGCATCCCGACGCTCGTCCCCGCCACGCCCCCCTCCCCCCACCTCCCGGGCTCTGAGCTCTCGAGCCTCCACCGCACCACCCCCCCACGCCCCTCTACCGGCGCTTTGCAGCGCTAGCTGAACAGGTGTAGCTGTTGGAACGGCCTGGGGTTCCCAGGAGGGAGGGAGGGAGAGAGGGAGACGGTCAGTCAGTCGGTCAGTCATTCAGTCAGACCGGGAAAGAGGAAGGGCATCATGTCTCGCTACACCAGGCCCCCCAACACCTCCCTGTTCGTCAGGAACGTCGCGGATGCCACCAGGTGAGTAAGGGGCGGCTCTGGGAGCCAGCAGGAGTGTGGTGGGGGGGTGGGGCGGAGGTCGTGAAAGAGGAGGAGGAGGAAGATGAAGATGGGGCTGGGGGCCAGGGCAGGGCCCGCACCTTCCCTTCCCCCACCCCCTACCTCTCCTTAGCTCGTCCTGGAGAAGGGGCTCTCGGACTGTCAGCTGAAACGAGGCCCCTTTCCTGGCGAGGGCCCAGAGCGGCCTTGGAGCTTCCCAGGCCGCGGCGTGAGCCTTCTCGGCCCCCGTCAGACTCAGCCCCACCATAGCACCCCCAGGCCCCTAGTGGTTTAAAGGACTCGTCTTTCTCCTCCAGACTTAGTGGCTCAGGCCGGGCCCCTGGTGTATGATCTGACCGACTGACTGCTTCCCTCCCCGCATCCTGAGAGCTCGAGCCCGCCCCTTCCATTCCTACCCCCACCCCGACTCTGCACCCTGGCAACGAGGCCGGATTCTTTCCCTCCCCTCCGCCCCCGAAGCGAAGGATGCGACACCCCGGGTCGCTCTTCCACCTCCTCACCATCACCCCCCCCCCCTTTCCCCCAGCAGGCCAGGCTTGGTTTTCATTTCCCTTGGCCCGGGGAGGAGGCTGTCTCTTCATAAGCAAGAGTTTTCTTAAACTCTCTTTAAACTGATCGTTTGCCTTTTTGTGGATGTGCAAGTTTCAGCTCTGATGTCACCCGCAATGCAATGGAAAGTTTTAATCTGTTAGGTGAGGAGGAACCTAGGAATGACAAAAACTGTCGGGTTATTACTTCCTAGGAGTATTGATTTAGCACAGAAAGGGATTTTTTTTAGGTCATTTAGCCCAGCCCCTTCATTTTATGTGAGGAAACTGAGGTCCAGAGAGCTGAAGTGATTTACCCAAGATAGTAAATGACGGAACTAAGAAGTGACCCTAGAGTCCAAATGCTTCAGGTTTTCCACGGTATAACACTGCCCTCATCCATTACTCCTTTATGTTTCTAAGCCACCTGTGGTAATATGTAGTTACGTTTATACCTCCTTGTATTAATGAATCACTTCAACGAAAATAACATTTCAGCATATTTCTTTGAACTTATCCATACAGTGTAATCCAGTTATAGCATGAATTTCAATATAAGGAAGATCAAATCATGTCCCCATAAGTTCATACAATAAAAATCTGATAACATCTGGTGAGATATTAAACTTGTCTTGACATCAGCCTTATAAAAGGGTTCTACTCTATTATGCTGATAAATTTCTAAAATAAAAGAATTAGTTTGTCTTGGAGGAATACTAGCATTTATTTCCTTTCTAAAAGTCTTGAATCAACTAGGTGAGACCTAATTTGGTGTAATTCAGGAATGACAACTTGGTCTCTGGTGCAGAACTGAGGATCACAACCGTACCCAGTGGTGGCATTGGGTCCTAATACCTTTACTTCCCCATGTGAATTATGTGGTTCCTTCTGCGTTTTATTCATAGGGTTGGAACCACAGCAGTTGAGTTTTTGTCTGTGTTATTTTGGATGAGTTAGAGGAGAGAGAATATCTTTGAAGTATATTAATTTCATGTATTTGTAGGTATAGGAATAAAATGGTAGGTCTGTTCACTTATAATCATTACCTTTGGTGATAATTTGAGCCTAGGTTTGGATGATTAGCATATATCTGACAAGTTTTCTGCTTTCCTTGAAATTAGGATATAGTAATATGAGAGGAAGCATAGCTGACAACATTTGAACCTGTTGATCACCCACAATCTTAAAACTTTCTTTTCATGACTTTGTGACCTTTGCTTTCCTGGTTTTCTTTCACCCTATTGATTGTTCCCTCCTCTTTTGAGTATTTTTCTTTTCTTATTCTTCACCCTTATACTGGTCCCCTGGCCTTCCTTCTATGATGCTCCTTCATTTCTCACTGCTTACACTGCTCCTCCACACCTTGGTATTCCCTTGTGTTCTCAATTCTGTGGTTCTCTCTGTGTGTTCACTCTTTTAATAAATTCAGATCTCGAGGATTCAACTGTACCTCCAAAATCAGCACCACTCCTCTGACCTCTAGATCTTGCACTTCCAACTATGTACAGCATCAGTCAGTCAGCAAACATTAAGCAACTACAATGTGCCAGGCACTAAACTAAGCGCTGGGATACAAAGAAGAATAAAATACAATCCCTGTTCATCCCTACTTTCAGGGAGTTCTCAGCCTAATAAATAATAATAATAAAGACATTCAGGCATGTTCGAAACGGAATTTATCCTCTTCGTCCCTAAACTTTCCCACTATTCCACTTTTGTTAGTGGTAACACTATTCCTCTGATTTCCCAAGCTCTATACTGTTAGTGTTTCTTTCCTTTATGCCTTACATATAGTCTCTCAACAGATACTGCCATTTCTTTCTCCGAAAGATCGATCTCTCTCTCTCTCTCTCTCTCTCTCTCTCTCTCTCTCTCTCTCTCTCTCTCTCTCTCTCATTGGGGAGGGCAAGGCAATTGGGGTTAAGTGATTTGCCCAAGGTCACGCGGATGGTAAGTGTTAGGTGTCTGAGTTGGATTTGAACTCAAGTCATCCTGACCCCAGGGCAGGTACTCTGTGAGTACACTGTGCCACCTACCTGCCCTGAAAAGTCTCTTAAAATCCCATTTTCCTCTCTTTTTCCTACCCCATTCCAAACCTTTACTTTCACTGCTACGAAAACTCACTTGGTTTCTGGGCTCAGTTTCTAGTCTTCTGGCCATTTTTCATAATGTTTCTTGGAAAGCATTTTGCAGCCATGAAGTTCTAGATGAATGTTAAGTATTGTTCAGTTGTTTCAGTTGTGTATGACTCCTTGTGACTCTATTTACAGATTTTGGGGCAAAGATATTAGAGTGGTTTGCCATAGCTTTCTGCAGTTCATTTTATAGATGTTAACCATTAGCTATTAATAAAATAACATTTTTGCCAGATTTCTCCATTCACAAACTAAAATGTTGCTCCCTATAGGGCTTTTAAGGGCTATTACAATTAAGCACATGCTGCCTATCCAACTTATTTTGCACTGTTCCCCAGCAAACACCTTCTACTCTATTCAGAACAATTTCTTCACCATCCCAGGTATACTTTGTGTTTATTCTCACATTTACTTATACTGTTGCCTACATTATACTCACCTAAATTTCATTTCTAATTTCCATTTTGACTAAATGTGTTGCTCCAAAGTTCAACTCTTTTATAAATGCTTCTTGTACTACTTCAGGCCACACTGAACTCTGAATTACTGTTGTGCAAATCAGTGTCATGCAGTTTTGACAGTTGGTTGTTTCACATTATTTCATGTGTTGAGTTTGTCTCAACTAGATTGTAAACCTCATGAAGAAAAGTAACTTCTCCTTTTCTATCCATACCTCCAAGGTCCCATACTGGTAGGTAGGCACAAAATGGGTTAAAAAATTTAGTTGTCATTTGAAGAAGGATATTTTTTGCTTTATTATATAGATAAGGATTTTAATAGCCACATATAGATCTTGATATCCTCAGTTTTATGACCTTCAATTATGAAAGCCTATTACATTTTGTGAATCAAATGTAATATTTGATATCTAAAAATAAGACAAATTCTAGTAATCTCAGGCATCCTCTTTCTCTCCAAAATCTTTAACCTTCTCCTAATAATTATTTCTTTTTCTAATGCCTTCATATATAACCACGTCTTCCTGGTTAGAAAAAAAACAAAAACCCTTCACTGAACCTTACTATCCTTTTAAGCAATTATGCTGTATCTCTCCTCCCTTTCTCAGACAAATCCCTAGAAAAAAATCTTATGGACTGCTTCTCTCACCCACTTCTCAACCTTTTGCAATTTGGCTTCTACTCTAATTACTCAAATGAAACTATTCTTTCCTAGTTGCCCTTCATCCCTTACTTGCTAAATTTGATGGTTTTTTTTTTTGTAACATCATCCTTCTCAACACACTTTTGCATTTGACAGAGTTGGCCATCCTTCTCTATACTATCCCCTTTTACGTTTTTGTTGTGCTACTTTAACTTTTACCTCTTTGACTTTTCTTTAGTCTCCTTTGCTGACTCATTATCCGTATCAGATTCCCTTACTGTGGATGTTCCCCAGGATTTCGACCTAGATCCTTTTATCTACACTACTCTTGTTGAAATCCTTAAGAGCTCTTGTGAGTTTATTTTTCATCTCATTGCCTGACTTATGGGTCTGTCTATATCTAGTCTGAAGTCACTACCCTGTAATTCCCTTGTCATTAGATGCCTATTAGATATTTTATGCTGGATGTCCCAGAGACATCTCAAATTCAACATACCCAAACAGGACTCAAGATTTTACTCCCTCTACTTTTTCCAAATTTCCCAGCTTCTTTTGAAGGCATCACCATATTTTCAGTCTTCTGGGTTCATAATCTCCACATTATCTTTGACTCATTACTCTCTTTCACCACACATACCCAATTAGTTGCCAAATCTTGCTTTCCCTACTTCTGTAATATCTCTTGCTTCCAACTTGTTTTCTCTACTTGTATAGCTGCCACCTAATTTTAGACCCTTATGCCCTCTTTCTCAAATTATTACAATAGTTTTGTGATTGGTCTCTCTGCCTCAAGTCTCTCCCGTCTGTATTCCATTCTGAATACTTTTGGCTAAAGTAATTTTCATTAAGGAAAGATTGACCATATCACTTGTTACGCAGTCAACTCCAATGACTTCCAGTTACTTCTAGGATAAAATATAAACTCCTCTGTTTAGCTTTTAATGCCCTTCACAACCTGGCACTGACCTAAGTTTTTACTCTCATCTTTTCTTCTTCATTCACTCTGTAATGTACCCAAACTGGCCTTCTCTCTGTTCCTCATACACATTGCTCCATTTCTCATCTTAATGCACTTTTCACTAGCCATTCATCCATTCCTGGGTAAACTAACAGCCTTCTCACCTCTGCGTCATAGATTACTTCCCTTCACGATTCAGTTTAAGCACCACCTTCTATATGAATCCTTTCCCGATCCCCTTCCAACTGCTAGTGCTCTCTCTCTCTCAAATTACCTTGTATATTCACTTTATATTTATGCTATATATACTTATGTATGTACTTGTTGCCTTCCCCATTAAAATGTAAACTTTTGAGGAGGAATTGTTTCATTCTTCGTACTTATATTCTCAAAACCTGGTGCAGTGTCTTCTACATAGCAGATACTTAATAATGCTTGTTGATTAAGATAAATTTGGCTTATTATACTTAGGCAAATGGATATGAATGACAGTATTAACTAAATGATGAAAATATTGAATTCTTAATATGAATAATTGGCTACTTAACAGTCCTTTGCATGATAGGAAGAACATTTTAACATATAGATGATTTAGAAAGTATGCTTTCCTTCTAAAACAGAGATTCCTTACCTTTTTTGTGTCATGGACCCTTTTGGCAGATTGGTAAAGTCTTTGGACCCTTTCTTAGAATAATGTTTTTAAAATGTATAAAATAAAATAATGTAGGATTACAGAGGAAACCAATGCAGGCTGTATACAGGAAGACTGAGATTTCATGCAATCTGACCATGGGTCTAAGAACTGCAGTAATTTTGAAGTCATGACTAGCATAAAGATGGGATATGAAACTGTATATGATCTCTGTTAGTGACAATCACAGGTGCTAGTTTTGTTGTCTGATTTCATAATTAAAGGAAATATTCAATTCCAATTAGAAATGAGTGAAAATATACAATTTTTTTTTCCCATTTAAGACCAACTACCTCCTGAAATCTATATCCACAGGGATCCGTGGACCCCAGGTTAAGGACTCTTGTTCTAGAAGGATCAATACAAGTGTTACAACTGGATTTCTGTAAGCAAACTGCTGTAACACAGTTATATTCCTATTTCTTTGCCTTATTTCTAAAATACTTCAGGCCTGAGGACTTGCGACGTGAATTTGGTCGATATGGCCCTATAGTAGACGTATACATTCCACTTGACTTCTACACTCGCCGCCCAAGAGGATTTGCTTACGTACAATATCCTTTATTTCACTCTGTGTGTGTATTGGTACATGTGTCTGCGTGTAAACATATGTGTATGTCTACACGTAGACATATATGTATTCAGGGGAATATTTGACAAGATTAATATGTCCTAACTAAATGTATTTATTTCTTTGTCTCAGAAAATCTAAAGCAGTCCACAGTAGCTGGCAAGCACCCCAAAGTTTGAATCAACCTGTTAGATAGAGTCCAAGCATAAACCAAGCAGGCAAGCCAAAAGACACCTTAAAGTTCAAGCGTCAAGGAATAAAGAGGGAGGGTGGAAACAGATAAAAAGAAAACTGGAAGAGGGGAAGTCTTTATCAAGCAAAAGACAAAGCCAGCACCAAGTTGAGGCTTCGGCTTTCCTACATTTACTCAGAATTCCAGATTCAAAGCCAAGTCTGATTTGGTTGGTTCTGCAGCTCTTATAAAGTCCATCTTTCAAGCCCTAAAGAGTAAAGGTCAAGGTTCAAGATCAAGTGACATTGAGGTAATTGCCAAAGTCTCTTTTTTGTATCATCTTTCTTTAGTTTTTCCTGTTCTCTGATATTTGATTAAATCAGTCAATGGTGTCCTAAAATTTACTTATTTGGTACTTTTTCTACATTCCATTATAATTAAATGGATTGGTACTGTATAGTGTAAATAGATAAGGGAATTTACTGTTAGTATTATAAATATTTCAAGATATAATTTAGGTTGTGTGTTCCTTACTTTTATGTTTCCTATATATTAAGATATAAAAATATAGTTAAAGTGATAGGCACAAGGATAAACATTACCATTTTCATTAGATCGAATTAATTTCTATATAAAATATATTTTGGCCTGCTTTGTGCGAAAATGTTGTTCTAGAAAGTAATGGCTCCTAAAGTCCATAATCAAAGGTCTTCTATAATTTTAATTTCAGAATAAGGTCTGTCACATTTGGGTTTTCTATAAAAAAAAATCTGGTAGATCATTTATAAGACTTAGACCTAAAAATTCATCTTATGATGCTAATCAGTATTGAAATATATTTTTCCCAAGTAGCATGTTCCTAGTTGACCATATATACTGAAACTACATTGATTCATATAAGGGATATTCAAACATTCTATTAGTCACAAATTAATTTCTCATCTTCCTGTTCACATTGTCTTGAAAATCACAGGACCTTGTAGTTTCCGTGGTAAAGACATAATTAATATTTGACTGATTATATTCTTCTAAAGTAACAAGCTTAATTTTTTTCCTTGCTATTTCCTTTTCATTTGGCATGTGAAAATTACTTTAAAAATTATTTCATTGTATACTTTGATGTTCAAAGTGTCCTTAACAGCTAGTCATATTTGAAGATGTCCGTGATGCAGAAGATGCTCTTTATAACCTCAATAGAAAGTGGGTATGTGGTCGTCAAATTGAAATACAGTTTGCACAAGGTGATCGCAAAAGTAAGTGTAGATAAACATATAGTTTACTTGCTATGCAAAATTATAGTTTCAGGAATAATAGATTTTTTTGCTTAAAATCTTTCATAATGATTAACTAGACCAGTTATATAACTATTTTTGAAGCTTTATAGTGTTGAATTATTTTACAGTCATGTTCTTCAAATTCTAGCACCAGGCCAAATGAAATCAAAAGAACGCCACCCTTGTTCTCCAAGTGAACATAGAAGATCAAGAAGCCACAGCAGAAGAACTCGAAGTAGAAGTTCTTCATGGGGAAGAAGCAGGAGACGATCTGATAGCCTTAAAGAGTATGTAAGGTGTATTAGTATTAGAAGGCACCATCTTGGTATGGGGTGGAGCATGGTATTTTAGGCATTAATGAAATGTAAACACTTTAATACATAAAAAGTTTGAAGGCATGCTTCTTTAGTCATTCGTTTTAGGTTTATTAACAAGGTTGCTTTAGCAGAAAGGACAACAAATATGCTGATATATTTTACTTTTATGTATAAAATACACAAATTATTAAGGCTTATTGAGTGATATACACATGTGCTTAGCAAATATTTGTTAACTTTGTATGATTAGAGATTTAATATGAACCTCTTAAAATAGGTAGAGGAGGAGAGGGGAGGAACTAGGAAAGCTTTTTGGGATTTAAGCTGAGTGTCAAAAGAAACAAGGAGACAAAGGTGAAGGGGGAAATCACTCCAGCCATGGAGGATAAGCAGTGGAAGACAGTTGAGATACGGAGTTTCAAGTGGGACGAACAAGAAGACAGTGTCACAAGATCATAAAGTACAAGGAAAGGAAAAAAGTATAAAAAGAATAGAAAGGTAGAAAGGGTACAGGTTGTTAGGAATTTTAAAATGCAAACAAAGGATTTTATATTTGATCCTAGAGGTAATAGGAAGCCATTGTAGTTTATTGAGTAGAGGGAAATGACATGATCATACCTGCGATTGAAAGGAAACTCACTTTGGCAACTGAATGGAGGATGGATTGAAGTAAAGAGAGACTTGAAGCAGGAAGACTCACCAGTAAGGTATTGCCATGGGCTAGGTGTCCAGTAATAAGAGTCTGCTTTAGGGTGATTGTTGTGTGACTGGAGAACAGAGGATATATGAGAGAGATATTGTGAAGGTAAAAATGACAAGGCTTGGTAACAGGTTAATGGCCCAAGAGAGAAGTCGAGGAAAACACAAGTTGTGAGCCTCAGTGACTGCAAGAATGGTGACGCCTTGACAGTAATTGGGAAGTTAAGAAAATGATTTTGGGGGAAAAGATAATAAGTTCAGTTTTTGACATGTTAAATTTGAGGTGCCTCAAATAAGACATCCAGTTTGAGATGGAGTAGGCTCTGGAGAGATTTTTAGGGCTGGATATGTAGAATCATCTACATAGTTGAACCTACTGGAGCTGCTGAGATCGCCAAAGTATGTAAAATAGAGGGAGAAGAAAAGAATCCAGAACAGATCCACAGGGTACATCTGGGCATGACCTACAGCAGTAATGTCAACTAGAAATGGTGCTATTGAATAATACATAAAGATTCCTGCAGGCCACTTATTGACTTAGAAAACCGCATATTAACCTTCTCTTTGTTCTGTTGTATTATTATTTAATTCAGATATTTCTTAGTTAGATTTTAACTTGATTTGGGAACACTTAGAAGAGCATTTTGTTTGACATTTTCCACCTACCGGAAGATCAAAGAGATTTCGAAAGAACTGAGAAACCAGGAGAGAAGTTTTTACTGAAGTCTGGAGTAGGGAGTGATTAGTAGTGTTGGAGGGTAAGAAAGATAAGGATAGAAAAGAGGCCATTAGATTTGGTAATTAAAAGATCATTGAAGACTTTGAAGAAAGCAGTTTCAGCCTAATGAAGATATTAGAAGCCAGACTGCAGAGGGTTTAGAATCAAATTAGATGCATTGATTCTAGACAACCTTCTCCAAGAGTTCAGCCACAAAAGAGAGATCTATAGAACTGTGGCTGTTAGCGATAGTAGCATAAAGTGAGGGGGGTTTTGCTTTTTGGAGGGGGACAGCAGAGCAGTTGAGGTTAAGTGACTTGCCCAAGGTCACATAGCTACTAGGTATTAAGTGTCTGAGGTCAGATTTGAACTCGGGTCCTCCTGACTCCAGGGCCAGTGCTCTACTAACTGCACGATCTAGCCACCTTTTTTTTTTTTTTTTTTAAGGATTGAGGAGATATGGAGGAGCCAGCAAATTCGGAGAGATTGAAGATTAATGAGAAACTGAGGGTAATAGAAGAAGAATTTGCTTGAGAATATAGTGAGGGATGAGGGATCCCTGCCCTCAGGGAACTTACATTCTAATTGGGCAGACCACAAATATAAATCAGAACATACAGGATAAATGTAGAGTAAATGGGAAGTAGTTGGGTATGGTACTAATATTAAGCTGGAACAGTCGGGAAAGACATGGAGGAGTTGGCAATTGAGCTAAATCTTAAAGGAAAGAATAGATTCCAAAAGTTAGAAGTTGGAAAGGAGAACAGTCAAGGTATATTTAAAAATGAAACTTTTCAGAAAACTTTTTAGATCTCTAGTAACTCATAAGAATCACAGAATTTCCAAGTTAGAAGGGATCTCAGTAACTGTCTAATCCAGCTTATAGCCAAAAAATTTCCCAGCATAGTTTACCTGCAAAGTGGTCACCCACTTCTGCTTACAAACCTCTAGTATAACGCAGTTATTTATGAAAAATGACAAGTTAAAAATTAATGTTCAGTTATTCCATTCAACGAATTAAAAGTTATTGGAAAATATAAAATCTCGGATATAGTTTGTATTTTAGAAGATAGAAATAACTTATTTGAATGGCAGCTAGGTTCTACAATGGATAGAGCACTAGACCCAGAGCCTAGAAGAGCTGACTTCAAATTTGTCCTCAGAAACTTAACAACTGTATGAACCTGGGCAAGTCACTTGACTGTTGTCTGCCTCAGTTTCATTATCTGTAAAACAGGGAAGGGGAAGAAAGGATTAATAATTTATTCAGTGCCTGCTAAATGCTTTACACATATTATCTAATTTCATGGAAATAATAATAGCACTTATCTCTCAGGCTCTTGAGAGAATAAAATGAGAATTTTTGTACGGTGTTTTGCAAGCCTTAGTGCCATACAATGCTGTCATTATTATTGTTGTTATGAGTGTTTTGAAGGATTGATGATAATTTGCCAATAGTTTGCTAATAAGGAATTCATTTCTGATAAAATATTATCCTTAGTAGTGATTTTTTAGTGAATTTGTAAAGCAAGAGATAACAAGAATTTGTGTATGTTCACTGTCTTACCATTTATTCACAGTAACTGCCTTGAATATTACTTGTGTTATTTTTCCATTTGTATGTAAAATTCTGTGATGCATTCTTCTGTCAATGAACAGCATTCATATTTGTTTTCGAGCCCTTTGAGAAAAGGCAGGTGGAGCATGGATAATAGAGTGCTGGACTTGGCATCAGGAAGACCTGAGTTCAGATCTGTCCTCAGATTCTTACTAGCTGTGTGACCCTGGGCAAGTCACTTAACTTCTGTCTGCCTCAGTTTCCTCATCTGTAAAATGGGGATAATAATAACATATACTTCCCAGGTTGTTGAGAGGATCAAATGAGATATTTGCAAAGTGCTATGCAACTCTTAAAGTACTATATTAGCTGCTATTATGTTGACCAAGTGTGATAGCACTTTAATTTTCTGTCTTTGTGGTTATAGAATAATTGGAATCAGTATTGTTTTAATTTTCTGTTTTTGAATTTTGTGTGAAATAAGGAATGAATTACTTTCTTTTTGAAGACTGCCATTTCCTCCCCTCCCCAAGAATTTTACCAGCACCACTTCCTATACAACTTTGCACCCATCAACAAATATTGATTGTGTACTGCCTATTCTCTGAGATAAAAATACACAATCAAGGGGGTGGCTAGGTGGCACAGTGAATAGAGCACCAACCCTAGAATCAGGAGGACCTGAGTTCAAATATGGCCTCAGACACTTACCACTTACTAGCCTTGTGACCTTGGGCAAGTCACTTAATCCCAGTTGCCCTGATTTTCCTCTCCAGAAAAAACGAACAAACCAGGAACAACACAATCAAGACACAGAGTGATTAAAAATAATAACATACAGGACTTTATTTCTATAATATGATTTGTTACTACAAAAATATAAAACGCTACAGAATTAATTGGTCATAAATTAAAGTTAATAATACTTTGGCATTTAGCTATATATGCTAATAAGAATTCTATAAAGAGAATGGAGGAAGTGTCACTAGGCTATGGCCATGACCTGATATTAGGTGAGGTCTGTCTTCTGATTATGTAGAGGTAGCAACAGAACAATCTATGTAGTATGGCTATTTACTACACTTCCTTGCCTTGTTTTAAAACAAAGTATCTAAGGAGACTAACAGGGCATGACCCACCTTGACTCATAGTAAGAATATCTTTGTTTGAAGAAAGTTTTTCCACTAGCTTCCAAAATAGTCTCTATACTTTCAGTTTCATTGATAATATACATAAACAGAGCCAGTTTTGCAGCACTGAGCATTTGCTAAAGAGTAAATCCAAACATTGATTTTATTGACCTGAAACATAAAAAGGAAACACTAATATCAAATATGGTTACTTCAGATATCACTGTGGCTTTATTTTTCCAGGGAATTATCTCTAGCATTTCAAACGACTATGGATGCACCTCTGCCTAAAGTAGCATTTAGTGCTTAATGGAGATGTATCTATTTGGGATGCTGTTTGTTGTACGTCAGATCTGATAGAGCTTTGGTGTGTTTTCTTTATAAAATTCGTTAAAACACTTTGCAAAATGTAAAGTGCTCTGGGAGTTGTTGTTTGTGCCATGCAACAGTTTTTATCTTGCTGAATAATAATCCCTAGACTTGGTTCCGAATGCATGCTTGATGAATTTCCTCTGCTTTTTGTGTCCTAAAATGTCAAACTTTTCCAAAGTTGTTGGGCCTCATTTAATTAACAAATCTCTAAGTTATCAAAAAAGGGAGAGAAGCAGTTAAGAATGTAACAATTCATATTAATTTTGCTAATAATAACTGTAGCATTGACTTCAATAATAATACTCCTCCCCACCCCCAGTGGAAATTAAGCCTAGTGTGTGACAGGAGAGAATGAACTGCTCCAAAAATTCATAGACTCATAGAGTTAGAAAAGACTCCATCCACTTGCCATTGGTCATGACCACATCTTAGTTGCTCCATGCTAATTAGCCATCTGTCTTGCAGCCTCTAAAGATACGATTCTGTTCTCTTTCAGTTTTATTAAATCCTATTGTTAGGAAACTTCTTAACATAAATATCTCATGCTACAACTTAATCCTATTAATATACTTATTCTGTCCACATCATATAGGGAAAAATATTTTTTGGTCATTGCTTATGTTATAGCCCTTTATCATCTTAAAAAATATAAATTACCAATCAGCCTTTCAAAGATCTTAATACCTAGAGTTTCTTATGAGACTTTGAAAATATTGTTTCATAGCCTAATCATTTTTCTTGTAAAATATGTACATTAATATTTTGGATATTTGCAGGTCTCGTCGTAGGGGACTTTCTTATAGCCGATCTAAATCTCGATCTAACTCATTAACGAGGCATTCTACCTCAGGAAGGAAGTCAAGATCTCCTAGAAGAAATTCGAGTTCTAGACGACGGTCAAGATCTGAGTCCTTACAAAAAAGGACCACATCTGTGGGCAAATCACAATCAAGTTCACCTCAGAGGCAGACCACCTCGGGGGCAAAATCAAGATCAGATGGAAGACATTTTGATTCACTAGCAAGATCCCCATCAAAATCTCCCCAAAGACACACTAATTCTGAAACTAAAGCACAGTCTCGGAGCTACCATCATAAAAACAATTGGTGAAACAACATCAAGATCTCTCTACACATACTTATTAGACTTTCGTTATGAGACAGAACTTTTGTTAAATAAAATTCTTCATAGCTGTAATGTGGGCCACTTTTATTTTGGGCATATACAAGTAGTAAATATATATATATATATATATCTTGCTTTGGATTATTAGATTTGGCCTCAGCATCACTGCAGACACTATAAATAATGTTATGTTTCGTTTTGTGCTAAATAAAACTTCCTTACTGTAGTCAAGAAGACCTGAGTTAAAATCTGGCCTCACACATGTAATTAGCTGTGTCACTCTGGGCACGTCACTTAACCTCTGTCTGCCTCAGTTTCTTCATCTGTAAAATGGGGACAATAATAGTACCTACCTCCCGCTGGTTGTGGTGAGGATAAAATATATTTGTAAAGTGCTTTGCAAACTTTAAAGCACTGTGTAAATGCTAGCTATTACTGTTGTTATTATCAGTTTCATAATCTTACATCCAAACCAGTTGTTCTTTTCCTTTCCATTTCAATGTGCCTAGCTTTTCAAACATTACTTTCACATGTGTGGTAAGAGTACTTTTCAAAGGAAATAAGTGACATTGAAATAATTTTTAAACTCATTTCATATATTCTGTGTTATTATCTTAAATAATAATGCTACACATTGGTATAGCACTTTGACCTTTCCAAAATGCTTTTGCATTCTTAAAGACTTCACAGGGCTGTTACTTCATTGATGTGGGTACACTTTTCATTGATACAGGTTGTAATATGTGAAACCTTGATACACTGTCCATTAGATGCCATGGCCCGAAAGTTTTGTAACCTGATGGTAAATCTTTTGGGGATGAATATTTCTAAATTTAGCCCATTGAGGCTAACCTCAGTTTGATAAGATCCACTAGATTACGTGTTCCACTGTTGTAATGTTTCTGCTCCAGGGTTTTCATCTTACACCAATTTCTGGTGAACACCTTCCCATGTTATAAAAGATAAGGTAGTTTTTGCTATCCTTGTTAGCAGTATTCACAGCAAGGCCAAGAATTCAAAAGGAGGTATTCTTTCCTGAACTCCAAGGTAACCTTATCAAAAAATATTTAATATATGTTTGGTAGGATAATGTAAATTAATTGGCATTAAAATGACATTCAGTTCTATATGAACTTGGAATATAACTTTGTATTTCAAGAGGGATCAGATAGGTGATTTCACTGGCATATGGTACTTCCACTGGGGAAACTATACTAGTATAGATCAGCACTTGGCTCTGCAAACTTGAAGTCTGAGGCAGCTGTTTGGATACTGAGACCTTAAGCTACTTGTCTATAATAATGCAACCAGTGTGTGTTAGAGGTGGGACCTGTGTTTCTAGCTTTTGTTTCCCTGAGGCCAGCTCTATTCACTGTGCCATGCTGCCTCATTTCATAAGGTTGTATAGTATGTTGAATTTAAAAAAAAATGTAAAAAGAGTCTTTTGCAAAAAAAAAAAAAACTGAAATATTTTGAAAATATTATGTTAACCCCATTTTCCAACAGTTAACTTTGTTTACATTCTTTGCTTTTGCAGTTAATAAAATCAAGGACTTTTCTAAAAAAATTTTTTTAGTTTACATTTTAGAGAAGCTTTCTTGGTGGTAGTATTATTTATGATAATTTATTTTTAAATATCAGCAAGCACTTATTAAGTACATCAGCCTACTATGTACTAGGCACTCGGGATACAAAACAAAAATTAAAACAGTCCTTGCCCTCAAGAAGCTTAAATTCTGTCAAGTACAGTACCATAATGATGTATTTATATAGCTCTGCTTGTGTGCTATGTTAAATTGCATTCTTGAACCTTTGCGAACAAAGTTTAAGTATTTTTTTGCCTAGTATGCCAGTCTATGCTTTACAAAAAAAAAAGATTCTTTTTAATAAATTACATTTTTTTTAGCAAATAATCTTCTGTTCCTTTTATTTTGAATAAAAGTTCTGTTTTTCTTAGAACTTCGTGTATATTCAGAAATTTTCAGCTTTACAAAAAATTGTAAGTAATGGCAAGCATTGATTCACAAATTCTGTATGAATTGAAATGATCTAGTGTAATTATAGCAAACTATATTTACTGTTTAAGGCATAACACATCAATAACATGAGTGCTTGATCAGTAACTTCTTGTTCAGTAATTCAGTTGTATCTGACTCTTTATTATTCCAGGTATCATAGCACTCCAAGTCTTTCTGTTTTCCTCTGTCTCCCAAAGTCGGTCCAAGTTCATGCTTCCATGAAACTGTTCATCTCATCCCCTGCCATCTCCTTTTCCTTTTGCCTTCAATATTTCCCAGCATCAGTCTTTTCCAGTGAATCACGTATTCTCATATGGCCAAAATATTTAATAGCAATGAAATCTAAATGAGAACTTATGGTATATTGCTCAAATACTTTAAGAATTTGAATAGCACCATAATTCTAAAATCTTAGTTTTAAATATAAACTAAATAATGTTATAATTTTTGTTTCTTATAAATAGTTGTATATACCTTTGAGTAAGTTTACACAGGATAACCTAAAGCAGTTTTTCCCACTTCCTACCCTGTTGGTAACAAACCTCTGTATCTCATTTTTTATAATTGGCAAACCTGTGAAAAGCATTTGCTTTTCTAGGAAAAGAAAAGATTTGTTTTGGTAAGACAAAGAGGGAGATGAATAGAACAAAGAAAGGTAAAAAAGAGGAAGAAAAGAAAAGATTGATGCCAGCCAGCTATGAATTGTGACATCCAGAATTAATAGATTTAGGGGCCTTGGGCAAAACATTGGCAGGTGTGCTTCAATTGCTTAGAGAGTAACATTCAGTTCAATAAACATTGGTCAAGTATGTTTCATTTGCCACTGTGCTAAGTGCTGAGAATATTGGCATATATATAGCAAAAAAATTATTTCTAAATTTTCTACTTTAGTAACAATCCCCCTTCTCTTCTAAAAACTGAGACCTTAAGAAATCTACTATATCTTTACAGTAAAAGGTCTTGAATATGATTCTGTTAACTTTTTGAGAGTGGCAAGAGGGAGCAAAACACCAAGAGAGCTGCTGTCAGTTGATTCTATTTATCTACATGGCTATTTAAGGGCTGAAATTCTGTTTGTTTTGCATAGGTAAGGGAATACTTTATGCAATTTTTCATGGAGACCTAGAATATAACTTTGTTACTAGGCTAACATTTTTATTTGGGGAATCTTTAGCATCTTAATCCCATGACAATAAAGTACGTTAATTGTATAGCAAGAAACATTTAAAAATGCAGCACTTAATTTTTTTCTTCTAAACTACATAATATCCTAACTATATTCTTTTAAACTTTTTCTTAAAACAAGATAATGGAATATTTATGATGTTGTATAAAAAATTTTTTAAAGAACTAATAAATGAACTGTATTCTCCCCAATGCCATATTTATTATCTTCTGGCAAATATACTAGGGAAAATAACATTTACTTTAAACTATCACTGATCTGGGAGAGGTGATAATCGATGATACTACTACCAAAATATGACTTTAAGTATTTGGTAAGATCTTAATATGGTTAGTAGTTTAAAAGGTCATAATGGTAGGAGAAACATGAAATGGCCAGGAAATTGAATCCATGATTATCAGTAACACAAAATATATTTTGGAAATTTTGACAATCCTTCACAAATATTTCAATCCTTTTGTGTTGATTCATATCATCTCTAGTTAACATAATACTAGTAGTAACTATGTCATAGGAATGTAAATAAAGATATTTCTAAAACTCTGCAGCTGATTAACCTAAAATGGTATTAGGACACATTTAGTTAACACATAAGACATTCAGTGTTGGTTTCTTTTTATCTGAAATAATAATGGCAGCTAGCATTTATGTAGCATTTTTAAGGTTTGTAAAACACTTTGTGAATATCTCATTTGATTTTGCAATAACCCTGGGAGGTATATGCTATTATCCCTGTCTTCTAGATGAAGAAATTGATGTAGACAGAGACTGAATAAATTACATAGTGGTCACATAGCTAGTAATCTCCTAAACAAGGATTTGTGTTCTGCTCTTCATGACTCCAGGTCCAATGCTCTACTGCATTAAGATAAATCTTCACTTTTAATATATGAAAGATGAAAAGAGAAAATTAGTTTACATAGGATGTCCATACCAACAGTATTGTTTTAAGGGATGTATATACCAGGGGAAGTTTCGATTCTGGTTCAAAAAAAGGGTTACCTGAATTTCTTCAGATATAGCATAATCATGAATAACATTATTTCATTGGGGATGTCTATCATTTATATATTATGAGTTATGAGCTAAAATACCTAGTTCTATACAAATGTTAGGTATATGTTAATTTATGAGCTTAATATTTTTGGTGAATTGATATTACCAAAAACCCCTTAGATTTGCTGTCTCATAAAGGGTAATTCCTAATGTTATGTACTAATATAGTTTCTGGCTTCAAACTCTGAGAAACAACCCAGAAATGAAATTTGAAACCAATTCACTTCAAGAGAGAATGCCCTATCAATAATGCTGTAGTCCTTAGTCCCAAAAACAGACTGTGAATTCAATTATATTTTATCTAGTGGTATGGTCTTATAGAATATAATAGGCACAGAGGGGAAAGTAGTTTTCTTTTGGCCTATTACAAATTTTTTTTTAACTCTAAGTATTATGTGCCTTTTGGAAATAGCTTTGTGGATGAAATACCTACATGGCTGAAATACCTGACCATTACCCATTATTTTAAACATTGCTTCCAAAGGCAATTGAGTGTTGTATTTATAGTAGCCTGTTGTATTAAAAATTATTGCATTCCCTAGTATAGTTCTCATAATTTAGGTAAAATTTAGTTATGTGAAATGGTTTTGACAGATTTTTGTGTATATGTTTATGTGATTATGTATGTATAAAATATTTATAAACCCAGGCTGAACTATGAGAATTTTGCAGTGTAATCATTTTAAAGCAAAGCACTTAAGGCAATTTGGTATATTGACCAAGAGTGCATTGAAAAATAGGAGAATGTCCTATTTCTTCTTTGCAGATATGGTGAACTATTGGTATAGAGCACTGCATATACTGTCAGAATTTGTTCACATGTTAATTTTTCTGAATTTCCCCCTCTTTAAAATTCTTTGTTACAAGAGATTCTTCTCTGGATTGGAGAGGAACATATTGGGAAATGAAGGTAATTTAAAATAAAATGTGAATAAAAATTTTAAAAAAGGTAATTTGGTGCTCTTCTAGTCCTTGTAAACAGGGTATGACCTGTTTCTTTACAGAATACTTCCTTTTTGAATGAATTAAAGAAAAGCAGCATTAAGTGTCGGGGAGCTATCTGGAAAATATGGGAGAAGAGGGGAAGCACCATGTTAATTGCTAGAGATAAAAATAGACATAAGAGTTGCTCTTGAGGAACTCCCACTGTTTGAGGAAGGTAACATATAGGATGAGTCAGCTGCAGGGTGAATGGAAAGGCTAAAATGCTCTTAGGGTGCTATCAGGGTATGTGTCCCACAAAGTAGAGATCTTGGAGAGGACAGGTCTACCACCACTGGACCTGAGTTGGAGTGGAGTTAGGATTATGGGTTTTTTCTATCAGGAATAGAAATGGGAAACGTTAATACAAGCCTGGAGAAGAGAAGGGGAAAGGGACGTTGACAGGAAGATGGGGGGAGGGAGTAGGGCATGGACTCATAAAAATTTAAGTGCTGACTAATACACTATTTGTGGCACTGTGAATTGATCCAGTCGTTCTGAAAAAATTCAGAATTATTCAAAGAGAGAGACTAAAAACTATACTCTTTGACTCATAGTTCCAAAAAAGAAAGGCTCCATAAATGTCACAACATTTATTGCAGCACTTTTTGCAGTAGCAAAGAACTGGAAGCACAATAGGTTTCAACCCAATGGGGAATGAGTAAACAATTTGTGGTTCAAGGGAATGGAATATTACTTCGTAAGAAACAATATGATGAATACAGAGAAGCACGGAAAAACACGGATAAACTGATGGGAAAGTAAGCTGAACTAGGAATATAATATACTTGACTACAACAATGTAAATGCAAATAATAATAGCAAAATAATTGAGATTACATGTTGTGAAATTACAATATCCAAGCTTATCCCCAAAGAAGAAATATGAAAAGAATTTCTCTTCTTTGCTGAGTTGGACTATAGTCATAGAATAATTCAGACATGTCAGACTTTTTTCAATTTGTTGGTTTTGCTGAACTTTTCTTTGTAATAAGAGATGGTTCTTTGGGAGGAGGTGGGGAGACATATATTGGGAAAAGAAGCTGGTATTTAAAAAATTTATTTTTAAAATGAGTGCTGAGTAGAGTATGTAAATGCAAGGAGAAAAAAGTATTAATGACTTATACAAGGCTGACATAAAAACTGCCTAAACCTCTTAAAGACAGGCACAGATTTTTAAAAAACAAACCAATGTTTTTAAGAACAAATTTTGAAAAGTCAGTATTTTAGGTTTTTAAAAAATGGTTAAATCTTGGTCTAAATGAGATGCAATTGAATAGTTATTATTAATGTTTTAGCTTCTATATTAGTATTGAATTTTGCAATTTTCATATTAAGGCTAAAAATATTTGATATAAAGACATGTTACATAGCTCACATTTCCCACCTCCCCTTCAGAGAACTCAGTTTTGGAGACTCAGAAAAGTTCATTCCTGTGCCACTAAGTAGAAAAAAAAATTAAGTATCACTTTAATTCCAAAAAAAAATTTATTGATAAATGCAAAGAATGTTCTTATGCTAAACCAGTTAGTTGCTTGTCAGGAATTAATTATAACTATGCAATTCTTTAAGGCTTTTATTGACATATTACCTACCCTTATGTATATTCTGACCAATTAAAGTAGTCTTACTTCAGCAAATATTAATTAGCTATTTTAGTCTTAGGGTAATTTTAGTCATTTAAAATGAACAGCATTGCTTAAATTCATAACTTACAATACAATTCTATTAAAAAAATAGAATGAACTTATTTAGCACTTTAAGGTTTGCAAAGAGCTTTACATGTGTTATTTCAATTGGTCCTCACAACAACCCTGTGAGGTAGGTGCTATTATCCACATTTTACAAATGAGTAAACTAAGGCTGTGAGAGATTAAGTGACTTGGTCAGGGTCACACCACTGGTATCTAAGGCAGAATTCAAACTCAAGTCTTCCTGACTCCAACTCCAACACTATCCATTATACCACCTAGCTTCCAACTTCACCTTTATACTGAAACTTAATTTTCCTTTACTGTTATAAATTTGGCAACATTACTGCCTTACAAATGTTACCCTCCCAACTGCTTACTCTGGGAACAACAACCAAATTTTCTAGCATGGGAAAATTATCTGACTTCACCTCTTTCCACTTTTTACTTTTCTTTCCATTGCACGTAACTTGATTCCTTCTTTTCCTTGTTATCTATCACTATTTACAGCGATCATTTACATCTTTCCCAAGTCTCTCTCACATTCAGACAAATCTTTTAACTCCCTTATTTAAATCTTCTAACTCTTACCCTAGGAAAATCTTGTCTTCATTTTGTTTTGAAACCAAAAAATCACCCATATTATTAAAAATAATGGCTAACTTGTATAAGAATGGGGGAAGACAGAAAGCCATACATTGCAAAGTGATTTCAATAAAATTTTTTTAAAAGATCATTGTCATCAATCTCTAATGATGCACTTGAAACTAGAAGTCCCCTTCAAATCTCTGCAAGTCTCAATCTAGTTCCAAAATCCCTAATTAGATCTGCTTTTCCTCAAGCATGAATATTCAAGATATTTTAAAATGTCTTAAATAATTGTATTGTTTTAAGTTACTGTTATCACATTATTACCTTTTACTTTGCATTAAGATAAATCTTCAAAATATAAAAAACAAGAAATTAAAATTTTTATTTATATCATTAACTCATTTGAAAATATGGAACCTTTTCACCTACTAAAGTTGATAAGAATGATTTGTAATTAGTCTACATTATCCTATCCCTGTAAGCAAGCCCTCCCGGGATTTGTGTTAGACCATCCTTTTGTTAGTCTATCTCAAATATAGCTCAAAACAATCTTGTTTTAAAAACATGCTATATCATAGAATTGTGTGTGTATAGGATTTTAGAATAGTCAATACAAACCATATAATAATGAATTAACATCTGAAAAATTCACTTTTCATAGAAGAAGGAGCCAGACCTCTGATTTCATTGATATACGGACCTCCCAGATGAAGAAACTCCCTATACCAATTTAAGCCTGTACCTTCTCGGCAACTTAAGTCTTAGAGAGTTGCCTAAACTCTCAGAAGTTAAGTGATTTGCTCAAGATCACACAGGCAGCATGTCAGAGGAAGGGCTCATACTTAAGTCTTTCTGGCATCAAGGCTAGCTCTGTCCACTGTATCAGGATAACTCTTGCCCAGGGTGTGCCACACATTAGTGGGTGTTAATAAACCATTCACCCTAATTGAGAGATTTTGTATGTAACAACAGCTATCTTAGTATAATCTGTCGACATTAGTTGTTACAATTCCATTTAACAACAGAATTTGAAAAACTAGAATGCTTAGTGAGATGTTATGATTTATTGAGTTTTCTGTTTATCTGTGTGAGGGTCAACCAGAAAATCTATTTCGGTGTTTTGGTGAAACAAAGCCCCTTCTCCTTCCCTTTTCCCCCCTCCCCCACTCCTTTTGAAATAATAAGAAAGCATTTTTAAAATTACCTAGCCTAAAACCTAGCTACTTTCTTTTAAGAAAGTAAGTAAAAAGTTAACAAAAAGCCATGGTTCTGAAAAATGAATAGTGTGGCAATGAAATGGGCAGGAAGTAGTTAAGTAGAAATCTCAGTGAAATAGTCTGATATTCTGTAAAATTAAAGAAATCAAATAAGCCCTGAATACCCAAGCTGAACCAGGAACTAGCAGGCCTAAAACTGGGAATTAACCCAAGATAGAGCCAGTGCTAGACAGAAGAATGCACTCAAGTAATCTGTCTTGTTTTCTTTTTCCTATGTACCTGAAATTCATTCTCATGACAAACCCCTTATTCACAATTGTACTTAGCTCCCCAGCCATAAGACTAAGCTAAGTTCCCATGTCCAAATATTAACTGATCTATCCTAAGGTAATTGCAATCTCTGGTTCCCATGCCTAATTCTTGATTGATTAGCACAGAGGAAATTACAAACCCCTGGTTTCCTAATCCATGAGAGAGGTGTTTACACTCACCTGACTACAAAGAACAAATGCCTGTGCCTGGTTTTCTTCCGTAAATCAATTGACAACGGGACTACATGGTATAAAAGGGGTCTGCATGGTTGGATCAGGGCTGCTCTCTATTTCTTTCTGATTGGTGATATGAGAGACAGTCGCCATGGCTAAATTAATTTCTATTAAAGCTCCTTAAAACTTTTAATTGGATTCTGTGGTCACTCTGTTAAAACTTGCTAATTTCTACCTGGGTCATAATGGTAACTGTGGTACTTTTTATCTACTTAAGGCCATTGTCTTTCTAAAAGCCTCTACATTAGGGGAAAGTTTCCTTGACTACTTCAGTAAATGGAAATATCTCTTAGCTTAATCTTGGACCAAGTGGAAAGGAGAAACCTTGAAAGGAATGGTCAGAGTGGAATTGAATAGAGTTAGGAAAATGATTCTCTAAAGGTATGCCAAAAGTTAAGTTATTACTATCCTACATGATGATCCAAACTGTTAAATGAACAATAACCTATGGACCCCTTGCTCAGGCATGACTATGAAATAATTTTTTGTTCAAGAACAAATTGTGACTTCTAAATAACATATTAGAGAAACGTCCAAGGGCATGAGGAAATTCTGCCAGTATGGACATTTCTCTCTATAAGCAGAAGAATGCTTAGATTTAGAACAATTTAAGATTAATACTAGTGGCTTTATTCTTACCACAGAGTACAGAATTTTCTCCATACTTTTCACTGCTTCCACAAATGCATGAACATAATTTGTTTCTTTGTTGAATACTGCATCAAAATCATTATCCTTTGCATCAGTTATTCTTGACTCAGTAGATGTAGATGTTGATTAGGCTGAACTATACCTTGAAAGATTTCTACTTCTCATCCCACTCTAGGTCCTGGATATAAATTTTCTAATGATCTACCTGTTTGTTTTAAAACTAGATGGGATAAGGAGTGGGAGGGGAGGAGTATGATGACTTGAGGGTTTGAGTTACTTTGTTTCTGGCTAATTATAGAACTTAAGAGCTGGAAGGGGTCTAAAAGATCATTTAAGCCATTGGTTTCATAGAAGAAGAGTTTAAAACCAGAGGGATTAAATGATTGGCTCTAGAATTAGAACCCAGGACTCATGACTTCTGTTGAGGACCAACTCCAGTTAGGCAGGTGGAAGCAGCCAGCTTCTTGCAGCTGCTCCCAAGCCAACCGGATGCTGGCTCATCACTTTCCACGACGTGCAGGGAACAGAGCACCCTGAATTCTTAACTCACCCTTATAGTAGTGATGCAAAGGGAACTAAGTACAAGAGTACAAGATACAAGAGTAATTACAGCCCTGTCTAGATAAAGTATGGACATGATAGCCTTCAAGATTTGCCTGACGTCATGGAACTAAACAAAATAATAATGTAAAACATAATGACCGATAGTTACCTTCTTTGTCTCATTGCTCTATAAAAACCTTGCACATTGTATCAATAAATGGAGTTGGGAGTTCTATCCTGAACTGCCCGCCAGGCACATACCTGATGCTGGCCACCAGGTGGCCCACAGCAGACTTCTAGTCCAGTGCTTTTTCTACTGTAATGCAGACTGGCACACGTGAAGAATTCCTTTGACAAACTCTCCTTACATAGAAGTTGAGGAGCCTGCTTCCAAGTGAGTCATGTTGATATGATATGTAATGGAAGTGCCTTGGGGAGATGTTGGGACATGTGTAGATATTCTCTAACTCATTCCAGTCTGCTAATCATGTGTTAACAGCAGCTTTTTGGATTGAGCTTCAACTCCCTTCAAAAGACCAGATCCAAAGCCATTCTCTACTCCCACCCCCCCTTCTTGGTAGTTCTCCTTGTGGTTGGATTCCTTTGCTGAGAAAACCTAGAAAGAGAGAATTCTGTACTAAGAGAGATCTTGGGCACTCCCCTCTACTCCAGCCTCCCCCACCCCCATGAGACTTGGTCTTTAGCCTCTGCATATGTTCTTTTCATCAGTGAAGATGCTGGAACACTCTGAGTTACTGAGTTTGAAAAGGTCAGAACAGTGAGCATCTCAGTGTCTCAGCATTAAGTTCTGCAGCTAGCTAGGCACTAATGCCCCAGAAAGCAAAGGGTGACCTCTGGGACCCAGCCTAGCAGTAGTTGAGGATGCATCCAGGCAGAGATTCTGCATTTGGATGTGAACTTGGTCTTGAGCCCACTCTCCCCAGATAACAAGGTTGTATAGAGATGTATATGGAGGATATGTTTGTACTTTTGTTCTTGTTTATATCTTTAAATGCCTCTTTGTAAAAGCTAATTGATGTTAAGTGATTCAATGGAATTTCTGGCTACTTGTTGATAACTAGAGGTGAGGAAGGAAACAGCTAGTGGGGACTGAGCAAATAACATTAGAGAAGAGGTATTCCCAAACACTTCAGGGTAATACTTAGAACCTTGAGGGGATGTTGCAGGTCTGGTTCTGGGAGAGTGAGACCAAGCTGGAGTGTACCCACTACACTATTCTTAATATGATGCTACTTGAAATACAATGGTAGAGGTTCCATTGTTAATGGATGCAATCAATTGGTATGAAAGTTCTGTTTGTGTGTTGAAAACCAGTAGAGGGCATCAAAATTTATTTTCATTTTCCTCTTCCCAATTCTGGCTCTTGTATGTAATTTGGAACACACATGACAAGGATCAAAGGCTGGAAAGGGCATTCAAGATCATCTAGTTCAAACACCTCATTTTATCAAATAGGAAACTAAGACCCAGACAGGTAAAGTGATGTGCCTGAGGTCACACGAGTATGCATGAAGTAGGAAAGCTAGTATCTGAATTGAAGTACAAATCCAGTGCTCCTTCTCCCATGCCACTTTATTATCTGCTCCCAAACTCCCTTCTCTTCCAAATTTCCCTATTTCTGTTGAAAGCATCACTATTTTTATAGTCTCCCAGTTTCATAACCTCATCATTTCTTTGATCCCTCACTCTTAAAACCTTACCCTACATATTCAATCACTTGCCAAAACTTGCCATTTCTACCTCCAGAACACTTCTCTCATTGGTCATTTCTCCCCTCTCACATCTCTCACATGCTGTAATCCTTTTACTCAAATTATGAAAATGGCCTTCTAATTGGTTTTCCTGTTTCAAGTTTCTCCCTACTCTTACATTTGTGGTTGTTGAGTCATTTCAGTTGTATCAGACTCTTTGTGAGCCCATTTGGATCAGAGTACTGGAGGAATTTGCTATTTCCTTCTACAGCTCATTTTACAGAGGCAAACAAGATTAAGTGACTTATCCAGAGTCACACAGCAAGTGACTAAAGTTGGATTTGCACTCAGGTCTTCCTGACTCCAGGCCCTCTGCTCTATCCAGTGCACAATTTAGCTCCGTTCCTGTCAAAGCAATTTTCCTTTCCAAAAGATCTGCACATATAACTCCCCTTACTCAGTCAATGCTAGAGGTTCCCTGTTGCCTCTAGGATAAACTATAAACTCCTTTTTAGCTTCTAAAGACCTTCACCACTTGGCTTCTATCCATCCATTCTTATTGGACATTACTGTCCCTTAGTCACTCTGCAGACCAGCCTACTTGTTGTCTTCTTTATTCCCACACAGGACACACCTAATTTCCATCACAGTGACTTTCCCACTGACCATTTACTCATGCCTAGAATGTACTTACTAATTTCTGCCTCATGAAATTCCTTTCTTTCTGTAAGAAGCATCCTTAGTGTCACCTTCTACTTGTGAACCCTTTCCTGATGCCCTCCAAATGCTAGTGCTTTCCCTCCTGAACGTCCTTGTATTTAACTGATTTGCATTTACTTGTTTTCATTCTATTTTATGTGTGTATGTGTATATATGTATATGCATATATGTATATATATGTGTGTGTATGTATGTATGTATGTATATGTTCTTGTCTCTCCCATAGGGAATGTAAACTCTCTTTGAGAAGCAACTTCTATTTATCTATTTATTTTTGTGTTTGCATCCCCAGCACTTACTACAGACTAGCTCATAGTTAAGTGCTTAATAAATGCTTGTTAATTCATAGTTCTCAGATTGGCCATCTTAAGTTTAGAAGAAACCACATATCAACTAGTCCAGTTCTCATTTTAAAGCATTACAGATTTCTAGGAAATTTTAATTCACTAATACGAATATCAGAGGACATCAAAAAATAATTAAATTTTACAACCACCTGGGTAATTAACTCAATATAATTTTGGCAAGCTTTAGTCAAGAAACCATAATTTGAACTATAAAACAAACATAGAATAATAGCTTTAAGAAAGCCTGAGAAGTTATTTTTCCCTATGAGATTTTTGTCTTTAAAATTGTTTTAAAATATTTTATTACTGTAGTTTTTGCTACTTAAAAAAACAAAGCATACACTCAAAGTTAGTATTATTTTTTTTAGCTTTAAACTAAGGCTGAGTGTGGTGGCACATATCTGCACTGCCTGCTACTAGAATAAGCCAAACCTGGGAGATCACTGTTTGTAGGGTTTAAAGGAACAGGTGTCTGCACTAAATTGGGCACCAGGATGGTTAACCCCCCAGGAACAGAGGACTACCAGACTGTCTAAGGGAGGAACCTGTGGCCTTGAAGCCACATACAGCCTTCTGGGTCCTTTGGTGCAGCCTTTTGACTGAGTACAAGTTTTATAGAGCAATTCCTTTTATTAAGGAGATTTGTTCTGTGAAGTTTAGATTCAGTCAAAGGGCCACACCTGAGGACCTAGAGGGCCAAAAGTGGCCTTGAGGCTGCAGGTTCCCCACCCCTCGTGTAACAGAAGGAGATTCTAATAAGTCTGCCTTATGGGGCAGATTAAAACTTCCATGAGGCCTGTGAATGACCTCGGTCCTATGCTGGATCAGTTAGAGGCTGTCTCCCCGCCACCCCCAAAAAATTTAAATTGAGGCAGTCTCTCACATAAATTGCTCTTACCAGGTTACCTACCGTTTCTAAGGTCCCTTTCAATGCTAAATCTTATTTCTGACTTGCTACTCTGAGTCTTTCTGAAAATAACAACATGGAGTCTTTGGAGAATCTGTGGTTTCAGAGGTAAGTATGATTTATTGTTAAGAATGCTGGATTGGGAGTTAGGAGGCCTGAGTTCTAGTCCTAACTCTGCCATTAACTAACTTATGTGACTTTAAGCAAGTTACAACTTCTCTGGGTCTCTTCCTTCATCAGTAAAATGAAAGGGCCAGTCTCTTCATTGGAATGATCTCTTAAGTTCCCTTTCAGGTATAATAATCTGAAATATAGTGAAAGGATCAGATATGGAAATAATCAGATATTTTGTAAAATTAGAAATCTAATAAACTCTGGATACCCTAGCTTAGCCAGGGACTAGCAGGACCAGAAGAAAAGACAATAAACTGGGAATGAACCCAAAGTGGATACTAATCAGGGCTCAGCAAAAGAATGCACTCAAGTAACAGGGTTTGTTTTTCTTCTGGAATTGCATTCTCAATTGTATTTGGCTCCTCATCCATAATGCTGAGGTAATTGCCACCTCTGAGTTCCCATGTCCAGATCAATACTAAAGGAAATTACAATCTCTGGTTCCCATGTCTAATTCTTGATTGATCAGCAATGAGGAAATTTCAAAACCCCTGGTTTCTATATCTTATTCCTCATCCATCAGAAAGGTATAGACACTCCCCTAACTACAAAGAACAAATCCCTGCATCTGGTTTTTCTCTGTAATCAATCTGTAATCAATTAACCATCAAGGGATAGGGTATAAAAGATTTTGTATTTCTGCAACTCAGGGCTGCTCTCAATTTTTCCTCTGATTGGGTCGACAGCCCAGGTGTAATTCAATTTATTAAAAGCTCCTTAAAACTTTTAATTGGATTCCATGGTCACTCTGTTAAAACTCGCTAATTTCTACCTGGGTCATAGCAATAGTAAACTGAGAAAAGGAATTACAAAAACTGGAGAACAACTTAAGTTGTATACTCTGAGGAGAGAAACCCTGGCAGATTGTCCTAAATAGAAATTTACTGGGGTTAATATAACTTTTTTTTTTAATGCAACCAAACTACTTAGGTTAAACTGAGTGTGTCAGTTGATAATTGAAAGGATTGGGTATGATTAACCTGAAGAAAACTCACATGTGAGAAATTAAAGTTACGTTCAAGTATTTAGGGTTGTCAGGGAAGAAGAGTTTGTTCTGTCAGAGGTAAATCTGAGCAATGGGTGGACTCAATCACCAAGTATTTGTCAAGTATTTACTCTGGGCCAGGCACTGTGCTAGGTCTGCAGTGGAGCAGATTTATGCTCTATATAAGAAAAAAGTTTTTAACAATTAGCATTATCTAAAAGGGGAATGGGCTGCACCAGTGGGTTGTCCCTCAGACTGCTCATGGGAGATTGTATAGATGAGGTAAAAGTTGGATTTGATAGTCTCCAAGATTTCCTGAAACTGTCACTTTTGTGATTGTCATTCACACCACAATATGAATTAGTTGAATTAAGTTGACTTCCTCCTTTTTGGGATGTTTTGCTGAAAGAAGTTTTGGGGGAAACAATTTTTGAGCTCAGTGTTTCAAGTGTATTGAACTTTTAAACAAATGTAGAATTATAGAATTTTAAACCTGAAAATAATAGTCCAGTCTAGGATCCACATCCAGAGAGTTGAGGAAACTGAATACTGAAGAGGTTTAAGTGAATTGTTCAGATTCAAATAGCTATTATGTGGCATACGCAAGAATGGATATCTGGGTTTTCCAATTCCCTCTAAAGTTTCAATATTTGTGAAGTAGGCAGGCCTATCAAAGGAATCAAATAAAAGCTATCTTTGTGTGGGGAAGTTTGGAAAACATGCAATTGCACAAGTGGAATCCTTTCATGAGTCATCTACTAATAATCACCAGGCAAGTTAAGAAATGTATATATACCTGTAATAAAAATTAATTTTGCTTAAATTCAAAACCTTTTCTGTTGTCTTCCTTGCCCTGGTCCTTTGACCTCTCTAGTATGAATAACTTGAATGTCTTCACTACCTTTCCCTCTCTTCCATTTCCAAAATTTATTGGAGACAAATAGGGCATACTGTGAGGTACATAGGGTTTAGTGTCCTAGAAAGAGGGATAGTTTGGGAGTCAGGAACCCAGATTTCAAATTCCTACTGTGCTGCTTAACTGTATGACCTTAAGCAAGATATTTGCTTTTTTCAGTGTTTCCTCATGTATGAAATCACAAAGCTAATCTATGTAATCTCTGAGGTCCTTTTCAACTCCAAGTCCTAAGGTCCTATGAGCTGGCTTTCATCTACTCATCTAAGAAAATACTGGGAGTACCATACTGGCTTAATATGGGCCATTGCAGCAAAATGATTTTGTTATATAAGATAAATATATACAAAATATGCTTTAAAAAAAACAATGCCACTTACTGAATACATTTTCACATGAACCAGATTTGGGTTAGAAGGATAGAATGAAACCGTAATTCATACTGAAGTGTTATTGGACAATTTTTATGCTCTAAGAGAAAATACAGCACCAAGACCAAAGTACAGGTTTCAGGGTATGGTTATTAGACTTCAGTGCCTCTTCAGAGGGTCTAAGAGATATATTAAGCCAAAATAAAGCTGCATTATTTGAAAAAATAGCGATTGTATATTGAATTAATAAGCGAATAAATTGCTTTGGTCTCCCTGTAAATATGCTAACTTAGTGCTAATAATGGACTTATAGTTTCATAGTAACCAAACTTTACAACTGGGTATCTTCTTTACCCTTTCTTTGTCTAAGCAGGAAAAGGTAACACAGGATTAGTACATTTTATTTAAACTAAGGCAAACGTGAACTCAAGAAGCAATTCTAATTTTCTAAAAAAACACAATAATAGGAGCTTCATATAAAGCATATTGTTTAAAAAGCAGGTTGACAGGCTGCAGTAGTCACCTTATTAAAAATCCTGCCCTACTTTTAAAAACTTCATAGATGTTGATATACTTTTGTCTTCTAAGTAAGATTTTGAGTTTACTTTAGTGACTAAGGTCACCTTTCAGGCCTTTTATCAGTTCCTACCACTTACTCCTTATCACTAGCCTAAGCCAGGCAGACATATGCAAATAACAGTCTCAGTAGGGTGAAACAAAACCTAATTTATATGGTTATAGGAAGAGTAGTAATAACAAATTTCAAGGCATTGTACCTGAATTTTGAATTCATTCTGACATGAGGCTTAAAAAAAATTATTCATGTTAGAAATATATTAGAAGGTTCTACTAAAAAATATGGGCCCTCAACTATTATGATTTTAGAAGAATACTGTTGTACATTAGCATACTACTACTATTTCAGGATCAGGATATAGCTGTGGCATAGGATATAATTTTCATTGTCACAAGTTGTTTAGGATTTCTGTATTACTAATTTCATAGGGTCAGTCCTTGTGAATGTCTAATAAGAACCTACACAAAATGCTATAGTATTCAAGAGTATGATCAGACCAAACTACTTTTGGTAAAAATTGAGCCTTATTGTCTAGATTCAGCTATATCTACTGCTATCCTTCCCCTCCCCCCCCCCCAAAATTTATAATGAATGCTTCTTTAGAATTCATCAACATATTTTTAAAATAACAGTATTTTCTAAGAATGACATCCTCTTAGAAATACATTTCTACAACTCAAGTATAAATACTTGCAACGTATTTGTGAATTCAAGAAGATCACTTTCAATTAAAGTCCATACAAGATTAAGTGTAAATGTACTATATCTTCAGCACTCTAAGTGTGGAACTTTCAAAAACCAATGCTAAAGATCGAAAATAAATTGATTACATCAATATGTGCATAGGATACTACCTGAAGTCTATTGTATCTTTACCATGTTAGCTGTGGTTATAAACTACAGGGGGTAAGCCATACTGCTCAGAAAGCTACAGATTCTTTGGACTGATATGTGATTCTAAACAGAGGTACTTCCTGAGAAGTATCCAGTTTCCCAAATGGGTTGCCCTCTACTTATCTCTTTTATCCAAAATCCAGCTCCTTTTTCCACCCTACCCCCCACCCCCAGCTTTAGGGAATAGACAGAAAAAAAGTCATGTAATTTGCATGTTCAAGCTATAACGAACTAAAATACAAAGACGTAGCTAAAATTAAATAGTTTTGAAAATAATCCAATCCCACAACGCGCCACCCTTACCCTCGCCACCCACACACATTCAAATGACAGAAAGCATTCAAAAACAAAGACACAAGACTTGTTTAAAGGGGAGGCCAAATTATTATTTTAAAATTTGAATACAACCAATTTTTCTGGCATTAAAGCAGTTAGAAATGCTTTAAAATGACTAGATCTTGACCAAACACAAAGTTAACCATGGTAAAAGTGGAAACAATAGTTTTACCAATATTTGCAATCAGAAAGCAGAAATCTATTTTAGAGCAAACACAAACTCCATGTTTACAATGATTGTGCCACAGAGTTAAAATTTCAGTAGTGCATTTAGCAAATTGTTCACATTTAGATCTTCACCTTGAAATGAGATAACTGTTTCTCTTTGAAAAGTTTTCAGAATACCTTGTGCAAATGCATCAGTCATCAATGTGCCTTAACACACATTAAACTTTTCCATTTTATATATACAAAACACCTACCATTTAAGGCAGTGCAAAATACTTTCATAACAAAACTATAATGTACCTCTCAGGATATGAACAATATACACATATTACATGGTATACAGTATTTACAAAATATAAAATACAAGTTTGTTTGAATGACATTTTTAAAACTGTCTTTTGCACTTCTGGTCACAAGGCAAATATCAATTTCTGTATTCGTTTTTTTTTTAAGTATCCAGAAACCAGGAAAAACTACGTTTTTTTTGGTACATAGTTTGAATCTGGAGACTAAGCTTGAACTTTTAAGAGAGTTTTCAAATGTACTGCCATCAGCTCCCTATTTTGGCTGGAATTTTCAAAAGTGCTCCCCATCCAATGACTTGGAGGTTTTGGAAGGACACTAGGAGATGGTGGATCACTAAACTTTGCTCCAGCATAATTTTCCTTTTGGCTCACTTCAGTTTGAAAAGCCGATTTCTTCAGATTCATGTTTCTGATGTTCTCAGTATTTTTAAAAGGCTTTTTCTCCTGCTTCTGAATGATTTCCGATGCTACAGAATCCTGCCAAAAGTTATTTTCATTTCTTTTTGCAGAGCTGATCTTGGTTAGTGGTATGTTACATTTGCTTTTCTGTCTGTTAATCTTTGGTTGTTCACACATATGTATACTGTGAACAAGTTGGCCAGGGGGAATGATAATCTTCTCAGACTTTCCCATCTTTGATTTAAAAACCTACAAAGACAAAGAACATAAAATGAATCTTATTCCAGTCTTAAGATAGATATCCTTGCTTTACTTAAGTATATATCTCCAGTTACTCTCTTTGGATCACCATGTTTAAAAATTCCCACTTTGTAAGTATCAGCTCAATTCTGTATAGCATCTATTGTCATTATACCTTGTTTGGCAGTGGTTAGGATTATTACTTACAGCAGGGCTTTTTAACGTAGGGTCCAATAAGTTTGTTTTAAAACTATTTTGGCTACTGTATTTTCATATATTTAATTTCCTTTGTAATTGCATATATTTATTTTATTGTGAAAAGGGGTCCCCCAGGCTTCACCAGATTGCCAGTGGGGGTCCACAACACACCAAAAGGTTAAGAACCCCTGACTCAGAGCCAGAATAAAAGAGGTCATTAGAACCTTTCTTTTAAAGAAGAGAGAAGATAAGAGTGCAACAAAGTATTCATATATTTGCATGAACTGTATATTGAGAGTTGAAAGGCCTCAATTCCAAATACCGCCTCAGGCCAAATCACTTCATATCTCAATGGGTCTCAGTTTCCTCATTTGTAAAAAGGGAGAATGAACTAGGTGAAGTCCCTTTCATAGTATTTTTTAAAAAAGAAGTTTAAATAATAGACACTAGCATTTCTTGGCCATTCAGAGTATTAAGAAGAGCAAATTGTGAGTTTTGTTAAATACCTCCTAGTAAAGATGGGAAAACTGAGGCCCAGAGAGGTCAAAATTCACTATTCATTCTACTGTTTAACTCATTTGGCCCCCGGGGGGCCAAATGATAGGAAAAGAAGCAATCCTGTAACTATTCAAGTTGATAGAAGATAACTCAAATAATTGCACAATACAATAATGTGATGTGAAGGATACACATTTTTTTATAAAAGGCAAAAAGGCTAATTTCTAGTGTAGGCTATCATAGAAGAAATACTAATTTATAGAGATTAGTTATCCCTTTCTTTCACAGGCACACGGAACCTTATTCACGTGACTACACAAAACCTCCTATAAATTAAATTCTAATATAATGGCTAATATGTTTTCCTATGTTATAGTTTTTTTTTTACTTTGACCAATCTTTCAGGAATTTCACTTCTCCTTTCTACAGTGTACTTAATTCTATTTAAAAGTCTAGAAAAGCTTTCTTCGACAAAGAATTCTTATTTAGGGCTCAAAATAGTTTACCGTCATCCTTTGGAGATACTGTTCAGGATTACTAAATACTTAAAACCAGAGGTGCCACTATGCCAGGAATTACAGATGCAGGAATCAAGGCTGTGTCTCCCCCTCCCCCCAGAGCTTTATAAGATTTAAGGAAATGAAGAACACAGCGTTGTATTTCCCTATTAGAAATCATCAACTTTGACAGTGCTTTGTTTTACTCGAGTTCACTTGTTTCAAATTTAAAACTTTGAACTCAATTTTTCTCGACGTAAAAACTCGAGTTTTAAATTCTGTCGCCTACCTCAGTTCATGTTAGAAGCTACTGTTTGAACACACGATTTGGCACAAGGATAATAAACGACTTTAAATGAACGCGTAACTTCCCATATTGTGGGAAATCTGTGATGCAGTGGCTTCCCAATCACAGGGACCTGCGTTCAAATGCGGCTTATCACTGACCATCTATGTGACCTTGGACAAGTCATGGACCAAATGAGACGTTTGGTTTAAGTGACCTTTTAAGGTCCTTTCTAGCTTTTAGGACTAAATGAATTATTAATCTGTGGCAAATTTTATCCCGTTTCCTGACAAAACAAGGTTTAAGGAACAAAAATCAGCCACTCTTCCCACCATTCCCTCCGTATTGTCATCTTTATAAAACAACAACAAATTCTGGCTAGGGGATTATTCTACAAATTGCCTTTCTAAGCAATTCTTTTGAAAAAAAAGTCGCTCAATCCAAAGGGATAGAATTCCCTAGGGATGACTCTCAGTTAAGGGCCTGAGGGAGACGGTCGAAACAATTAGCAAACTATTGCCAGCAGCTCGCTACACTTAAAAAGGACGCCTCCCAAATTATTCTGTGGTTGATGCCAATTAAGTATCACTGTAGGTTAACAGTTTCGAAACGGAACACACACTCACTATTAAAACTGTCTAGAGTTACAAATGGGGTGGGTGCTCCCAGCCTGGCAGAAGCAAAGGAACTGACGGGGGAAAAAAACACTAGAGAAAGGAAACAAACAAAAAAAACCCAAATCCTGAGAAACGGGGAGAAGGAAACCGACGTGTGCGCGCCGCTCCGACCAGTACGCGCGCCGCCGCCAAAGCCGAAGGTTTGGAAACCGACCCCCCCCACCCCCCCGCCCCTCCTTCATGAGCCACCGAGCGACCAGCACGTAGAGCGCGCGCCCCTCCCAGCTGCCGCCTCGCACTGATGTAATTCCCTCTCCCTCCTCCTTCCCCAAGCACCCAGGCCCCCTTTCTTCCACCTCCCTACGCGTGCCCGGAACACCGAAAGCCCCTGGAACAACGCCAGCCGCCAGCCTTCTAAATCGGGGCTGTTGCTGGGGCGCAGGGGCTCTGCTCATTGGCCAGCTCTCAAGAACCAATCAGAAATGCAGGCGCCTCTCCTGCTCCCTCCTTCCTTATTCTCCCCTCCCCCCTCCGGGCTAGAATCAAAGCAGGCGTCACGGAAACTTCCCTCCCGAGTAAACAGAGAGACGCACCCCCCCCTCCCCTTGCTCCCTCCATTCCCCCTCCACCACCCTTCCCCAGCCCGGGCCCCTAACCACACAAGGTCAGGGGAGGGGAAAGGGAATTCGCCTGGCCTTCTGCTTCCTCGGGGCTCTCAGTAACCCCCATCCCGATGGCCCGACACCGCCCCACTTACTTCCTTTCTGGTCGGCTGCGGGGGGCTGGCCGCAGCGGCGCCGGGCAGCGGGATCCCCGAGGTGGTAGGGGAGCTTGGCTCCTCTGCCCGGGCTCCTGGAGCGGGGCCGGGGGGCGCGGCAGCGGCGGGCGCAGGAGCCGAGGTCCCCTGGGCTCTACTGGGACTGCCCCCACCCTCTAGACTCGGCCGGTGCTGCTGGTACTGGTGATAGCGGCTGGGGAGCTGTCCCGCCGGGCTGGGCCGGACCTTCTTCTTTCTTCGCTTCTTGGGAGCTGCCCGGGGGTTGCAGGTTCCCGGGGTCGCCGGCGGCGGGGGCGGGAGCGGAGGCGCCGGAGTGGGCGGCTGTGGGGTCCGGCAGCGGCTGTCACCCAGAAAGTGGAGAAGGAGGTTGGGGGGCAGCGCCCGCGGGTCTGGAAGCCGGGGGAAAGGAGGCGGCGGGACTGCGGTCATCATGGGGAAGTGTCCGAAGTAAGCCCGGGGGGCGAAGCCCAACGGAGCCAGACGACAGCCCAGGATAAGCGGCTCCCGCTGCGGGACTGAGGCGACCGTCATGGAGCTGGCAGGTGGGGAACGGAATAAAAAGGGAAAAGTAGAAGGGAAAGACAGAAGAGAGTGGTCGCAGGACAGCGGGAACCAACTGCTGCTCAGGTGCTGGCTACGAGAGTGCGAGAAGAGCGCGGAGCATAGCTGGGAAAGGGACAGCCTCCCAGGCGACAGCAGTGGCGGCGGCGGCGCAGCAACAAATAGCCCCGACTTCAGCCCGGAGTGTTGTTATCAGAAGCCCCGCCCTGAGCCCGACCTTCTCGAAGAGAGACCTCCAAACAGAATTCGGAATACGGAGCCACGCCCCCTACCTCCCCGCCTCCTCCTGCCTCCCGCTACTCCCCCGCCCTTCCAGGAAGAGACACAAACAACAGCCGCCCTGCTGCAGCCCTAGCACAAAGAGCACTTAGTGCGCAGGCGCCTCTGCTAGGCTCCCTCTGCTCCCCGGAACAATGAAGTTCCACGTCAGCTTCCAACCTTCCTTGTTCCCCTGGTTTAGTGCAGCTTATTTAGCCTATACGTGGAGACCCCAGGCTTGTTTTGGTTTGGAGCCAGGGAAAGGAAAGTGGTAGCGCTACTCTGATAATAGTTCTGGCTCCACCACTGACCTTGGCAAAGTAGCAATCCTATGGCAGGATATACCTAACAAATAATAGGACTTTGTTCTAACAATTTTCCTGCAGAGAGCTCAAAGTGCTTCCTAAGATGTTCTTTTGCAACAAGCCTATATGATATATTATCCTGTTAAGAAATAATGTAGCCATAGGAAGTTTTGCCTAGAGTCAGAAGAACTCAACATGACATCGGCAAGCTGAGGGAAAATTACGGAAATTTGAACGACGTGTGAGCATCTTAATTAAAAAAGGTTTTCTACCAGCTTCCAGCAAAAAGGAATTGGGATTTTCTTTGCCTTTCACAGCTGAAGTGTTGATCTGAAATTTAGGTGAAATCAAGTGCATTTTTAGACAAAGTAACTTCCAAAGAAAGGCTTTTACACCCCCGTGCAGCCTTTAAGTTCAGGGACATTTTATAGAATCTAGCTCTGTGTGGGGAATACAAAAGAAATGCAAAGCACTAGTCCTGCCTTTAAGGGACCAACTGAATGAAAGGACGAAAATTTCAATTCCCTTCCTTGGAAAAAGGCCGAGATTCAGTGCTCTGGTTTTGTAATCTACTGGACCTCCAGGTACCTCGCCTAGACTATTGAGAATAGTCTTCCAATTTCCTTTCTATTCCCACTCCAGTCCATCCTACACACAGCTGCCGCAGTGATTTTCCAAAAGTGTAGGTCTGTCCCCTGCTATTCAATAAACTCCAGTGACTCTATTACTTCCAGGATCAAACATAAAGCCCTTTGTTATTAGATTGCGGCCCCCCCCCCTTTCCAGTCTTAGGTTGTAATAATCCCTTCCAAGCACTTTACCATCCAGCCATGCAGGCCTACTTTTAGCTCTTACAGAGGACACTCTCCCATCTCTGTGCCTTTGCATTGGCTGTTCCCCATGCCAGGAATGCTCTCCCAAGCTTTTAGAATCCCCTCTAAGGTGTTTTATTCCCTGTTAGTTTTGTATGTTACAAATTCAACTAATTATACATCTCAATTAAAATGTAAATTCCTTTAAGAAAAGGACTGTTTTTCTTTGTGTACCAAGGGCTAAGCACAAGGTTTGCTACACATGGGAAGGCTAGAGAAATGCTTGCTGATTGCTTGGCTGATTAATAGGTTGAGGTGGTAGCTCTGAGATTAATACTTGTGTGACCTTGGGCAAGTTACTTAACATCTACTGGACTCTGTTTCCTCATTTATAAAAATGAGGAAACTGGACTAGTTAACTTCTGAAATCCTTTTTAGCTCTAAATCTATACTCCTATATATGATCTTTCCAAGAGACTGAAACTGTTGACTTTCTCAATAGAACCCTGTGTTCTTCACTCCCACACTCTGCCATCATATAACGACTTAGTATACCCTTGTTAACACCTTTTTGGATCTGCTACTTCTTCTTATAGTTATGGATTTTACCCCCTCCAGGCCTCCTCGGCCTGCCTGTGTAATTTTTTATTGAATTGAAAAGTTTCCCCTCCATCTTCTAGATAATTCTAGTTATTGCTTAAATAAGCACTTCTAGTTATGACCAATTTAACATGTCCTTATGAATGAAGGTTACAAATCAATGTCCTTAGGATCATAGATTTAGAGTTGGAAGGGACCTTCAAGGCCATCTAATCTAACCCCTTAATATTACAAAACTGAGAGTCATCTGTGAAATGGCACGAGTTCCAGAGTCAGTATTTGAACCTTGCTTCTCTGAATAGAAATACAATGCTCTTTCTACTGTGCCTCTCTGCTTCTTTCCCTACAGATTTCCTTTAAGAAGTGACTGTCCTCTGTCCTCTTTAGGCACCTTATTGTCCTGCTACTGATAGTGGGGGGGGGGGAGATGGAGAAGGAATGTCATTGATTCTGGAATTCTGTTCTCACATCAGCTCTGTTGGCTTTCCAACCCTACTAAGAATAGAAAGTAGGGTATCTTTCTCCAAAGGACCCTATCCTAGTTTTCTGGTAGTGATCTGACCACCTCTTTTGTTTGTCACTTGATGAAAAAGAGCAAAATACTCCAACCAAGCACAGCAGGGTACAGAACCACATTTTAAAATATCTATTGTAAAATTATCAAAAGCAAATGCATAATGGATTTTGTTTATGTGCCTGCTGCATAAAGGATCTTACAATTAGCCTAGGTGAGGATTCAGGGAATATGCATGATGTCAACTTTCAATTAGACAAACATTTACATTGTGACCAAACCAGCTTCCTCTGATACTATTCATGCTGGAAAAAACTTACAAAGGAATACCAAAGGAACAGTTTGGATTTTAAACTGGAAGAGAGCAAATGCAACCACATGATTAGGAGAGCTCAAAATGAGCCACTAATGGTGCATTTTTTGACCAAGTTTAATTTTTGAGATATTGATCACTAATCACAAGCCAAATATGACTCATCCCTGTAAATTCTCTGAAGTAAATCTACAAGCAATATACTATATGCAATCCCAACCTTCCCCTATATCTTTATTTTAATATATTTGGTTTCCTTTTTAATCCTCATTTTTATTTCATGCAATTACAAATATTATTTGAATGGGATGAATGGGGGTCTATAGAGTTCATCAGACTGCCATATGGGTCTATGATCCCCCTCTCTGCCTCCCCTGCCCAAAAAAGGGGCTCTGAAAAGGAATTTTCTTAAGGAGTTCCATACATTGACAAATTCACAGGTCTCATTTCAAATCTCAAAAGCATGTTTATGTACCACTTATTTTAAAGTTTACAAAACACATTCACTGATATCTCATTTACTCTTCACAACCACTCTGTGACTAAAGTAAAAAAAAAAGTTGAATGATTCTTATTTTATATGTGTGGAAAATGAGATTTAGAGTATTCAAATGAAGCAAAACAGGGTAGGCAGTTCCCCTACATATGGAAATCAAGCATCTATTAAGTATCTTACTAGATGGTGCTAGCCACCAGGAACACAGAGAGAAAAATATATTTGCTTCCCTCAAGAAGCTTACTTTCCATTAGGAGAAACATACCTATGAATCTCCTACTGAGAATGCATATATGTATATATGCAAAATATATGCAAAGTCCATAGAGACACAGGTTATCATACAAGAGGCACATCAAGTAAGTTTGGATAGAATTGAAAGAGGAGCAATGTATCATCAGTCTGGCTGGAGTCAAATGTGAAGGGCTTTAATTGTCAGAGGGACTGCAGGGAGACATTGAACCTTTTGGAGCAAGAAAGTGACAAGATTACACCTGTTCCTTAGGAACATCAACAGCTTTATGGATGTTGAATCCATATGGAGAAGAATGAGACAAAACAGGGAGAAAAATTAGGAGTCACTATTAGGACAGGCTGAGTTATCTTAGTGTATCTGAGTGTAAAGGAGATGAATCTAACAGATGTTGTGAAATTAAAATAGATGTTGTGAAATTAAAAAATATTGGGAGTATGGGAGATAGAAATGTCAAGGATGACTCTAAGGATTTGAACCAGGGTGATTGAGTAACCTTACAGAAATAGGAGAGTTGTGAAGAGAAGTGGGTTTGGGGAAAGGAGATAGTATGGATATGTTGAGTTTTGAGATGCCTGTGATACAACTGGTTGCAAATGTCAAATAAGCAGTGGGTAACATGGTAGTGAAGTTGCATATATAGATCTGGGAGTCATTTGCATAGAGACAATAATTAAATTGGCAAGAAATGATGGGATCATCAGAAAAGAGTGTAGAGAGGGGAGGGAAAGGGAGGGAAAGAAAGGGAAAGGAAGGGAAGGGAAGGGAAGGGGAGGGAAGGGGAGAGGAGGGGAGGGGAGGAGAACCCAAGACAGAATTAAAGAAAAGCTACAACAACAGTTAAAGGGGCAAAACAATGATGAGGAGCAGCCATTAATACAGGACAAAACAGAAAATGATACCGTGAAAACCAAGAGGGAAATGAGAGAAGGTGGTCAGTAGTGTCAACTATTGCAGAAAGGTCAAGAAGAACTGAAAAAAGTCCACAACATTTGGTTGAAAACAAATTGTATTTGTTATTTATTACAATTATTATTATTCTGTTATGGTCCAACTTGCTTCTAAACTCCTCTACCTAGAGAAATATTGACAGTATTTATCTATTATAAATCTCACACAAAGTGAAACTGTTAATTCCTCTTGAGACTATAGATCCTACTGCTTCCCAACAAGTGGGATATGCCATTTTGGAGTATCTCAAAGACAACCATGGAGACACCTGCTCTTGAGTTTCCTTGCTACTTTTTGATCTAATAGGAGGGAAGGTTTGGCCTAGGAAATGGGGAGTGTTAAGAATAGAGATTATGGTAATCAAAGAAGAAAAATGAAGGAGGATAGTTAGGGTGTGTGTGTGTGTGTGTGTGTGTGTGTGTGTGTGTGTGTGTGTGTGTGTGTAAAACAGAAAAAAGGAACTCAAATAAACATAGTTGGGTAAAAACAAATCCATACCACGTTCAAAAATTTCTATCTTCTTCCACATCTTGAGTGTATCAGGTTCTATCTTTACTTGGGGGGAGAGTTGGGGAAGTAGGGATATAATGGTGCTAATATGCAAAGTAGAAGAAAAGAAAAAAATAAGAGAGCCATTGAAACACTTTTAAAAGCATACAGGGGAGCAAATAAAGTAGTTCAGAATAAAACACCATCAAGCAGGCTAGTTTTGAAAGTAATGTGTTAAGTTTGTTGTATACTTTAAAAAAAGCTATATAGAAAAGAGGTTCATGGTTTCATATGCAATACTCTTTATGTTTTTCTTTGAACATGGAAATGCTCTTTTTGGGGAGATGTTTGTTAAATACAGAGTAAAAAATCAAATTAAAAAGTTAAAAGAAAATAGTTTCTGTAAGACTCCATGGTGGTTATTACTATACTAATTTGTGTGTATGCTCTTGGGGATTAAAGACCACTAAGAAGTTGCATTGTACTCTGGGAAAGATGGAAATTTTTATAATTTCTGGAAACATTCCCAGCATAGGGGCTTAGGGGTGACTGAATAGAGATTCTGTTGGTTCATATCTTAAGACTTCTCCAAAGCAGAAAAAGACTCAATAAATCTAAACCAAAAGAAACCTAGGTTCTAGGGTAGTCACTGTGGGAGATGATCTAGAGTTTGGTCATTTTATTCCTCTCTTAGAGATTTGAGGAAAGCCTTCCCCATTAGGGAATGGAGCTGAGGATGGTTTGCACCATGAAGGGAAGACCTGGGAACAAAAGATCACAACCAACTACACAAATATGGTGGTCAGGCGAGAGTGAGTTTTGTGCTCCCTCTTTAGCTATCTTAGGTCCCCTGCTCAACACATTCCATCACTTTTTATTCCAATCAGTGCTAAAAGCACACAGATTTATTACTATTTGAAAGTGTTAAGCCACTAATTCAGAGATAGTGTAATATCATAGATGGGGCATCTAGAGAGCTAAGTTCTTCTGTTTTTTCCATTAAGCAGATACATGACCTTGGGCAAATCATTTCAGATCTCTCTCAGATTTGATCTCTAAGGTCCCCTTTCAGCTTTAATGTTCTATGACTTTATGTTCTATTAACTGAAAATGTTATCCAGCCATATCCTATTCATTTAACGTTGGTTAAATATTTAATTCAGGGCAAGTCAACATCTTTATTAAACTCCTGCCATTTGAAAAATTTCAGAGAAAAATATCTGCTTGACCAGGGCACTGTTTTCATCCTTCAACAACAGTGTTAGCTTTGATTCTAACCTCTCTCTACCTTCTCTACCCTATCTAGTAAAATCATCATATTTAGGCTTCATAATCAACAAGCATTTATTTAGTGCCTATTAGGTGGTAGGACTTGAGAAAACAAGGAGCCTGGGAGCCCAGGAACCCAGGTGACAGAGGAGCCTAGGAGGCCAGGAGAAGACTGAGGAAGCAGAAGACTGAGGAAACATGACTGGGATTCTAAGACTTTGTGTGTTTGTGGCTTGGTTGACCCTTGAATTCTTGGAAACAGAAATTGTGAAGGATTTGAGATGGACTGGATCCTGTGAATTCCATTTTGGAGCAGGACCTACCCAGAGAACTGGATAAGGAACTGAGATCTGTCTGCCATTGAACCAAGGTGAATCCAGTTTGGTGAATCCAGGTAGAATCTGAGGCGATGGAAAGGGATCCAGGGAATCTGATAACTGTCCCCAAGTCAAGATGAAGAAAAGATATTTTCTTTGATATTGAATGCTGTGATGATAACATGGTTTATTAGTGACCTAGGGGTGGGGGCTTTGTGTATTTTCTAATGATTGTAATTAGTTATTAATGATGCTTAGTAACTGATTGCTAAATAAGTGACTGATTGAGTTAACCTAGTTGCCCCATGAGTGGATGATTGACTATTGTACTCTGAGATAACTGAATGACTGAGTAAGGAGGCAAACCTCCTTAGGGATACCAGGTGATTGTTTTTTGTTCTAAATATTGTGACCACTTTGGTGAAAACTAAGCGGCCATTTTAATGATAAGCTGTTGAGAATACTATATTGTGATTTTCTGTGATAAGTCGTAATATTGTGAATGCTGTACTTTGATTTTCTGTGAACGTTTTGCTTTGATTTGTTATGGAATAAATACAGTGTTCACTATACTGTGTAATCAGAACCTTAAAAGCTGTTCACAGTGGCATTCTTTTGGAAAGCTGCTCGTGCATGGCATTAGAGCATTCTGCAAAACATTGGGGATAAAAGTACAAAGAATGAAATAAGCCCTACTCACA
>CM053593.1:251566217-251592344 GCA_028646575.1 Pseudocheirus occidentalis | reverse complement strand
TCTTCTTGGCTGCTTGTAATATTTTCTCCTTGATCTGGGGACTCTGGAACCTGGCTATATTGCACATTGTCTTCTATTTTTTCATTTATTCAGATCTGTTTAAAAGTATCTTGATTTCTTATAAAGTCATTAGCTTCCATTTGCTCCAGTCTAATTCTCAAGGAATTATTCTCTTCAGTGAGCTTTCAAGATTCTTTTTCCATCTGGTAAATTTGACTTTTAAAAGCATTTTTCTCCTCATTAGCTTTTTGAGCCTTTCTTGCTATTTGAGTTAGTCTATTTTTAAGGTGTTATTTTCTTCAGTCAGGTTGTTGACTCTCTTATTGTGATTTTCTTGCATCATTCTCATTTCTCTTCTCAATTTTTCCTCCACTTCTCTTATTTCGTTTTCAAAATTCTTGTTAACCTCCTCTTTGGCTTGTAACCAATTCATATTTTTCTTAGAAGCTTTTGGTGCAGGAGTTCTGACTGTGTTATCTTCCTTCTCTTCCATGCTTTGATCCTTTTTGTCCCCAAAAAAGGAATCTAAGGTTTGATGGCTTTGTTTGCTTTGCTTCCTTTGCTTGCTCATGTTGCCACTCAATTTGACTTTTGAACTTTTTGCCACGGTAGAACACTGCTTCCAGAGAGGAGAGCTTTGTCCCAAATTGCTGAGGTTTTTGCAGCTGCTGGAGCTATTAATTGTGTGTCCTCTCTGAAGCCTCCACAGGCTCTGGCACCTCGTGACACACCCTAGGACCTCCACTCAAGACAATGATCCAGATCCAAATAGGTTAAAGCAAGAGCAATTACCCCTCAGAATGGTTGCTCCATCCTGCTATGATCTGCAGGCCAGGAGCTCTGAAGCAGTCATGTGGAGGTGGCTGCATAGCTGCCATGCCTCAGCTGCTTCTCCCTTTCAGGGCAGAGGCCATGCCACCATCATCAGTACATATGATCCCACCATAATGAGCCCTGATGAGGTAAAATAAAAATTTTATGGAGACCTGGAGACCTTCATAAAAAATGTGCCAAAAGAGGATAAGCTCTACCTTCTAGTCCTTCAATCAGAGGGGAGAGTCAGCTAAAGGTCCTGAGAAGATGTGGAGTGTTAACACAAGATCAGTCTCCATGCTAATAAGATTTCATGTATGCTTTACAAACATGTCATTTGATTGTCACAACAAACATAGGGGTTAGGTGCTATTATTGTCCCCATCATCCCCAGAAGAAACTGAGGCAGACAGAGTTTAAGTGACTTGCCCATACACAGTTAGGAAGTGTTTGAAGCCACATTTGAACTCAGGTCTCTCTGACTCTAGGTCCAGTATCTATGAGCCATCTAGCCCCTCGAGATAATGAAATATTTTTGTAAAGTACTTTGTAAACTTAAAGTGCTATATAAATCTTAGCTATTGTTATTATTAATTATTAAGCAAGCATTTATGAAGAGCATATTTAGGGCTCTGCTAAGGCCCCAGGAACTTACATTCTACTAGTAGAAAAATAATGAAACAAATACAAAGTAATTTCATGAAGAGGGAAATATTAATTGGACAATGGAGGGTGAGGACAGAGGTCAGGAAAAGCCTTATACAGGAAGTGTCAATTGAGTTATGTCTTAAAGAGAACTTAGATCCTGGGGTGGCTAGGTGGTGCAGTGAATAGAGCATTGGCCCTGGAGTCAGGAGGACCTAAGTTCAAATCTGGCCTCAGATATTTAACACTTAATAGTTGTGTGACAGCGGGCAAGTCACTTAACCTCAATTGCCCTGCCTTCCAGAAAGAAAGAAAGAAAGAAGGAAAGAAGGAAAGACAGAAAGAGAAGGAAGGAAAGACAGAAAGAGAAGGAAGGAAAGAAAGAAAGAAAGATGTTTCATGCAGGATATTCCATAGCAGCCTCCTCCTTCCCCCACTTTCAGCTTCCTTTTGTCTATCACTTTTACCAGGAGATTGTAAGCGCCTTTAGGGCAGAGACTATCTTTTTTTGTATCCCTAGTGCTTAGCAGAGAGTCTAGCACATATATGGTGCTTAATAAATGTCTGTTGAATTGAAGGGAATTCCTTAGTTAAGATTCCTTTTGGTCTTCCTTCAGTTTTCTTCTGTGCATTAAAAAATCCTTCAATGAACCTCTTTCTTTTTTCCTTTTTGAACAACCCTATTCCTAGCACACCCTCCTTTCCAAGTTCTTTCTGCTTACTGAAGAAACAAAGAAAAACAAAGTCTTTATAACAAATATGCAGGCAAGCCAAACAAATTCCCACCTTCTGATAGTATAGTTAACCTGGAAAGTAGAATATTATGTGTGTGTGTGTGTGTGTGTATACATATGTATGCAAGGGGAATCAAATAAAATAAGACTTGAAAAATAGGTTATAGACAAATTGCAGAAGGCCAAAAATGATAGATTAATGAATGTGTATTTTATTTTGTAGGCAATGAGGAGTTGATGTGGATAGCATCTGAACCCCCAAAAGGAAAAGACCATATCTTTTGGGTCTTGATCCCTGGTGTGCCACGTGGGAAAGTCCAGGGGCTTTTCCTTTTTGGTGTACAGATCCCAAAGATGAGGTCTTTTCTTTTTGGGGTCCAAATTCCAAAGATACAGTCTTTTCCTTCTGGGGGCTCAGATCCCATCCCTATCAGAGTCACTAAAAGTTTTTGAATAAAGAATGACCATGGCCAGACTCACACATTCAGATCACTTAGCAGGCACATAAAGGATGGATTAGAAAAGAAAAAGTCTCAATGTAGGGAGGCCAGTTATGGCAATAGTTCACATGAGATATGACAGCCTGAATGAAGATTGAGGCTATGTGGATTCATAGGACCCAACAGATGAGAGAATTCTTCCCAAGGAACTATAGATATCTCTTGGTGAGTGAATAGATGGAGTGAGAATGAGAAGAAGAATGGTTATACCATCAAAAGAAATAGAGAAGTTAGGAGAAGGGACAGGTTTTGTTGGAAAGATGAAATCAGTCTGAGATATATTAATTTTGAGGTACTGAAAAGACTTCTAGGTGGAGTTATCCAGCAGGTTGATGGGAGAAAGGAACCTCAAGCTCAAAGGAGAAATCACATTAGATTTTATACTTTTAGAAATCATTTGCCCAGAAGTGATCACTGAGGCCATGAAAGTAGATGGGGTCATCATGAGAGTTAGAGTAGGGAGATAAGAGTAAGGATCACTTCTTGAGGAACAGTGTTAGTGACATTCCTACTATTAAATAACCAATTAAGTACTTACTGGGAGCCAGATATTGTGTTAGCTGGTGATATAAAGACAAGGAGTCCCTGTCCTTAAAGAGCTCACATTCTAAGGAGAAGCTTATTATGGATATGATCTTGTTTTATACAGAAATGTAAAAGTGTCTCATACTCTTACATGACTCATAAGAGCCTCATGAATTTGAAACCTTTTGCAATAGTGTGTCTACTTGGGGTGGCTAGGTGGTGCAGTGAATAGAGCGCCGGCTTTGGAGTCAGGAGGACCTGAGTTCAAATGTGACCTCAGACTCTTAACACAAAAACTAGCCATGTGACTTTGGGCAAGTCAATTAACTCCAATTGCCCTGCATTCCCCCCTCCAAAAAGCAAATAAAAAATTGTACATTTACATAGATTTGTAACTCAATAACTCATATTTTCATAAATCTTTCTTGGAAAACAGAGTACAAATGAATTAAGCATGCAGAATTAAAATATTCGTTGTTCATATTGAGAAAAAATTTCGTTCACAGGTATGCAAATTGTTATTTAATAAAAATAAGAATCAGCTCAGATAACTTCTTTGCATTAGGAATTTAGCTTTAACAGCTTCTAACAGTAAATCATACACACCACAGTCAAATAGAGAAGAGATACACACACACACATACACATATACATGCATGGGTGTGTGTCAAAGGCACATTAACAACTTCTAATAGTATGCACACACAAATACACACACAAAAAGGGAAGTTAACTAGGCTAAGGCTCAGGAAAGGGAAAAAGAAATACATACACCCCATGTTGGTGACAGAAGTGAAGGTAACAACTTTCTGCGAAAGTACTTCAAGAAAGAGAGAACAGCTTAAGAAAGATTCATTTCTCAGGGTCCTATTGCATGTTTTTTTTTTCTTATCCTCCTGCTTAGGGAGAAAAAAGTGTTTTTGAACCTTTGAGTTCTCAGAAGAAGTGAGAGTTTTGGGAAAAAAAAGAGACAGGGGTGTGTGTGTCTGTGTGTCTGTGTGTCTGTGTGTTGGGATGGGATCATATATGCGTGTGAATGTGTATTTTGATCTCTTCTCCAAACCCAAAAGACAGAAAAAATTAAAATTAAAAAATTAAAAATTGTATATGCTTATGTGTGTATGTATGTACACATATGTATACACATACACACATAAGCATATACAGTTTATATATATCTATATATACACATATACATTTGCATATATACATATATTTATATACAGTTTTATATACACACATATGTATAATTGTCCATTTTAAAATAGAAAGCAGCAAAAGCAGGGAGGGAGATATATGTATATTAACTACTAATAGCAGTGGTGGTAGCAGTAATAGTAGTAACATGAAATTACTCTTACAAAAAAACAGAAAGTGTCTAATTTAAAACAACATAAGTTTTCCTCTTGTCTCTACTCGTCCCTGTGCATATTTATCAGATTGTAGAATACAGAGATATCCCTTTCACCTTTTATTTTCCTATAGTAGGCATGTATATAGAAACACCATTTGTTCTAATATCCCTTCCTATTTCGGTTTGTCCGGCCTCACAAACACTTGTTTCTTCTTTACACAGGCACATTAGAAAGCTACATATAAGATCATCACAGAGTACTTTGAAATCTTTTTCAAGGGCCATCATAGTTTCCTGTGGAATTTGGGGAAGAATAGATGAGGAACAGTTGGAAGGACATCCTATAGATTGTACTATGCTAGTTTTTGATCTGGGAATCATACACTGACCTGGCAATTTCTCTGGGCCTTGTTTATTTTGCAGATACATGTAATGCCATGCATGAGCAGCTTTCCAGAAGAATGCTACTGTGAACAGCTTTTAAGGTTCTGATTATACAGTATAGTGAACACTCTATGTATTCCATAACAGATCAAAACAAAATATTCACAGAAAATCAAGGCACAGCATTCACAATATTACAACTTATCACAAAAAATCACAATATAGTATTCACAACAGCTTATCATTAAAATGGCCACATAGTTTTCACCAAAGTGGCCACAAAGTTTTGAACAAAGAACAATCATCTGGTATCCCTAAGGAGATTTGCCTCCTTAGTCAGTCATTCAGTTATCTCAGCATGCAATAGTCAGTCTTCCTCTCATGGGGCACACTAGTCACTTATTTAGCAATCAGTTACTAAGTATCATTAATCACTAAGTACAATCATTAGACAATACACAAACCCTCCACCCCTAGGTCACTAGTAAACCATGTTATCATCATAGCATTCAGTACCCAAGGAGAGGTCTTTTTTTATCTTGATCCGAGGCAAGTTCTCAGCAATCTCTATTCCTGGGAAGACAAAGCTTAACAAAGCCACAATATTCATTTCTAGTGTCTGTTATGAGAATCTGAAGATCTTCCCTGCAATTAGACCCTTTGCTTAAGTGGCTTGGGTGGCTCTGAGAAATCAGGGTGGCCCTGATTTGAAAGTATACTCTGCTCCCTAATAGGCTGAATGTGGTCATGTGGCGCCTGTGGTGGGAGGCTTGTTTTTTGGGAATGCCGCACCTTGTTACTTTGTAATTGGACAGTAGGTCAAGAGGGCTGTGACATTCTCTGATCCAGGAGAAGGCTATATGTATGCCCTGATGTGAGGTTTTGCTTTGGGGCTCACTTTGAGAAGAGTTGTGTGATTTGGCCAGATGAGACTCTGGGAAGCCGTTGAGCCCCCTGGCTTTGAAAAACCCAGATGTTGATTCTTCCCTCTCTGGTAACTTGAATAGGTAATGGTTGTGATGGTCAGATGGTTGGAAGCCCGTCTGCTGATCTGTTTCTTGGTCTGCTTGTAACTTGTGCTTATATTCTCTCAAGTTCAGGGTGCTAACTTTTTCCTCTGAACTAGGTAAATGATATATGTTTGATTGATTAAAGTGAGACTGTTAACCCATTTTGAGTTGCTTTCCTTTAGAAAAGCAGATCTAAGAACCTGTGCTAGCAGCCACCCTGGGTGTGCTAGGGCGCTTGCTAATACAGGGTTCTCATCAATTCATTCTGTGCCTGCAGAACAGTCTCAGGACCCCTGAAAACATCAGCAAGACCCTGGAAGTCAAGGAAGGGGAGATTATGATGGGATCAGGATTCTAGGCCTGTCTTATTTGGTTGCACTTCTAGGGAACTTGACATTATTGCAAAGGCATATAAGTAGACTAGATTCAGTGATCTTGAAAAACCATGTGAAATTGCTTCCCCTGTGGGAAACTTTGCTGCCACAGGCAGAACAAAGGGAAAGCACCTGTACAACTCGCAATAATGAACTGTTCAAATGTTACTTGTTCTCAGAGTATTCCAGTCACAGCTCAGTCACTGTGCCCTCTTGAGTCAACTTTGTATGCTCTTGTTTAGTCTCTAAACTTCATATGCCTTCATTTATCTTGTCAAAGGCTTTCATTTGATTTCTCTTTGTAGCTCTTTCTTAAAATAATATAAAACTATTTATCCCCAAGCACTTTTGGAGAAAAACTTCTTCCCATTACTAAATCTATGTGTCTGTTTGACATGATTCCTATCTTATTGCTGTGAAAAATAAAGAACGTCTTAGTCCATCAAGAAAATGTGGAGTACTGAATCAAATCTTCAATAGTAGGAAAGAGAAGGGTCAGCAGTGCTACAGAAAGGTTAGCAGGATAATTGGAAAATACACACACACACACACATTCATACACAATGCAGATCTCAGGTCATGTAGGCCTTGGAGAGAGCAGTTTCATTCAAGTCAGTGGTGGGAGCTGAAGCCAGATTTTAGGAGTTCATACAGTAGATGAAGTAGAGGAAAGGAATGAAGATTATTGTTTCTGGAAATTCAATAGTGAGATGAGGAAAGAAATAGGTTGTAGTAGGTCAAGGGAAGAATTTTTTGTTTGTTTTTTAATAGGGGACCCTTAACCTAGTTGTAGGGAAAAGTCAAGGATCCAGTAAAGAGGGATTGAAAAAGAGGGAAAGATTGATGTGCAAAGTCAGTGAAAACATAGGGGAAATCAAAGAATTATAAACCTAGAGGTTCTTATAATTTTTTTTGGCATTTTGGATTCCTTTGGCAATCTGGTGAAGCCTATAGGCCCCTTCACAGAATGATTTAAATGCATAAAATAAAACATATAGAATTATAAAGGAAATCAATTACATTGAAATATATTTATATAAACAAATAAAAATTTATGTTTTTATAAACATAAAGATTTGTCTTTATATTTATATAGTTCATGGCTAAGAGCCTGACTAGTCCAAACCCCTAATTTTACACATTAGGAAACTAAGGACCAGAAGGGTGAATTGATTTATGCAAAGTCACACATGTAGGATATAACAGAGCCAAGATTTGGGCCCAAGCACCAGCGGATTCCCAACAGAATGCTATTGTGACAGCTTTTGAGATTCAGATTACACAGTATGGTGAACACTCTGTTTATTCCATTACAAATCAAGGTTCAGTACAATATTCACAATATAATATTCACAACATTAAATCTTATCAAAGAAAATCACAATATAGTGTTCATAAAAACTTGACATTAGAATGACCACATAGTTTTCACTACAGTGGCCACAATATTTAGAATAAAGAGCAAAAGAATAATCATCTGGTTTCCCTAAGGGGGAAACCCTCCTTACTTAATCATTCAGTCAATTCACAATACCATAATCAAACTTCCACTCATGGGGCAACCATGAACTTAATCAGTCACTAATCTAGATGCCCAATTACTAAATATCATTAATTACTAGTACACTCATTAGAAAACCCACATAAACCCTCTACCACTTGGTGTCCAGCAAACCTCAGTTTCATCTAAGGGGAGGCCTTTTCTTCATCTTGACTCTGGGTGGTCTCTCTGATTCCTTGGATCCCCTTCCATGGTCCCAGCTCCCTCCTGAATCCACCAGTCACCTGGATTCAGAAGCAGACAGCTCCCAGGTCCTTGTCCAGTCTTCAGAGATACACAGCTCCCAGGTCCTTGTCCAGTAGTCAGGGCAGTCCCTGGCACACGCTGAAGATCACAGGGTCCAGCACATCTCATAAAACCCTTTACCACTTCTCTTTTCTGGAACTCAAGGATCAGCCAGGCCACAAACAAACAAAGTCTTATCATGGTCATGCTTCTTCAGTCCTCTAGCAGTTCAGCTGACCTTCTTCAGTCTAGAAGCCCAACTCCCAGATGCTGAGACAATCCTGCTTCCTCCAACAGGAAAATTCCAATTCTGTCTTTCTGTCTCTGGAATTCTTCTTTATATACACATACTAGCCTCCTGTCTCAGCCTATCCCCTTCTTCCACGTCAACAGGGGAGTTCACCCCTTCTCAACAATGGACAGGGCTCACACCTTCCATACTTAGTTCTATGTTACTAAGTGCTAAGTATCTGCTAAACTTATTGCTGTTACAATATCTAAATCCAAATCTACCTTTAACAACTTCTAATAGTACATCATACATACATACGACAGTTTCCATTGCATTATACTGGATTCAAAGACACAAGTAGTACATTGGTGATAAAAAGAGTCAATTTATTTTCTGAGACTAAGAAGGTTAGAGGTATGGATGAGAGAATAAAAATAAATAAAAAATACAATACAACATAGATAATGCTAATTTATGAGTTTTCCAAGTCAATATGAGTTTGATACCACTGCACTAGATGACATCTTAGATTATAAATTGCAGAGAAAATATCAATCTGCAGAGGAAGAGAACTGAGTGAGCTCATGTTTAGTATCCTCTGTTTTCTATACTTTAATACTATAGGAATGCAGGTAATCTGGTGGGACAGAGTGGGACAAGGATAGAGTTGCGGGTCTGAGAAAGAAAGAGGAGGTTTGGAACAGCTTCTGTGAGAAGTATGTCAGAGATTAAATCAAGGATTGCTGGACAGTAAGGAGAATCTATTTGAGGTCAAATAGCATGAACTTGTACTGGACCAAATGAAAGTAATTTTGTGAATTTCTCCAGAAGGAGTGGAAAAAACAGACAATGGGGGAGACAGAGGATTAAAGATTGGAAGAGAAGGAATAATATGAGGATCCCAGGCAAGGGATTAAAGGGTAGGGTACAGTGTATTGTTGAAATAACTAAATATAGGGTAAAAATGTAAAAGGAGGGAAGAAAACTAGAAAGCTGATGAATCAGAACAGGAAGGACCAAGAGATCTGAGGTAATTAAAGTTAAGGGATAAGAGACAATGCCAGGGAATTGTGGTTGGATAAAAGAATTTCAGAGTTCTGGATTCTGGACATAGTATACTTGTGAATATTAAGGCTATCCTTATGTATGTCAGAGGTGGGGTGAGGTTGTAGGTCATCAGAGTTTAGGAGGTTCACTGATTGGGAAATCAGGGTGCTAGAGATATCAACATACATGCTGAAGTCCCTGAAGATAAAGACAGGGACCAGAATGAAGATGAAGACTATGAACCAGGCACTGAACTCCTTGGAAAAGGAGAAAGGACAACATGACCAGGAATCTGGTAGATAACTACTCCCATGATTTGGGTACAGTGAAAAATCTGGATGAAATGAACCTTAGAGGAATAAAGACTGCTACATAATCGTGGAAAGGTCTGGAAAGAGCAGTGAGGAGTAAGCTGCAGTCCTATTTCTCTTCCTAGCTCAGTCTTTTTTAGGCTCAAAAGAAGGTGAATCTGGTACTGGAGAGGGTTGCCAGGGAGGCAGGGTCTTCTGGGGGAGACAATTTCCATGAATACAGACTGATGGAAGGGGAATGAAAGGAAGAGGTTTAACTGAAGGGTAGTTTGTCAAAAGTGGAGTGGAGTTTTAGGAGACACAGTGGAAGGGAAGGGTAGCATCAGACAAAAAGACAGAAAGGGGAGGGCTGAGGTGGATATAGACGAGGGAATAGTGAGCAGTAAGGGTCTGGAGGAGGAGTTTTTGCTTTAGGCTGCTTTCAACTATAAATCACAGAGGTTAAGAGAGAAGGGAAAGAAGACATGATTCGCCAAGGAAAAGGAGATCATCATATGCTTCTCAATAAGCAACAGTCCCAAGGCCTCCCTATAGGATGTTATTTTGATTTTTTGTTTAGCAGGAGGAGGAAATTAAAGTAATTGGGTGTGGGAGAAGGGGGAAGCTCTGGTCCTGCATCTGTCACAACTTTATCTCATGCTATTCTCTTCCAGGTACTCTATGCTCCTGCCAAACCCATAGTCCCAGTACACATCCCACATACACATCCCACATACACATTCTTCAATTTCCTGATTTGTAGGTCTTTTTCAAATAGTTTCCTATGCCTAGCGTTGTTTTTACTTCCTTATTGTCTTCCTCCTCTTAGCTCATGTTTTTTTGAAAGCTCTGAAAATCTATTCACCCTTTAAAATCTCACTTCCTCCATCCAGCTTTCTTGATTTCCCCAGCAATGATTCCTTCCCCACCTCCTTTAGCAGTTCATCTGTCTTTATTGTACTTAATTATTTTTCATTGTTCAATTCAATTTCATTAAATAAGAATCTATTGAATATCTACTATGTGCAAAACCTTGTGATAGGTCCTAAAGAAACAAAGAGAAAAGAGGGGGGAAAGATCCTCTGCCATAAATCAACTTACATTCTTTGCAGGAAGGGAAAAGCACTAAACCCAAGAGTAGGGAAAATCAGGAAAGGCCTTCTGTAGAAGGTGGCACCTAAAACTCAATCATGAAGGCAAACAGTGATTCTGAGAGATGAAGGTGGGGAGGATGCACATTTCAAGCAGGACAGATAACTTGGGCAAAGAGTAGACGTAGGAAAATGGACTGTTACACAAACCTAGATTAGTTTGAGTGAAACATAGATTTTATGAGGAGGAGTAATGGAAAGTAAGCCTGGGTAGGTATATTGGAGTCAGACTGTAAATGGGTATGACTTGCTTTGTGAAGAATTTCTGAGATAAAATAAAGAATGGTTTGTTAATAACAGAATGAGACTCCAGGAGGCACTGAAGATTCTCAAGCAGGAGAATGATGAGGTCAGACCTATGCGTCAGGAAAATTATTTTGTCATTTGTGTGATGGATGGGATGGACAGCAGAGAGGATAAAAGTAGGAAAGACAATTGGGAACTATCGTGGTGACGAGGGGGTGATAGGTGTTTCAGGGATCCCAATGACCAGAGTCCCTTGGTGGACAGTCTGGAATGAATTCACAGGCTCAAACATTCAGAGTCAAGTTGGTAAAAGTTTGTTGTTACGCTATACAGCAGGCAGGAGGTCTCAGAGAACCTGCAACCTTAAAGGGGTAGAATAAAAGTTTTTATAGAATAATCTTTAGCATAACCTGTGCAAATTATGCTAACTAGGTGAGTAAGGGTGGGATTAGGGAGAAGTTAAGGAACATGTACTTTTAATATATACTGCGCAGGCATATTGCCCATAATTCACTGGGAAATAGCCCAAGGCAGCACTGCATGAAGGTGTGGTTTTAGGCTTGAAACTTCACTGAGTCAACTAGCCCTTGGGGCTGACTGAGAAGTGACCAGTCTGCCATCCATCACTGTCCTGTTTGACAAGATGGATGTTGGAAGTATACATATGTCCCAAGCTAACAAGGGATCCAGGATGTGTATAATGGGCTAAGGAGTTACTCATAGATAGCCCAGTGAAGGATTCATAAGTACAGCTGGTTATTATAATAAGGGGAGATAAACATTTCATGAATGGTTGTTATGCAGAGTACTAGCAGGGAGAAGGATCAGAGATTTGAGGCTAAGGGGAAATGTGATTTTACAAACTGGGGTTCAAGCACAGGCACCCAAGCACTTCATCAGTGGCACAAGTGCATGTATCTGTTGTCTGGAAGGCTTGAGTTTAAATCTGGCTGCATGACTCTGGGAAAGTCACTTAAACAAGGCTTCCTCAGTTTCTTCATCTGTGAAATAGGGATAATAATAGCACCTACTTCCTGGGGGTTTTGTGAGGTTCAAATAAAAAAAATTTATAAAGCACTTTGCAAACCTTAAATCACTATATAAATGTTAGCTATTGCTACTATTTACCTGGAAGATGGCAGGGGCCAGATTTGGAATTAGAGGAAGGACCTGGGCTAAAATTCTATACCTTCTAATTACTACCTGGGTAATTTTGAACAAGTCACTTAAATCTCTCTAGTCTCCAATTCATCATCTGTAAAATGAGGAAGTTGGATTTGTTGGCTTCTAACATCCCTTCCAGGTCTAAATCTATGATTTTATGAAAATATATCTTACCTACTCTTTGTCACTCCCATGTAAATACAGTACCTACATTAAGGTAGGCACTTAAATATACAAAAAGGTTAAATTAAATAGTAGACACTTAAATATACAACATCCACAGTAGACAACTACATGTATGGAGTTATAAATTAAATCATTGTTCAGTAGATTTGGTATCCCATCATACAGATATGTCCAGCAGCATAATTCAAACCCACCCATTTCTTCTGTTCTATAGTATTTCCACTATGGGTCTTTCTCTAGACTTTTTGACATTTAATGGATAACAATGGCATACACAGTTATGCTAACAAAACTTCTTTTATTGATCCATGTTAGAAAAATCTTGTGGATCTTATAACTTTCAGCTTTGGCTATGGCATATCTTATCAGACTCTATCCAATAATCCCTACTTCTTTCTTTGAGAACAGGAACACAATTTTGTTAAGCATACAATTAAAATACTAAAGAGGCAGTCTTGACACAGTATATAGAGAGTTAATCCTGGAAGCAAGGTAATACGGGTTCAAATTCTGCCTCTGTCACCTAAGATATACTGTATAACCTTTCAGTGCTCTAGGTCAGAGAAGTCAAACCTGGAACCCTTGGGCAGCTTGGGTCAGCAAAACTCCCAAGTGCTACTGGAACAAGATTCAAATGTAATTGGGAAGTGTTTGACAAAATAAATAAAAATACAATACAACAGAGATAATGTTAATTTGTACTTTTCTAAGTCAATATGAGTTTGATACCACTAAGTCTATAAAGTGCAGAGAAGGTGCCAACCTGAATTGGCAGAGGGAATTTCCTCATCTGGTATTTCCCCACATCATCAAATTCCCCATGTCTTCTATTAGTCATATTGGGAAAATCTGGGCTTACAATGCAAATCATTGCTAATCAAAACAATAATTAACTCAAATACATATTTTTCTTTAGGAGCTCAGCTTTAACAACTTCAAATAATAAATCACACATACCACAATCAGTCAGAGAAGACACAAATATAGAAAGAAAAGACAAATAAGGCTAGGTTTATGAAGGGTAGCAAACACACACACACACACAGCACTGGGAAGAGATGTGGCAAATTGTAGTGAAAATGCCTCAGAGAAGATGTTGTTCCTTAGTGCTGTTGGGGTTTTCTTGGCAAATATAGAAGTGGTTTGCCCTTTCCTTCTCCAGCTCATTTTACAAAACAGGAACTGAGGAAAATAGGATTAAGTGACTTACCCAGACTCACACAGCTAGTAAGTGTCCAAAGCCAGATTTGAACTGAGGTCTTCCTGACTCCAGGTCAATACTCTATGCACTGAGCCCCCTCACTGAATATAGGACAAAGTAGTAAAAGCACTTCCCCAGTACCCCTAGATAGTATTGAACTTTCTTCTTGGAGTATATGTTGGACCCGTTGAATAAAAAGTAGAAGTGTTTCTGAGCTCTTAACCCTCTTTGGAAAATGAAAAACCACACACAGTAACAGCAATATTGTACTATGGTCAACTGTGAATGACTTAGCTATTCTCAGCAATACAATGATCCAAGACAGTTTCAAAGAACTGATGATGAAAAATGCTAACCACCTCTAGAGAAGGAACTCATGGAATCTGAATGTGGATGGAAGTATACTTTTAAAAGCTTTATTATTTTTTTCTTTTATTATTCTGTTTTCTTTTGCAACACGACTAAAATGGAAATGCTTTGCATGACTGAACAGGTATAATCTACATCAACTTACTTGTCTTCTCAAGGAAGGGAGAGAGGGGGGAGAGAGGGAGAGAATATGAAACTCAAAATGTTTTTTAAAAAGAATGTTGGGGCGAGTAGGTGGTGCAGTGAACAGAGCACTGGCCCTGGAGTCAGGAGGACCTGAGTTCAAATCCAACCTCAGACACTTAACACAAAAACTAGCCGTGTGACCTTGGGCAAGTCACTTAACCCCAACTGCCCTCTAAAAAGCAAAAAAAAATGTTAAAATTTTTTGTTTAGATGTAATTGAAAAAAATAAAAATTAAATGTTCAGAAAAAGAAATTGAAATATCTCAGAAAAAAGCATGGAAATTCAAGTGCCTTCTGAGCCTCTCTCTAAGTAAAAGAGAAAAAAGAAGGGGAAAAAACACCTCACACAGATAAAATTTTCCTTCCCAAAAGAAGCAGCAGCTGCAATTAGAAAAGCCAGAGGAGCTAAAACAAAGCAACCAAACATGCTTTGCCTTTATTCTTCTGTATAATGTGTGTGTGTGTGTATGTGTAGAATATAGTGATATCGTTGTCACCCCTTACTTTCTCATAGTAGTGATGCCTATAGAAGTGTTCTTTGTTCTTGCTTATCTTGTTCTTGTTCTTGTTCGTTCTGCGTGGCCTTGCAAACATTTAGTACTTCTCTGCATGTTCAAGTTAGATAACTGTACAAAAGATCATTTGAGGGGAAGTACTTTGGTATCTTCTTCAAGGACCATTCTAATTTACTGTGAGGGAGAAGAACACCTGCAGGGCTCTCCATGAAGAGCTTGTTCTGCCAAGTTTTTGGTCTGGGAATTAGTGCCTTGGGAAAGATTGAACTTACATATTTTTTTGTGACTGATTTTTTAAAAAATGCCTTAATTCTGGGAAAGGTTTGTTTTCAAAGTTTTCAATTCATATAATATGTCTTTATACTAACTAAGGGGATAAAATAATGAGATCTGTGGTCAGCCAAGGTTGGGGAGAAGCTGTTTCTTTCAAAAGAACAAAACAAGGTCTCTTGACCAGGCACCGGCTTGTTAGGGCTCCTTCTCTAATCTTTTCCGATTTTCTCATATGTTCATCTGGAACAGATTCAGTATTCAGGATGTCAGAACTCATATTGTGGACTCAATAGGTCTTTCAATTGGGGAATGGCTAAACAAGTTGTGGTATATGATTGTGATAGACTACTACTGTGCTATAAGACATGTTGAGCTCAATGATCTTAGAAAAAACATGGAAAGACTTGCACAAAATAATGAAGAGTGAAATGAGCAGAACCAAAAGAACATTGTATATAGTAACAGCAATATTGTTTTAAGGACAAATTTGAGCATGTAAGTTATTTTGTCTATTATAAATACCTAAATTAACTACAAAGGACATATAAAGAAAGATGCTATCTGCATCCAGAGAAAGAACTGATAAAAAGAAGTATGTATAGAATAATTTTACATATACACATATGTATTTGTGTCTAAGGCAGCCATCTCCAAGGTGGAGAGCAAGGGACAAAAAAAAAGGGAAAAAATAGAAAAAGAAAATTTACATGATAATTTTGTTGTATATTTGAAAGAAAGGAACTTTCAAATATGCACAACAATGGCAAGTTGTGCACAGAAATGTGCAGTTTCAGGTACAATTATCTTTTTTATTGTACAATATTATAGAAAGTTTGTTTTATTCCACAAATTAAAAATAAAAAGTTCTACAGTATATAACAGACTAATATTCATCTATTGGATGTCCCTCCAAACAGCAGCAATGTGGCCCCATCTCCTTTTTTAACTGCCTTAAGTGATGAAACTGCTCTCTCTAAAATAGCACAATCATGATAAACATGGTTCCTTTCAGTCTTTGTAGTTATTGATCTTGAATAAGACTACACTCAGTTCTATGACTCTGACGCATAAAATGTCAGCTAAAAAGATTGCCTAAGCTTTAAAGGGACAGTAGGAGACACATTTGAGAAAAGAACCTCCATCTTCAGCAATAGGAAGAATGGAGGTCCCACATTCAACAATTCTTGATAATAAGAGGGTGCAGTGATAGGTGAGAAAAGAGTTAAGAAAGGATTTTTACAGTGATGACATTAGACACACAAGAAGAGGTAGAGAAATTCCACTTTACAGAATGTTTAAAATTTCGTAGTCTACATTCAAAGATACACACACATATTATATGAACACTACATTCTTTACAAAAATAAAAGTAGACTTAAATATTGGAAGAAATATTAATTCCTTATTGATAGACTGAGCCAACATAATAAAAATGATAATTCTACCTAAATTAGCTTACTAATTCACTACCATATCAATCAAATTATGAAAGGATTACTCAGAACTAGAAAAAACATAGTAACAAAATTCATCTGGAGGAAGAAAAAAGTTTAGAATCTCAAGGGAAATAATGAAAAAAAAAGTGAGAAGCAAGGGAGCCTGACTGTATCAACTTTCAAACAATACTACAAAGCAGCAATAATAAAAATTATTTGGTACCAGTTTATAAAAATAGAGAATTTAATCGGTGGAACAAATTGGCTGTATAGCACATAGAAACAAATGAATACAGAAGCTTAGAGACTGATAACCTCAAAGACCCCAGCTACCAGGATAAGGATTATTTGACAAAACTAGTGGGAAAATAGAAAAGTAATCTGGCAGAAACCAAGTGTAGACCAACACCTCCATTACATATCAAAATTAGCACCAAATAAATATACAGTTTAGACACAAAGGGTGACATTATAAATAAATTAGAGGAACCAGGAAGACATTACCATCTAGATCTATGGATAAGGAAAGAGCTTATGACCTAACAGGATATATAATGGATCACAGAAAATAAAATGCATAATTTTGATTATATAAACTTAAAAAGGTTTTGTGCTGACAAAACAACTGCAGCTAAAATTAGAAGGAAAAGAGGCAACTGGGAAAAATTTTTTGCAGCAAGTATCGCTGATAAAGGTCTCATTTCCAAGATTTACAAGGAACTAATTTGAACTTATAAGACTAAAAGTATTTCCCCAATTAATAAAATAAAAAGGTCAAAGGATAAGAACAGGCAGTTTTCATAGATAGAAATGTGAGCTATGAACATCCGAATGAAAAATTCTCCAGAATCAGTGATAATTATAGAAATGCAAATTAAAACAATTCTGAGGTTCTATCTCACACATATCAGATTGACAAAATCGACAAAATTGGAAAATAAAAAATGTTGGAGAGGTTGCAGGAAAATAGACACAGTAAATGCATTGTCAGTGGAGGGCTAATCACTTTGGAAAGCAATTTGGAGCTATGCTCAAAAGTTACTAAACAATGTATACCCTTTGATTTATGGTTAGTATTAGTTACTAAGTCTATACCCCAAAGAGATTCAAGAAAGAGAAAAAGGACTCATATATACAAAATTATTTATAGCAACTTTTTTGTAGTGGTGAAGAACTGAAAACTAAAGGGGTTATGCACCATTTGGGGAACAGATGAAGCAATTGTAACATATGAATGTAATAGAATACTATTGTGCTGTCAGAGATGACAAAAGGTAAGGTTTCAAAGAAACCTGAGAAGAATTGCATGAATTGACAAAGAGTAAAGTGAACAGAACCAGGAGCAGAATATGTAGGATGACACTGTTTTAAAGACTTAAAAATTTTGATCAGTGTAATAACTAACCAAGATTCCAGGAGACTGGTAATGCTGCCTACTAGGAAGCATGCTACCTACTTCCTGACAGAGAGCTCATAGACCCAAAGGGCAGAATAAGACATGATCACTGTGGGAATTTGTTTTGCTTGATTATACATATTTGTCAAATAGGTTTTTTTTCTTTTTTTTTCTTTTCTTCTTTCAATGGGGAGATGTCATAGGATAGAAAATATTTCATTTAAAAATCAAATTTTAAAGATATAGTGGATAGGGGTGGCTAGATGGCGCAGTGAATAGAGCACCAGCCCTAGAGTCAGGAGGACCTGAGTTCAAATCCTGCCTTAGACACTTGACACAGTTGTCAGCTATGTGACTTTGGGCAAGTCACTTAACCCCAATTGCCCTCCAAAAAGCATAAAAAAAAATACAGTGGATGTGTAAATATGAACCATTTGGGCTTATATGCTGGTCACTTTCTACTGATTGTTTTCCATGATAATTTAACAATTGTTGAGAGGAGAAATATAACTATTTCCCCTTTTACTCATTTTTGGACTGCTTTACAGCTCTTTATGTTTTTTAATCTAATTCTATTTACTTCCTTTCTGATTATAAGGTAGTCACATAGAAATGTCCAGATAATAGCTACTTGACTGATGAATATGTGATCTCACTGATATGGCTTATCCCTTCAATGATACAGATCATACCTTCAGTCCCCCTTGTCCTTATCTTTCCATAAATCCTCTACTTGGAAAAGTCTTTCTAAAAACAAGTGACTGTATCCTACAGTTAATTGTCAAGATATATAGCTAGATGCTAGAGTTCAGTTAAAAAACCTGGTATTCTGGGAACCCTCAAAATATTGAACTGTTGATAAACCATCCCATGCAAAGTAGTTGAAAAATCAGACAACTTAATAGTCTGCAAAATAGTTCTGTGACCTTGTCAAGTTGCTTAATCTCTTTTCTTCTCACTAATTTTGTTTGTTTTAGCCTTGGTCTAGAAGGGGCATTTCCTCATCTGGGTGTTCCCTGTACCAATGAAATCCCAGGTCCAGTGAGAGCTCTTATGCCTTACTCTAACAGGAGTGCAAATATTACACTTGATGGCAGTGGGCTATAAAAGGCTCATAAAGGTTCTGACATCAGCAGCTTTGACTAACGACTGCTTAAATCAACTTTTGGACTTGTCTGTAGATGCCATGCATTAACAGAAACACACTTAACATACCTCTTGTTTGACATTTTCTTTTGAAAAACATTTTTTAAAAAGTTGTCAGAGATTTAACATTTTAAGAGCAGACTGTGTTTAGTAACATAATTCTTGATTTTTAAACATGATTTTTCATGGTGATGACTTATGTTGAAATTTTAAAGTCACTCTTATCCTTCAAAAGAGGACTTGGCATCTTTTCTTAAAATGAACCAACCATTTTACGGAGCACAGCTTGAACTAGAAACAAATCCACTGGAAAAGAAGTAGGTCACTGCCTCTTTATTTCCGGTATGAGTTAACACACCCCAGAATCGAAACTGCACAGCTTGCCCAAGATTCCTGGAATTTGCACAACACTCCAGAAATCCCTTCCTTGCAACACTTTCCTTTGGAGAGACTACGTTTTGGGGTTTCCTGTTGAAATACAGCATATGTTTAATCTGTGCTGTTCTTTCTCATTATCTCTCTCTTTGCTAGTGAATTTCTTGGCTCAGTTTAAAAGTAGGAAAGGAAGGAGCACTTTTAATCAGGAAATAGTGAGAGGCTACTTAGTTCTGCTGACTTGGAAGGCTGAGTAAGAACTTGGCTATCAATCAGCTTGCCCTTGTGTTCACAAATGGGTTGGCATGTCTGCACTGTGACGTTAGTTCTCATTTAAATGCTTCAATATCCTGGCTTTTGTGGACTTTGGAAAGTCCTAAAACGAGACAGATAATATTAGAATCAGGAAGGCACGTCCTCTGACTGAGTTAAAACCTTTTGCTGGATTGTTTTGTAATTCCCCATCATTGAAAGGAGTAGTCATTGCTCATAACTAGAGACCATTTTGTTTTAGTCAACATTTTCTCTTCAGGAATACATCTACAAATTCTTTTACTTTTTGAAGGCAACATTGTTGAGGGCAGCTAACATAGGCCCTGCCATATCTTGTGAGACAGTGTGGTGTGAGGACCTGGAATCTTGGAAGAACTGGGGTTGGAGGCAGTTCTAATGCCAGTGCTTTCTTAGGTCAGATTCGATTTGGGGACAAAATGAGGCCTGGATAGTTTGTAAATAGGTTTGAATAGTGTGCAAAAAAGTAACTTTGCCCTAACATTGAATAGTTTGCATAAAGGTTACTTTGCCCTAGCACAGCAAGGATCAACAACAAGGATACAATGGCACTTAGCTTTATGGTTGTTATGCCTCCTTGGTCTCACCGAAATGCATCTAATCATCAGGTCATTAGGGTATGGCAATTCTCATGGTTTCAGGAACCCATGAAATCTGAGAAGCTTTGTGTGACTGAGACTGGTAAATACCCTTAGATGACAGGCAAGGTATATCACCTGCTCCATTTTTTCTTCTTATTTTTTGTTAGGGAAAACTAACCCCCAAGAATGCAAGAGGGAAGGGTCTAGGCCTCCTCATACTGTGTTGGGGAAGGGGAAGAAATTATATTAGGGAAACTCTGGTCCTTTCACACTTGGCTTCCAATTCTGCCTTGGATTCTTACTAGCTGCATGACCCTGAGCACAGGATCTCTCTGTGCCTCAGATTCCTAATCTAATGATAATAATAATAATAATAATAATAATAATAATAATAACAAGCCTTTATATAGTGAGTACTATGTCCAGGCACTCTAAGGGCTTTAAGAACATTATCTTATTTGATCACAATAACCTCAGGAATTAGGTGCTATATTATCCCAATTTTATAGCTGAGGAACCTGACACTTGGAGAGGTTATGTAACTTGCCCAGGGCCCACAACTAGGAAGTGTTTGAGGCTAAATTTGAATTCAGGTCTCTCTGATGCCAGGCCCAGAACTCTATCCACTGAACTACCTCACTATTAATAGCACGTACCTCACAGGGTTGTGAGGATAAAATGAAATCAAGTATTATGTTAATGTCAAGTCTCAATATGATCTCATTTTTCTCATGTTTTTCAATGGAATTGAAAATGATTCTAGGTCCACACTCAGAAAAAGATCTAGAAAGAGCAGAGTTTAAATGGAGACTGAAGCAACACATGCTATTGTTCTTTTCCATGTTTGGTTTCTTTTCTTTTCTTTTCTTTTTTTCTCTTCTTTTCTTTTCTTTTTATACATTATTCACTCCATTAGTTATAACGCTTCTATACAACCAGACTAATGTACAATGTGAGTGTTTGCAGATCCCATACATGATTGTACGCCACCATGGAGGGGTGGGGGAGAAGGGAGGGAAGAAAATCTGAAACTCAAGTGATTCTGTAACTGAATCTTGCAAACTAAAAGTAAATAAACAAGTCAATAAAATAAAAAAAGAAAGAAATGATTCTAGGGCAAATTGTAAATCTGCTAGTATTCTTTTATATTTAGTGTTCTGTAGGCCATTGCGCAGGTAGATAAAAATGATTGCTTTTTGTGATTTATAATGTAAATTCATCTTTTGCAGATTCACCGAAAGTATATTCTATGTAGTTTGAAGGTTATGAGTATGGTCACATCTAGTAAAAATGTTGTCCTTAAATTTTTTTGTATCAATGTTATATCCATGAGATTGTGAATAACAGTTATGTTTATGACAATGATCAATTACAATATTGTTTATTTGTTGAATGAATTCTCAAGGATATTTTGGGATCTATGCTTGTAAATGTGTTAATTTGTGAAAGTACATAATTTTCTCTTTCTAGGAAATCAGTAGGTGCTAATCTTTTGCAACCTGCAGTGATATGTTATACAGTTTCTATCATTTCCTTTCATAATATACATTGAGCAATAAGTCTGAGCTCCTTAAACATGATCTGGTTACAATAACACAGTCCTATATCACTATCATAAAGCTATTTCTGTAAACAAATCAACATGAGTCAATCATTTGGTTTTTTTTCAATTTTAAAAATCAATTTTTTCAACATATTTTTGGTTGAGTTCATATAGATGTCATCCAGGAAAAGTCTCTTGAATACACTCTGAGAACTTAGCATTTCATAGGCTTGCTTTGGAGGTAAAACCACTTCAAGTTACGTTTGACATATTCATTGGTGTATATCCATCATTGGCTCTTATTATTTGCCATGAGAACTGATGTTTCTTTATTCCAGAAGTATTTAGGTAAGTTTTAAACCTGTTTACCATGTGCTCTGAGAACATCAATCACTTTCTGCCTTTTTAATGAGCAAGTGTTAATCTTTCTATCACAGCTTTGGAGTGATGGGCTCTACTTCTTAATCAGATTAATTGATGATTATGGTGGTGGTGGTGATCTTGATCACTTGGGGTTGGTCTGAAAGAGATTATCACTTGAGATAAGGGTGGCCCCAAACTTGAGTTTAGAAGTGGAGGGAGTGTACAGAGTAAGAGCACTTGAATCAACAGCAAGAAGAGGCAAAGTCATAAGTGGAATAGAATGTCAAAGGTCAGGACCAAATAGTCTGTGAGTCAAAGAGAAGTGAGGGTATTTCCTTCTTTCCTGGTTGCCATACCTATAGGTATTATATCTCAGAAAAGAGACCACAGACTAATCAGTGATTAATAGAGCAGTAACTAACATGAAACAGTAGGTATTTGCTCCAAGGTGTTAAACCCCTGAGCAGAAACCACAACCTGAGCACTGGATTCTTTGTCTTGACTCACATCCTCCATGAAATGTATTCCCACTCCTGCCTGTACCCAAGGTTTCCATCGCTCTGTTTCCTCACTTTGGGGTCATCTATGCTTTCTCTCAAGATGAATGTATCTGCTATTGGACTATCCCTACTGCCTCTCTCCTCAATTCCATCTCTACCCTCTGCCTGCATAACTGGGCTTCTTGCCTCTAGGTCACATTCTCTTTAATACAATCCTGACTAATTGAATGATCAGCCACAATCCAAAGGACTCATGATGAGACATGCTAACCACCTCCCTGATAGAGAGGTGATAGATTCAGGGTGCAGACTGAGACATACTGTTTTGGAGTTTTTTGGATGCAATTAATGTGGAAATTTATTTTTCCAGATAACATATATTTATAATAAGGGTTTTGTTTTTGCTTCTTTTTTTAATAAAGAGGAGAGGGAGGAGGAAGAGAAAAATATTTTTGTTAATTGTAAAAATTAAATTAAAAAACAACTTGATACTCCATTAAAAGTACTCTGATGCCTCATCCAGATGTGGGGTTTAACCACAGAGTCTCAAAGTTGGAAGAGACTTCAGAGGTCATTTAGTTCAACACAGTTTGAATCAGAACACTCAACATCCTCAAAAAGTGGTTATTCATTCTTTGCTTGAAGACTTTCAATGAGGAGGAGCCCATTTTCTGCCAGGATAGCCCATTTCACTTTGAAACAGCTTTTACTGTTAATGAAGCTTTTTCTTAACTCAATCCTACATCCACAACTTCCACTTATTGCTCTTTTCCTACCGGGGCAAGTAGAACCAGACTAAGGCATCTATAATCCTGCCTCTATCACACAGTAGCTGAGTGACCCTAGGCAAATTACTTCAACAACCCAAGCCACAATTTCCATACCTGCAAAATAAGTCAGTGTGGTACAATTGAGAGACCACTGGATTTATATTCAGAGAACTGGTGATCAGCTGTGTGACCCTGGGCAAGTCATTTTTTCCCTGTTCCAAAATATTCTTAGCAACAGAACTCTCTCCCTCTCCCTCTCCCTCTCCCTCTCTCTCCTTCTCTCTCTCTCTCTCTCTTTCTCTCTCTCTCTCTCTCTCTCTGTGTGTGTGTGTGTGTGTGTGTGTGTGTGTGTGTGTGTGTGTGTGTAAAAGGTCTAATCTCCTAATCCCAATCTGACTGGTCAAGGTCATCTCTTTGCTGATCCACAGGAAGATACTAAGTCTATGTGCAATAACTCTGGGAAAAGCAAGATGAGTCCTAGACCCTGGGGCCTGAAACTAAGAGGCTCAGTTTATTCAGGGATATTTTGCACTCATGCATAAGAAAACCTGTCTCTCAATAAGGTGGGTGGGGAAGTTCCCAAGTCTCCCATTCATCTGAGACTTTCTATGGTATAGCCCATCATATTTCCTTCAACAATTAAATTCATCAAGAGAAATGATGAGGGTCATATCAGATTATCAGCCTGAGTAGTAGTATGAATTGCTACTGGCTAAGGTTGGTTGATTCGGCTTTGTGACTCTTCCTTCCCCTCCTCCCTCCTTCCTTGGCTACCTTCCAGCTCAGTGCCTGACAACCACCTCTCTGTGTACTCTCTGCCTGATAGTCATGTGATTCAGAGCTTGAAGAGATCTCAGGCATGATCTCTCTAGCTCAGGGGTTCTTAACCTTTTTTCTGTTATAGTCTGCTCTGGTAGTCTGGTGAAGTATGTGGACTCCTCAGAATAATGTATTTAAATGCATAAGTTATAACAAATGGGATTGTAAAGGAAACCAATTACATTCAAATACAGTTATAAAAATATTTTTAAAAAACCCCAAGTTTATGAAACCCCATTAAAAACCCTAATCTAGTCCAACCTATTTGTTTTCTTTCCTTCTAAAAGTGTTAATCTATTTTTATTTAAATGTCTTTTGCTGATTTTTATTTTTTATACTATTCTCACTCCCCAATAACTCTCTCCTCTAATGGAAATCTCCCTTGAAACAAAGAAAAACACTTAAGCCAAAAAAACCCAAAACCATTAGAGCAGCCAAACCTGACACAAAACATTCTGTACCTACAGTCAACTACCTCTCTACCAAAAAGTAAGGAGTATATTTCTTCATTGGTCTCCTGGAATGAACATTGATGATCATCTTTAATTTGTGCTAGTTTGTAAGCTCCACAAAAGACTGGATTTCATTTAATATTTGTTAATGTCTTTTCTGTGTAGGTTTTTAGAGCAAGAAAGGGAGTTAAAAGTCATCTGGTCAAACCTTATCATTTTAGAGATGAAGATTCTCAGAAGAGTACTCTACAAAGCTGTTTGCCCGGGGACAGTGATCTGGGCAGATCAGGAAAGGCCTTGTAAAGAGGTGGAACTTGAGAAGAATTATATCCTAAGAGGTGGAGGTGTCTCTCTGGAACTCAGTTTCTCCTCTGTAAAATGAGAGGGTTGGTCTAAATGATCTTTGGGCTCCCTTCCAATTTTAGATCTGTGATTTTAGGCTGTGATCTATGCTCCAGGCATAGGGGACAGACAGCCTGTGCAAGGCTAGTCTGTGCAAGATAGGAAATGGAATGTTGTGTAGGGAAAGAGTAAAGTGGGCTAGGTTAGTGGGAGGTAAGTGCAGAAGAATAATGTACTTGCACTAGGCAGGAAAATAGACTATGAAAGACTTAAATGTCAGAAGAAATTTTGATGTGAGAGAATACTCTTTTACAGTGGGTATCTGTTAGCAAGTGCGTAATAGCAGGCATTTAATAAGTGCTTGTTGAATTGAATTTCCTTGTAGCAAATCTGTGGATTCTTCTCCCTTCTGATCTTTAAAGAGACAGTGTGCTGTCAGTTAGAAGGCTCTTCTGTTTCCCATAAAACATTTGTTGGTGCCACACCAGAGATAAAATGTTATGGTGAGAAAAATCTTGATCTAATCCAATTTTATTTTATTTTTTGAGGGGGGGAAAGCAAGGTAATTGGGGTTAAATTACCTACCTAAGGTCATACAACTAGTATGCCAAGTGTCTGAGTCCAGATTCGAACTCAGATCCTCCTGACTCCAGGGCTGGTGCCCTATTCACTGTACCACCTAGTTGCCCCATCCAATTTTAAATAAATATGGTACTTCTTATCTTACAATATAGAAGTAAATCTGAAAGTATTAGGAGAGGGATACATAGAATCGAGATTACTGAATAGTCTGACTGAATGTGAAACTTTCTAAAGAAGACAGAAAATGTTCATGATTGGGGATTTTCTCATAGTGACTTAAGATTTGATAGGATTTGGGATTTTCTTTGCCAGCAAAAACAATAACAACTAATGAACAAATAAATAATTCCTTTCGGTATAGGGAATAATAGTGAATGAAATGAGTGATTTTAGAACTAGAGCAAAGAGTTGGTCTGATAAAATCCACTTATCAATGGAATGGGGTTGGTCAGTGAAAGGCACTAAATCTTCCAGCCTTGAAAATCCTATATTCATTTCTCTGACTCTTAAAGGTTCCTTTATTTTCTTCCTTTTTTTTTTAAAGCA